>CAUYUJ010003125.1:205000-375000 GCA_963575745.1 Prorocentrum cordatum | reverse complement strand
CCCCCAAGGAGCCCCGAACAGCCGCCCACACCCCTAGCCAGGACCCGCTGGATCACGAGGTCGGGAGTGGGGGTCCTGGTGGGGGTGGGTCGAGATGTCCTCCAAATCGGGAGAAGCAGAGTTCGCGGAGATCGGCAGGCTAGCAAAACCTCCATCGAGAAACCGAAATCAGAATCGGAATCCGAAATCGAATCGACTCGGCATCGGAAACGGAATCGAGCTCCAATCGGATCGAATCGAGGCGGAGGCGTCGGAATGAGCCCCGAGGAAGGGCCCCTACCTTCGAAAGAGGCCCCCCGCCTTCTCCCAAGACGCCACCTCCCTCCGAGGCGGAGGCGCCGGAATGAGCCCTGAGGGCCCCTGCCTTCGAAAAGGCCCCCTGCCTTTTCTCAGGACGCCCCCCCCCTCGCCTGAAGCCAAAAAAATGGCTATAGTCCCCTGAGTGCGCATGAGTGCGGTGCTCAGCACGTGGGGGGGGGGCTCACGCGCTCCCCGGTGCACAGGACGGACATGTATCCCTGTGGCCAGAGGCGGCGCCCGTGACGGGGAAAGGGAGCCCCCCCCCGCTCCTCCGGGGAGGGGTGGGGCGCGCGGGCCCCGATGGGATGGGTGATCGCCCATACTTCTGGATGACATGGCCATGGACGCTTTAACCGTTCTATCGTTTGATTACACATGTCTTTCAGATGCCTTCTGCATGCCTTAGCATGTCTTTCGGGTGTCTTGTACATGTGTAAAGATGTGGGAACCTCGAAAACATGGTCCAGCAGTTTCAAGACATGTGTGAAACATGTTTTAGAGACCTGGCAAGTATTTGGCAACATGGCCCTTCTCCATTGATCGTTTTCCACAAGCCCATACGCTGCGGGCAATCAATCAATCCATACATACATATATATATATATATAATATATATATATATATATATATATATATATGTACATATATATATATATACACATACCAGTGCGTCTTGGCGTTTGTTCGAAAGACCACCACAAGGCCGAGGCGCACTGGATATGGAGAAAGATCGAGCCTCCAAGGGGGCAGATGTTTTACCAATATCCAGTGCGCCACGGGCTTCTGGGGAAGGGAGCCCACAACTCCAAGCTGCAGTGGATGTGTACAGAAATACTGCCCGCAATACGCGGCCACTAGAAGAAATCCCGACACTTTCCCTATGAGATCAATCTCGCCTACTTGGTCGTTTCTCGACGGCCCCGGGACCCCGCGAGGACCTCCAGCAAGGGCCGCTGAGAATACCCGCAAAATGCCCCGTCAGGATGTTTCAGGACGCGAGCACGCCAAGGGCACTTCAGCGCCTTCCTGATGGGGACTGCACTGACGGGTACTTTGGCCAGTGACCGGGCGAACCCAATCCTCCCCGACGTGGGCAACGCTGCAATGCCAGAAAAAGGCCCTGAAAAGGCAACACTCGGCAACTTTCTAACGTACCCGTTAGTGAATACCCGTTACGGTGCCGCTGCGCACCGTGTCCCCCGCCTGGGCCGGTCCTCCCCGTCGGCGCCCATTAGGGCGCCGCCGCCTGGGGGGGGCCCTGCACGGGCGAAGAGGAGCTGGCCGCGGGCGCCCCCCACTCGCGCAGAGTCGATCGGCATCGCCAGTGTCTGCGCCGGCGAACACATCCGTATCCGTTCCCTCGCGGTCTGGACTCCGGGGCGCGATCCCGCGGATACGCGGTCCCACGGGTACGCCCCGCGCGGGGCATCCGCGAACAAACAAAAAACATACCCACGGGGTCGTGGCCCCAGGGCCCGGCATGCGAGGCCGCTTGGGCGACTGCTGCTCTCCGAGACAGGCCGCCCGCATCGACCTTGCCGAGTCAACCGTAATGATAAGCAATGAAAGTACCCTCAAGACTTTGGGAGTGGACCTAAATGAGAAGGGCCTCAGAAATTAGGGATAGGGGGTCTTGTTGCAGATGTCCCAGACAGAACCAGACCCAAAGTTTAAAGAGAACCTAACCACAGAGGACCTAAGTTAGGCCACGAATTCATTCAGTTATCAGGTCTAGGGATTGTACTATGCTGAATGTCGTGAGTCTGGGCTTGCAGGGGCCTTGAAGGCTGGGCGGCGTCAACACTCGTATGATGTGACGACGCCCTCCCCTCACAGGCCTCGAGCTCCTCCAGGCCCCTGGGGTCGACAACCCCAAGGCGAGGACACTCCAGGTGCGCCCTTAGAAGCAGATTTGGTCGAGGGGGGGCAGATATTTGCGCTACTACGCCCGAGCCTTCGTGGGCGGAAAACGTACCCACATCCACTTCGGTGGCAACTCGTGGGAGCCTCCCATACCACCGTGCTGGCTCTCGCGGATCGACGCGAACTCGACGCTGATCGACGCTAAATCCACGCTGATCGACGCTGGATCGACGCTGATCGACGCTGGATCGACGCTAGTCGACGCTAAATCGATGCTGATCGACGCTAGCCGACGCCAAATCGGCGCTACCTCGACAACTCCCAGACGATAATCGACACTAAACGATGCTGTAGACGGACTTACGAAAGAATACCAGGCTCCAATGATTTGCTATCAAAGCAAGCGGTCATGGGGTCTGCGCCACATGGGCCCCGAGAAAACCTGTCAAAAGGGCGGACGAAGGAACACCCGCCCCAAGTCTGTCCCCAGTCCCCTCCTGAGCAGAACCTGCACCAGTTTTCCGAGACGCGTCCAGCCGTGGCGACAAGGGGGGGCCCTGGTCGGGGGTGCCCCCTTCTCTGCTGGCCGGAGCCACTGGTGGGCCACCTCAGCCGCAGCGCCCCAGCCGGCTCCCAGACATGGAAATTTGAAAACAACGCACGGAAGCTGATGGTCGTCCCCACGGCGCCCAATAGAGCGCCAAATCACGCGGGCATACCATTCGGCGCTAACAGGCGATATTTGGCGCTGGTGAACGTTAGTTGGCGACTTCCACACCGGCATTCAAAGCGAGACGAGCGGAAACTTCTGAGAATTACTACTCATCTAAATGGATGCGTTCGTCGCTCGTGGGATCTGACTGCAGCTTCCCGAGCCTCCATCCCAAGGCCAGCTCCGAGCCTTTCTCCGACTGCCCCGAAGCCCGAAAGCGGCCGAGGCTGAAATGGCGACGGACCCAGGCAAGTTTGCTTGCATGGAATCCCCCCCCGACGCCTGTTCAAGCAACGCTAAACCGAACAGGCGTGCAAGCGAGTCCCGACTTGCGCGGAGTCCAGAGCACCTTCCAGGCCATGCCTAGCACCCTGCACCCATGAAAGTGACCTCGCTGGCGTCGAATGGAAGTCTTCTCGATGGGATCCGAGCAGATGGGGTCGGAGGATCGCGCCTCATCGCCGATGCATGGGCGACGTCGGCGTGGAAGAGCTCTGACTCCATATCGAGCCGCGTGCCGGATGCATCGGCGATGCGACGCGCTCCACCAACTCCGTCTGCTCTGACCCCATGAGAGGACTAGACTTTCGCGCCTCGCCACGCCTCCCCCCGTTGCAAAAACCTTGATGACGCCGAAAAACCCAAACGGCCTCAGCCCTTTCCAGGCCCCCGTCGGAGACTCCGAAGGGTGTACCTTGCAAAGGGTGCGGTTTGCAGCCAGCGCCTGGGGGGGGGGGGGCGGGCGAGGACCTCCGCGCCCCGACGAGGGCTCATCAAGCCTTTTGGCGCACCGTGGTGACCCCTCATCAGCACCAACGGCGCCGATCACCCGTTGTGCGGGACGCACAAGGACATGCTGCCGTGCGCCCGGCCCGAGCAAGTAGTACCAACATATTGCAAGACATCGTTTCCCGAGCGGTATGGTTAGACAGCGCCCGCCGCGGAGCTTATACTATCAGAGCCCCGGGCGCGGGCGTCGCCCCTTGGGGGGGCGACGCACACATGGTACTGGTATGCTACTGTGACGCCGAGTTGTGGTCGCCGGCCGAAAGTAGTGGACCAACAAAAACAAACGACACCACCCCACCTACGGCCCCACGGGGCGTAGTTGTACCAGCAAATCTGGGGTGAGCTTTTCAATGGTAGACTAGAAGCCTACTAGATGGGGGTGGAGTAGATGGGGTCGGAGGATCGCAAGTCATCGCCCATGCATCGCCGATGCATCGGCGATGCATGCGCGACGTCGGCGGTGCATCGGCGACGCCAGCGGAGAAAATCGGGCTCCACATCGAGCCGCATCGGCGATGCATCGGAGACGCGGCGCGATCCTCCGACCCCATCCACTTGGACCCCATCCAGGAGGCCTTGATTTGCGCTACGGCGCCCGATGGGCCGTAGCGCAACATGGACGACCGTAGGTGGGGTGGTGTATGTTGTCAATTGGTCAACGTACGCCTTGCCCAGCCCCCCCTGAGGAAACCGAAAGGTACCAGTACCGCCACTCCCCGGACCTCTCCCGGGGCGCGTTCTGACCAGGACTTCGAGGCGAATCCAGCGGTGGCGACGAGGGCTACCCAGGAGGCCCAAAAAAGGCAACACGAAAGAAGGGTATTTGGACGCCCGAAATGGGTACGGAAAAAATTGGTACAATGCCAAACAACAAATGTTGTCCCAAACCAACAGCGGCCGCTGTTGGGCAGGCGGCCTTCTGTGTCTCAAACGGACACAGGCCGCGGCGGCGCGGACAGCGAGCCCTGTTCAAAATGATCAGGATCCGCTGTGGGGCATTGCACCCATTCTTTCCGTACCCATTCCGTTCGTGCCGAGGGCATGGCAGGTCCGCATAGTGTCAACCTTGAACGATCGGTCGTTTCCGCAACGTCCGATCGTTCAACGTCGACCGATTCTGGGCCGTCAAGCCGGCGGCGAGGTCGCCGCCGGTCGACACGACGCGAACCTACCGCAGGGGCATGGGTACCTCCTCCTCCTCCGACCCCCGGTCCTCAGGGCCAGCTCCCGGTGCCGCCGCAGCTCGGCGTCGAGCTCGCGGCGGGAGGCCGCCTGCCGCTGGGCGACGCGGCTCCGCACGGCGGCCCGCGCGGCGTGGCCGCGGCGCACGCTCTGGATCCTCCTGGCGACGAAGCCAGGACGGGGAAAAGCTTCGGACAAATCGAGAATCCCTGAGATCCCGCGGCTCCCTCATAATGGGATGCTGGAATTGGCCGCGAGCGCTCGCGACCGACGAGATCGGTCGCTTCCGGTGTTGCTCCACATTTCGGTATCCGTCGTGATCGTTTTGCTTCAAAATCGGTCGCGACCGGTTTGAGGATCGGTCGCGATCGGTCGTGACCGATTTGGAGTGTCGATCGGTCGCTAGCGATCGCGACCGAACAGAAATCGGCGAGGATCACTTCGGACAGCTCGAGAATCTCTGAGATCCCGCGGCTCTGGAGGACGTGTCGGGCGCCGCAGCCTTCTCGGAGCGCTCTGGAATGCTCTGAGAGCGCGTTCCGCGACGCTCTGTAACGGACTTATCCTCGTCCCAGCCCCGCCCGGTTCCTGGGGTCAGCGGGGGACTGCGGGGGGATCAGTCAAGATAGAATCGGGAAATCGAGTCGAATCGTACTGTGCATCGGATCGGGCCGCATCGGCACGGGACCAGAATCGAACCGAACCGGCCTCGCCAGAATTCAAAGCAACGCCATGCGAGCATCGGTCTGGATCGGATCGCTGGGATATCGGATTCGAATAAGATCGGGCTGGCCGAAGTCGATAACGAATCGGATCTATCAGGTCAAACTGGGCCTCGCTGCGGGGGACGACAAGCTGAGGAGGCAGCTCTTGGACATCTTTAGAATGATTGAGGACTACTGTTGAACCCGATCAATGGGCCATTGAGCTGGATTAGGGTGGATTCGGCCTGGGAGTGGGCCAGAATGAGCGGGATGATTGGGTGAGAATAGGCAAACGCTGGACCAGACCAGCGCCGATTGTAAATTTAACCTCCCAGGACGATAATCGAGGCCTCCATAACAAGGTCAGATTAGATGGGATCGGAGGATCACGCTGCATCGTCCATGCCTGAACCGATGCATCGGCGATGCATCGGCGACGTCGGCGATCCATCGGCGCCGTCGTCGAGGAGAACGTCGGGTCATACGTCGAGCCGCATCGCCGATGCACCACCGATGCATCGATCCTCCACCCCCGTCTACTAGTACCCAATCTGGGAGGCCTAAGGGTCCAGGGGGACGAACTTCGGACGCCCTCAATCGGTCAAATGATCACACCGCGTCGTGAGTTGCAGTCGGACCTAGGCCAGAAGAACATCCCTCAAAAACATGAGAGCCTTCGTCGGCCAAATCAAACAGAGCATCCAAGGGTACCTTCGCAGGGGTGCACAAGGACTTCTAACAAGCACGAAGAACATTAGGGAACCCTCCTCGAATCGACCTCGGCCTTGTACCCTGGTCCGACTGTAGTGAGGGATTTGGGGGTCACTGCCCCGGTTTGGGTCACAGGCCATTCCCCGAGGACACCTCGGGCGGCCGGGGCCTCCACGAGGGCCCAGGGTCGTGCGGCGACGGACCTCGCGGCGAGGCCACCGCGCGCCTCGTCACCGCACGGTTTTAGCGTGTCGACACCCGCGAGAGCTCAGCCGCGGGGGGCCTCGTCGAGCCCGAATCGGCGGCGCATCGCCGACAGATCGGACACGGGCCGCCGGCAGCACCAGGAGCGGACCCTCCCGGAGTCCCAGAGCTTCCTGGGGGTCGGAGGGGGACTGCGCGGGGGACGATCGGCGGGGGCCCCGGAGATCCTGGCGTCGCATTGTGTCGCAACCGGCGAGGTCGTCCTGCTTCGGGCCATGGGGACCATCGCGGATCGATAGAGCTGGGAAAATGCGGCAGAACGAGTTGGTCCAGGGTTATGTTGCTCCCATCGTCTTCAGGACCAAATCCCAGACATAATTTCGAGCACCCAGAGAAGTTGTGAACGTGTCTGCGAAGTGTGGAACGAGCATCTCCTCCCAAGGCCCGACGCGCGAAAACTCTCGAGTTTCGAGAATTTTCGTGGCGCTGAAAACTCTTCCTGGTGGTCAAGGCTAGATTCGGTGGGCAATCAAAAAATCAAGGGTTCTTGCCGTGGCTTCTGAAATGTTGCGCTCATGTCGTGACGTCGGATCTTAGGGGCCACTGCGCTGGAGCGGTAGATGTCTCCGGCGTCTTCTTGTCCAAGGCTTCGGCCCTTGGAAGCCGCGTCCGGGCCCCCCGTGGGACAGTCCGAAGACGGCTCGGGAAGGCCAGCGAGCCCTCGGGAACGGGTCGAACATTCCGTGGCCCCTGGTGAATGCTTTTCAAGGTTTCGGTCTTCAGCGGCCGATTTCGGGCCCAGAGACCGTTAGAAAACAGTCGAAGCCTCTGGGAACCCCGACAGAAGAAAAATACCTACGTCGAATGGGGACCTCCCTCCTGCGCCACCTCATCCTCGCCCCCATCAACCTTACCCACTTCTCCTCCACCAGCTGCTACTGCTAGTCCTCCTGTTCCCCATCCATCGTGAGGGGCAACATCAGTCAGGGGGGACCGGTTCAGGGGGAACATCGAGCTGGCATCGGCGCTGCATCAACGATGAATCGAAGATAAACTCTCGATAGTGAATCCACACTTTCCTTGGCGGGGTGGACTATCAGGTCCTTATCGGCGATCACTGGGCGGTCTGGGGTTCGCTAATTCGACCCCCACTGAGCATACTCTTCCCCAGAACACAGCCCCTGAACAGTGCTGCTACTACGAGTCCTCCCACTCTTTACATTACGTAAGCATAAGCACCAAAGCTGTTGCGCTCCGCTGATGAAACAAAATCAACTGAGGAAGAATGATGCACAAATTAAAGCTGCAAGAAATGAGAAAAATGAAAGGCAAGGGAAATTGGCAAGAGGAGAGGTGCCCGCGAGGGCGTAGAGTGACTAAGCGAGCAAGCAGCCTGGGGGAGAAGGAGTATGCAGTACGCAAGGGCGAAAGCAATCGACGCTAATCGACGGTGAATCGACGCAAATAGACGCTAACCGACGCAAATCGGCGCTGCATCGGCGCTGTATCAACGATTACCTGACGCTACTCAATCGCCAAAGACGGAATCAGAACGGCACACCTGGCTCTCATTGTTTGCTAGCAAGTCGGGGTTGATTCGTGGGGACCCGCGAGAGGACACAGGGTCCTTCCGATGGCCACATCGCCACAGGAATGCAGAAGGCATGGGCCGCGAAACACAGGACGAAAGGGCACCCTTGATCTTGCAGCGTCGACCTGCTGCTCATCGGGGGCGGCCAAGGGGTGGCGTCCAAGAGGGGGCGGGCGCCAATCATGGCCGGCCGCACGTGCGCGGGCCAAGGGGGGCGCCAAGGGCGTAACGAAGTTAGAATTAAGTCGGGCACGTCCCCCTACAGGGGGATTTTCGGCGAAAAAAAAAAAACAAAATTCCCCAAGACTGTTCAAAAATAGTGGAAAAAATAGTCCCCCGACTATTTTTTGACTATGTTTGAATATTCCTCCTGTAGAGAGAGACAGGCCCGACTCAAAGTTAGAAGCAGCGCCATGAAATCTGGTGAGATATCATGGCCCCCGCCATGATCTCCCCCCCCTGGTAAACACCTCCCTTTTTGGCCGCCCCCGAACTAATCAATATCGCCTGTACCGAACTCCTCCTCCGTCTACTCATCCACCTTCGAAGGCCCCGGAAAGGGCAAGGCCGTCCTGTCACCGTGTCCGACAGAGCGTCTCTTCAAGATGGAATCGGCAACACAATGGCGACCGGCAACGTCGACAAACACGGCTCCAAGAGTGGAACCGGAGCTGGAACCGGCAATACACCGGCGGCGGCACTGGCAGAAAAAGGGCGTTGACCTAAGGAACCCTAAAGAAGGAACGAGGCCCCTTTTCCCCATAAGTTAAACTTCGACTCCCCATGGGGAAACCCCAGGAAAACCTGAGGAAAACTGCAAACCAATCTAGGAACACGGGGCCCCTCCCCAACGAAAAGGGCTCCTTCTTCAGCGCCGCGACTGAAAAGTCACCCTCACCCCGGCGATGTGCCACTTCCAAAGGGCCCGCTGCCGCCGCTGCCGCCGTCGCCAGGGGCGGCCGAGGGCCCAGGATCGAGGGTCGAAGCTCCAGGGCCCCAGGTCGAGGGGCGAGGCCCGAGGGGGTCGAGGGGGTCGAGGGGGTCGAGGCTCGAGGGGGTCGAGGGGCGAGGCTCAGAGGCTCGAGGGTCGAAAGTCGAGGATCGAGGGGGCCGAGGCCCGAGGCTCGAGGGTCGAAAGTCGAGGATCGAGGGGGTCGACGGGGGCCGAGGGTCGAGCCGTCCTCACCGTCGCGACGCGTCCCTGCCGGGGCTCCGCTCCTCGCCGCCTCCTCGCGCCGCCGCGCCGAGGCCGGGGGCTGCGGGGCAGGGCCGGGGGGCCTGGGCGCGGCGCCCGCGGCGGGGGGGCACGGCCACGGGGCCCCGGGGCACGCGAGGCAATGCACACAGACAGCAGGACTCCCCATATGGTTCCCAGATGTGTTCTGGGTTGTCGTCTGCCCCCCCCCGCTTCCCAGAATTTCCCCATGCTGTCGGGGGAATCGACGACTGGTTGTGTCTGTGTGTTTGTTTCCCTCCTGAACAGCCACGGGGCAGCCGGAGGGGATACCGTAGATGCGTATGGGAAGTTCGGTTGCAACTCACGCGGGCCTCCCATACCATCTTGTCGGCTCTTGCGAATCGACGCCAGTGGACGCTAGTCGACGCTGAATCGACGCTAATTGACGCTAGCCGACCCTAAAGCGGCGCTAGCTGATCGACTCCCAGACGCTGATCGACGTCAACCGACGCTCAAGACGGAATTGCTACCAGAAATGAGGATGCACGCTAAGGATTTAAGGGCCTCGGAGGGCCATGTCGACGACACCCGTCGAGCGGGGCGCGGCCAGCGAGAGTAGCCAAGGAGGGGCTCAATGGGGCAAGAATGCAAAGGTAGCATTGGACAATCGGTGGTCCTTACTGTGCGCCCAGAGTGTACGGCAGAAACGTGTCGTGACGCCGCGCGGATCGTTCAACCTTGACCGATTAACGGCTTTTCGATCGCCTGATTAAAGAGGAGGAGCAGGAGGAGGAAGAAGAGGAGGGAGAGGAGAGGAGGAGGAGGAGGAGGAGGAGGAGGATGAGGAGGAGGAGGGAGGAGGAGGAGGGAGGAGGAGGAGGAGGGAGGAGGAGGGAGGAGGAGGAGGGAGGAGGAGGGAGGGAGGGAGGAGGAGGAGGAGGAGGGAGGAGGGAGGCCTGGAGCCTCCCCTGCTGGCAGATCTCCTGGCCCACCAGCGACGTCTGCAGACCTTGAGCGCCCGCGGCGGGGCCGCCGCCGGCGTGGACACGGCACGAATCGACGAGTGGCAACCACATGTGAACCCCTGGCCCTGGAGGTGAGATTCCTGACACGTCCTCCTCCTCCTCCTCCTCGTCGTCCTCCTCCTCCTCCTCCTCCTCCTCCTCCTCGTCCTCCTCCTCCTCCTCATCCTCCTCCTCCCTCCCCCCTCAGATAGCCTGACCTTGTCGGTTGCGCAGGTCCGAGGGGGGGGGGGGTAGGCAGCGTGGTGCGCGCGGGCACACGTGGGGCTGCGCAGAGCGACAGCACCCCCCAAAAGCTCGACAAAAGCTTGCCGGAGCTCAGGACTCGAAGGATGTCTGCAGCCAAGCGAACCCCCTCCTGGGGGTGTCCGATGTCGCCGATGCCCCAGCGCCGATGGGATCCGTCGGGGTGAGGTTCGCGAGGGGCGGCAGGGAAAAACTGCCCTGCGATGGTAATTAGGAAGACGCCAACTGCACATCCCAACGCCCTTCCTGGTTCAAGGGCCTCAGGAGCGAAGAAGAAACAGCCACAGCTGCTAGGCTCAGGAAACCGATCCTGGCGCCCTCCCAGGGACGACCCCCACCCCCCAGCGGTGATGATCTAAGCTCGGCGCCCAGTTTCGCATGCAACGCGCCTGTCACCACCGCTGGGGAGTCGAGGTCGGCCTTTAGGGTGGGGTGCGTCAGGGACGGCTCCCTCAGCCTGGTGGCTGTAGAGGTTGTTGATTCGCCCATGAGGACCCCCATCCCAGGCCCTCCGGGTGCATGGCCCACAGGGGGGCGCGGGCCCATCCCAGGTTTGGACGCCCGAAATGGGTACAGAAAAAATTGGTACGAGCATAGGCCTCCGCTGCAGTCACCGCAAGGTTTGGGGCGAATCGAGGTGCGCTCGCGGTGTGTCCGAATCGAGGGGCGCCAGGGGGCGACGCTCCTCAAGCAGACCCTGCCCCGCCCACGGCAGGCGAGCGTCGCAGCGGCGCCTGCAGTGGCTCAGGGCGCGGCGCGGGCCGACGCCGGCGTGCAACCTTGAACGCCCGCGCTGGGGCATCGTGCTCTCCTCCTCCTCGTCCCCGGGTATCCGATGCCCTGTGGTTCTATCCGGTGGCGTGCTGCTCTCCTTCTCGCGGGAGGCCCACCGTCACCCTTCCCCTACAGTCGCGCGCCTCTCCCCCCCTTCCCCTGATCCATGTCGTCGTCGCCACCCGCTGCCGCACGTCGGCGACGCCGCCGCCGCCGCCAGCGCTGCCGCCGTCGCTGGGAGGGCGCAAAACATCAACGCCGTGACTCTCTGCAGACCTCTCCTGGGGTGTGTTGGGGCCAGGCTTGTCCGAGGAGAAACAATGTCCAGCCGTTGCGGCGAGGGAGCTCTCTGGGACGAGGCGGCGGTGTTTGTATCCTCTTTTTCTTCTCCTCCTCCTCTTCCTCCTCCTCCAAATCCTCCTCCTCTCCTCCTTGGGGCCGCCGCTGCCGCCGCCACCGCCGCCGCCGCTGCCGCTGTCGTCAGGGGGGGAGATACAGTCGGTTTGTATCATGAGGACGCGCGATGAGGATGCAAGGGCCTTGGACGCCCATTTCGAGGCTTCTCGAGCGGGACGCGGCCAACGAGAGTGGTCAGGGATGGACCGAGGAGGCAAGGATGCAAGGGCACCCTTGGGAACCTTGCCCATCCCCACCACGCGGGTTGACTGTAGGGGGGACAAGCCTTAGGGGGCGGAGCATCGACCTGAAATCGGCGATACATCGCCGATCGATCGGTGATGGGCCCCCTGATGGCGAGTTCACACGGTCCAGAGCAGAGCGGGTCATAGGGCTACCTCCGGCGAGGCAGGGGCGTTTGGGGCTCGGTGCAACCCCTCCCGGAGCCCATCGAATCGTAGCGTTGCCCTGACTGGCGTCGGTTGCCGGCCCATAACTCAGGCCTCGGGCGGCCGATCGGGACGATCCAGGCAGTCCCCGAGAGCTCTCGGCGAGGCGCAGCTGCTGGAAAGCCTTCCGAGGCCAGAAAAGCGCTGGGAACTTTCGAAAACCTCGAACCTCGAAACATGCCCCCCCCCTCACCCCCTGAGCCTATCACCCATAACGTTTCGGCGACTCCCAAGGGTGTGGTTTGCAGATGGTGCGGTGTGTAACCTAACCCGCGCCTGGGGTGGCGGGCGAGAACCTCGACAGGGACCTCCGCCGCGCCCCGACGAGAGCTCATCAAACCTTTCTGGCGCGACGTGGTCACTTCTGATTAAGCCCCAACGGTGGCGATAGCAAACCGTATCCCGCCATAACCACACCAGTTGTGGTGCAAAGATGGGGTCATAAGGACGAGGTGCCTCAAACGACGTACTTCCACCCTTGGATTCCTTTCTATCCTTGGGCCCCCATCCCTGAGGAACCCAATCTTTGAACCACACCCATTGACGTCGCCTAGCCGCCACTTGCCGCTGCCACCACGGCAGCCGCCGCCGCGGTCGGCGGCGGCCTGGCGGCGGCGCTGCCGCCGCTGCCGCTGCCGCCGCTGCCGCTGCCGCCGCTGCCGCTGCCGCCGCTGCCGCTGCCGCCGCTGCCGTTGCCGCCGCTGCCGCTGCCGCCGCTGACGCTGCCGCCACGGCTGCTGCCGCCACGGCCGCTTCCGCCGCTCACCGAGAGACCGGCGGCCTTATTCACGGACTGGGGTCCCTCCTCTAGGGGGTAACTAATTCTTGTTTTCCGCGGCACCCGCCGCGCAACAAAGACGACGACAGCGACGACAACGATTGCGACGTTGACTACGACAACTCCTACTCATACCTCAGGAGCGTTCTCACAGAGGACGAGGAGGAGGAGCAGGAGGAGGGCGAGGGGGAGTATGGGGCGGAGGAGGAGGCAGAAGCTTTAGGACCAGTCCTATTAACCACACAATGAAAAGAAGGGGACCTCTAAAAAGAGAAACAAAAAACGCAATTCATCTAAACTTTTGGCGCTCCGCGCGGATTTCTTGGATCCGCGCTGGACCCCCTCCCTGGCGCGCGGAGCGCGCCAGGGGGGCGGCGCTGGAGGCGCGGGGGGGGCCCAGCGCGGATCCAAGAAATCAGCGCGGAGCGCCAGAAATTTAGGTTAATGGCGTTCTTTCATCTTCGAACCTCCGCTGCCGCTGCCGCCGCTGCCGCTGCCGCCGCCGCTGCCGCCGCTGCCGCCACCGCCTCCGCCGCGCTCGGCGACGGCCTGGCCGCCACGCCGCGGCCCGCCAGGTCCGGCGACGCGCCCCGCGCCGGCCAGGCGGCGCCGGCGAGGGGCGGCGGCGGCGGCGCCTGGCGCCGAGCGCCGAAAGGCCCCGCAGCGCGAGCGGCACAAAGAATTCGGGTGTTTGTTTTCTTCTGCCCCCTCCTCCTCACCGGGTCCTCTGCGTGGCCGCCCTGGTCCTTTTCTATCGTCTTGCACGCCGGCTAGTTCGCCATACGTTTGCCCCGCATCGCCTCCCGTAGTTTTTCGGCACGAGTCGCGAAAGAGCTCAAGCGCCAGCTGGTCTTTCTCAAGACCTCACGGGCCGGCGCAAAATCACAGACACATACGTACGCACGTGCCCTCGCATGTTGAAAAACATCGTGCGCCCATCGTTGCCGGGGGAGGGCTTGGCGGGATCAGGAGCGCATAGTGCAGGGATTGTGTTCGTTCGCCCTCGTTCCTCTCCCCCCTCGTGTTCCTGCATGCGTCCACTCCCCGCAGTCCGTGGAAGTGGGGTAGCGACGGATCCCGTTCTCGTACAACTGCGGGCAATTTTTGTACCCGTATCCCGACGGATAGGGTCTTGAGAGCCCCCCAATACGTGGAAACAACTTATGTAATCGGCGAACGCAGTAAGGGGCTGGGTCCCCACCAGTAGTGAACAAAAACATTTCCCCGCGGGACCCGCCGACGAGACGACGACGACGAGATGAACGAGGAGACTGTGAGCAACGCATTCGGCGAAGAATGTGTCCATCAGAATTCAGAATCCTCTTACAGACGTGCTGAAAATTCCTGTAGTGCAGGGTAAACCAGGGACCAGTATTCCTTTGGAGATAGAAGCCCCAAAAACTTCCCCGCCCGCCGCCGCGACCACGACGACGACGATTACGACTACGACTACGATTACGACTACGATTGCGACCACAACCACGACTACGATTACGACTACAACACAAAGTACAATCACGATTACAATCACGAGAACGTTCACGATTGCAGCCACGACTACACTCACTACAACCACAGCCATTGATTCCTGTTACAATCCTCACGCGAAAATGTTCACACATCGTTTTGCGTGTAGGTCGCCCAAATCTTTCGCTGACAGATCGAACCCCCCAACATTATCCATACCAACCAACAATACAGGGAACAACGAATCCGCCGCGATGACAAAGACTACGATTCCGATTACGACTACGACTATGATTCCTCCTCCCCCTCCTCCTCCTCCTCCTCGTCCTCCTCCTCCTCCTCCTCCTCCTCCTCCTCTTACTCCTCCTCCTCCTCCTCCTCCTCCTTCCCTCCTCTTTCTTCCCCTCCTCCTCTTGCTCCTCCTCCTCCTCCTCGCCTGCCTGCCTCGTGCTCCTCCTCGCCTCCTCCCTGGGCGTACTCCCTGCTTTCCCTCCTCCCCCTTAGGAATGGGAGACGAGGAGCAGGAAGACGCAGACCAGGGTTAATCCAAGACTCACCAACGATGTTGGAGCAGGAGGAGGAGTGGAGGAGGAGGAGGAGGAGGAGGAAGAGGAGGAGGAGGAGGAGAAGGAGGAGGGACCAGTTTAGTTCACCGCCGAGAGAAACAGGGGGGAGCAAATCGAAAGACCGCCTGAAGTTATCTACTGCGTCATTGAGTTTCGGGTCCCCTTCACCAGAGACCAGAGGCGCAGTCGATATCGATAGAAATCTCGCCCCTGGAGGCTACACTTTTATCCCTGCCCAACGCGCCTTGGTGCCCCTTGCCAAACATCCAGGAAGCCCTAACGAGCGCCAAAAAGCCTGAAAACATCAAAACGGATGTTTGTTGGCCGCTTTCGGCCTCTGGGTGCCCTCGCCGTGACCCGGGACCGTCAGAACACGGCTTGGGATGGAGAGCCAGTCCAGGGTAAAAGGTCAGGACTTCTGATGGCCTCGTACAGAAGAAGTCAGACTGATGTAACGCGGAACGCTAAGTAAGGAACGAAGCCCCTCTTTGGCACCAAGAAAGACTGGGTGGACGAGGAGAGCTAGAGGAACAACCACGTAGTTAATGACCCAAGAAACAACGAGCCCCTTCCGAACCCAAAGCGATTCTCAGTTTAGCGTCTCGACTGTATGACGGACAAATCGTTGCTGCGTTCGGCCTCTACTGGGCTCTGGGGCCGTCAGAGCGCGACTCTGGATGAACAGCCGGTCCCGAAGAACAGGTCAAAACCTCAGATTGAGCATGGACCGACCGTCCTGGCATTTTTATAAAAAAACGATCTTACATCTCGACTGCGTTCTACATGCAGAAACAATGTTTTGCATAGCATAAACACGATATACTAAAACAAGACAGTCCTAACCAGAACTGTTCTAATAACCAAAACAGGTTCCGAGAATCTTGCTTGGTGGGCCTACAGGCACGCCAGGACGCTTCGCCACTGCTTGACAGAGGGTGTTTGAGAGAGGCTGCTGCCGCCGACAACCGCGGCGGCGACGGCGGCTGCGACGGCCGCGACAACGGCGGCAGCCGCCGTGGTCGTGGCCGTCACTCGTTCCCAAGGCAAACAAACGTCTGATCAAGTTTGCCCCCTGCCCTCGACCCTCCTGGGGAAGCTCGAGGACAAAGGGACAATCCGCTCCAAACACGACACTCCGCTCAAAACTGGTCCCTGTGCTCCTCCCGTGGTCCAGAATGGCCCGTTCTTCTGAAGGGCCCATCGGACACACAAATAAATACACACAAACCCCAGGACTCCCCATCGTTTTATATATTTTCAGGGCTCTCGTCGTCTCTCCCACTTCCCATGTTCTCTTATATTTTCGTGGGGGTCGACAATTCACTGATTGTGTCTGTGTTTTCCCCCCTCCTGATTTTCATCTGGACTGATTTCCGCCGGCCTCGGGACCCGGACCAGGCGCCGGGAGGCCGGAGCAGCAGCCGAACCCCAGGGGCAAGCTGTTCGATCCGAAAGACTCGAGCCTCGATGCCCTGTGGCAATCGAACGTCTGTGCAGATCCACTCCGTTCCTCCTCCCGCCCCCCTCAACCTCTTAATGTGTTGCTCCTTTCTGGTAAGGGAGGGGTGGGAAAAACGAGGTGTATCTGTATCGTTGTCCTCCTCCGACCCTGACTTCCCCCCCCCCCAGGGGGGGCGTGGAAGGTGGCTCTGCACGCCCGGACGGAACACAAAGAAAAACTGGGCCCGATAGGCAGCGCCACATGCTGTCCAGGCGCCGGCAGCGGCCGCTGCCTGGCAGGCGACATTTTCTCGCAGAGTGGACAACGTCCGCGGCGGCACCGACAGCGAGTGAGCGCTGACGAGAATACCCTCATAGCAACCAAAGGTGCAGAGGCGGGTCGAGGAGAAGGTCGGCGAATGAAAAGAACACATGCAGCCGGGACATGGGGTGAGAGGACAACAGTGCGTTGCAAAGCAAGATCGAGGCCGTCCGGACTAAGTATGTACCGTCGTGGCGAAGGACCCCTAAATAAGGAGCGAGGCTCCTTTTATCCATGATATGAACTCCGGTTTGCCATGGGAGACCTCAGGACAACCGCAGTCAGACTGCCAAAGAATCCAGGAGCACCTAGCCGCTCCCCAACGAGAAGGGTTCCTCCTTCGGCGCCCCGACTGCAGCCCGCACTGAGGCGAGACAGCGACTCCCGAGTCAGCTGTGGGGGCGTCTTGGGCGAAGCAGCCGCGAACTCAGGCGGGCACGGGCACCCCGTCCCCCCCTGTGGGCCGCTTCCGTTTTTTTTCTCGCCAGCTACCATTACAGCCATCTGACGGGAGTTCGGTTGACCCGAAAGGGGGGTCCATCTGGAAGGGGGTGGCGTAATATGTTCGGGGCTTCTGTATTGAAAATGGATTGCGCCGGGGAATTGTGTTGTATTGCATTGCAACCAACGCACTGCACGCGAAAATCCAGCAATACATTTGCGCCCCGGAATGTATTGCACGCCCCAGATCCATGGCAACCGCACCGATCTATTGCAACGCCTCCTTGTAGCTGGACCCCCTTCTAGGTCATACGGAAGGACGCTGCGAGCGCTGAAACAAGAAACGCCATCCACAGCCTCCGATACGGCCGCACCTGAGACAGAAGAACATCCTCCAAGAGCATGAGACCCTCCGCCTGCCAAACTGGAAGGACTTTCGAGGGGGCCCTCCCCCAAATTGCACAAGAACATCCAGCAACAACGAAGAACATGAGGGTACCCTCCCCGAAACGACCACGATCTTATACCTCGGTCCGACCGGAAATCATGTCCATGCCGTTGTTTGTTCTTCGAACGGACGAGACATGCAGCTGGCCTTCGGCTCCCCTTTCCAATCGTCCCGCCCCCAACACGATCGCACCCGAGGGGGCCGGGTCCGCCGGCGCCTCCTCCACGGGTCTGGCCGCGGCCAGCTGCTCCCACGCGTCCCACTCCTCGCGGGGCGCCGCGGGCGACGGGCGGCTGGTCTTCCTCAGGTTCCGGCAAGTTCCCCCAAAAAGGGTTTGCAGTCGGGTCCTAATCTGCTAAGCATTTCTCTTCTGGGGAGCTGGGCCTCTCTGCGGGCCTGGCGGCCCCGTTCCTGTCCGTCGCCGCGCCGCGTTCACCGCACAGCTTACGTACGCCACGTAGCTTGCAACACTCAGCTCACACCACATAGCTTGCACCGCGTATGCTGACCTGCATCGCCTGCACCACATAGCTTGCGACGCATAGCCAACACTGCAGATCGTACACAACATAGCTTACAACACATAGCTGGCACCGCGTAGCTTACACCACATACACTGCACCATGTACATTCGCGCATTCACCACATCGCTTGCACCGCATAGCCTGCACCGTAGGACCTGCGCAAAAATGCTCACACCACACAGCTCTGGCACAACATAGCTCACACATCCACAGTGAACCGCGCCTCCCCTGCAGACGAAAGGACCACCATCCCCCCCGCTTCCCAGGCCCCGCCACGTAGGCACCCTCCTCAATCTTGTCTGTTGCTGCAGATGTCTCCTCGAGGTCTCCGATCTGCTCCAAGGCGGCTCCAAGTGGCCATGGAACTTCCCAAGAAGCCCCTCAAGGGGCCTCCAATGGAGCCCCATCTGACTACCTATCAGACCACCCGAACCCAACCTCAGAAACAGAGCAACACTGCGCCCCTGAGAGCACCACGCGGCACGCACGCGGTCGCCACCGGACGACCGCCGTGACGTGAGGGAAAGGGGGGGGGGGGGGGGGGGGGCGGGGCCAGTCACGCCCGTGATCGCCGGGAGGTTTTCCGAACGGGCTCTTGCGAAGCGCCCCCCCCCTGGGCCCGTCCGCTGGCGATCTTGGACCGCCCATCTAGTCTCGCTCGGGGGGTCGGTCGCTGGCCGGGTGCTCGATGTTAACGGGGGGGCGATCGACGTGGGGTGAAGAAACGTGCGCCTTCCGCGCACCTCCTCGGCCGCCTGGAGGCAGTTCCCTGCAAGTGTCTACGGCCCACTTCAGGGCCGTGTCGGGCCGCTTCAGGGCCACTTCCCTGCAAGTGTCTACGGTAGGTTCGTTCGGCGTCGGCGCACGCGAAGGTTTTTGACCCCGCGTCCTGGAACCGGCCCCCGATCGTTCAAGGCTGGATTCCGTCGGGTCCTGGGGCGCTACCGTGCCCCTGAGTGCCTCCGCGTCGTTCGAACATGCGGAGGTCGACCTTGGACGCCCTCGCGGGCGTTGCCGTCGCCCCATCGCCGGAAGAACCTACCGTATCTCCCCCCATTACCTGGCGGCGCACAGAGGGTGGCGTGGGGGAGGGGGGACGGCTTGCAAGAAGCAGGCTGCGTCTTAGGAGGCGCACTCTCCCCCCCTGCCCCTACAGTGGAGGCCTGTCCATAAGAAACCTTCCACAAGAAACCCAATCCTGAGACCCCAGAACGTCCATCGATTTCTATCGTGGGAGCGTCAAGCCTGCCATGGCAAAAAACATCGAAACCCAAGAACCCAAGGCACCCTGGAGGCAAGCAAAGTGTTTCTTGGCATGGGTCCCCACTGCACCTCCCTCTGCGCATGGCTGGTTACTGCCCCCGCACTGGCCTTCGGCAGCCGAGTCGGAAAAATGGAATCGGCGGCAATCGGCAAGCAAACAAGCCTCCATTGCGAAATCGGAGCCCAAGTCGGAATCCGAGGTCGGATCGCATCGGCATCGGAAGCCAGCGAAGTCGAACCCAACCGAGTCGGAGGAATCGACATGAGCCCTGCCTGAAACCTTTATGCGCATGGCCGGCTACTGTTAGGTCAGGCCTGTCCCCCCCCCAATACAGGGGGATTTGGGGTGAAAAATCAAACATACTCAAAAAATACACTCAAAATAATCAATAAATGGTCTAACAATAGTGCCCCGACTATTTTGGGACCATTTTTGAACATTCCCCCTGCGGAGGGACACGCCCGACTTAGGGCTGCTGCCCCCTGCACCTGCCTTCCGTCTGACGGCGGGCCCCTCCCGGCCAGCACCGCGAGCCTCGCTTGGCCGTGGCACGGGCCCACCGGGGGACGCCACGGGGCACCGCCCGCGGGAGCGCTCGAAGCCTCTCGGAAGGCCGGGGGGCCCTCCGAGCCTTCCGGAAAGGGCAGGGGAGGGCCAGGGGAGGGCCAGGAGCGCCCGAGGCTTCTCGGCAGGCTGGGGGAGGGGCTGCCGAGCCTTCTGAGAGGGCCCGTCCCTTCTCACTTCCCCCCCTCGCCCGTCGCCGAAGAACGCTCTGGAGCGAAGTGATCCAGCCTCGTCTTTGCCTTCAGCATCAGCGTCGTCGTCGTCAGCAGGGTCGTCGTCGCCAGCGTCGTCGTCGTCAACGACGCTTGGGCGCGTCGCGTTCCTCGAGGCCACAGATCGTCGCCATGTGCTGGCGCGCAAGGAGGACAGGAAACTAGATTCCCCCGCATGCCCGACCCGCGCGGCTTTTTCTTTCTCGGCACCGCGGCACGAGTCTGGGGAAACAAGAAGGTACCGATACCGCTAGTTACTCCCCGGACCTCTCCCCTGGTGCGTTCTGACCAGAATTATGAAGCGAATCCAGCGGTGGCAACGAGGGCCTCCGAGGAGGCCCGAAGAGTAGAGGTATGGGTACCTGTTCCTCCTCCTCTGAAAGTCGAGGTGGACGAAAGGGGTGGAAAAGCCCAACCCCCCTCGCGTCATGAAACGATCACACGGCGGAAAAGGGATTTCGGTTGCCGTTGCTGCTGATTTTGGGCTCTGAGGGCCCTCGCCGAGCCCCGGGCCCTGCAAAAAGCGGCTCGGGCTGAGACGTCGGCCCCGGGAATGGCGCCAGTCTTTCCTTCCGAGCTTGGTCGGCGTCCGAGCCCGCTGGGCCGCCCGCTGGGCAGCCGAACGGGGTCAGTACCGACAGAGGACCGTTTTTTTGAGTCGGCGATCACCCGGGTTATCCCGGGGGGGGGATGGGAGGGGGGGCCGGCCGATAACCTAACCCTCGCGCTGTGGGCAGCCCTGCATATGCCCGCGCTCCCGCTCCCGCGGACCTGCACAACCAGCACGGTTAGGTTATCCTGGGGGGGGAGGGGGGGCAAGCACGATAATCCGGGTTATCTCCCGACCCTAAAAGAAACAGTGTCCAGGGTCCTGGGAATCGAGCCCCTTCGGCCGCCGAGTGACCTTGATCTTGGGCCCGTTCGGCGATCGAACGCGCTCAGACACCGACCGTGCTCAGGACCCAAACGCCCGACGTCTCGATTTTCTCGAGACACGCGCCCCCGACCTCTGGGACATGTTGCATCCCGAACGGTTTTTTGCTGACGGTCTCGAGGGTCGGTGAGGGCCCCAGAGGCAGAAAAGAGCGAAAAGCCTCCCATCATGTTTCTCATGACAAACGCGAGGGCAGAGGCCTCCTAGATGGGGTCGGAGTAGAAGGGGTCGGAGGATCGCACCGCCTCGCCGATACATCGGCGATAGGCGATGTATCTGCAACATCGGCGATGCATCGGCAACGCCAGCGTTGAAAAAATCGGGCTCCACATCGAGCCGCATCGCCGACACATCGGTGGCGCCGCACGATCCTCCGACCCCATCTACAGTCAACCCGTAGAATAAGGACGCGCAGTAAGGATGCAAGGGACTTGGAAGGCCATCTCGATGCTTTCTGAGCGGGGCGCGGCCGACGACAGTGGGCAAGGATCACGGATGCAGGGGTACCCTTGGGAAGGCTGCCCATCCTTACCGTGCGGGATGCCTGTACGTACTCCGACCCCATCTGGGAGGCCTGGAGCGAGGGGAACTCGGAGTGGAGCCCTGGGGGTGTCGAGGCCTCCTCGAGGGCGCTGGCGACTTTTCTCACGCAGCCAGTCTCCCGGCCTCACACGGAGAGGTCAGCGTGCCCGGCGGCGGGACGGAGAGCCGCGGCGTGCAGCAGCTGCGAATCCCCCCCGCTCTCTCCTGATCTCGGGGAGGAGCGCATTCGGCGGAGCCGAGGGGCCCCCACTGCGGCTCCCGGGTCTTGTGCCCGAGCCAGCCACGGGGCACCTCCGGGTCGTCCCACCGCCACGATCCACTGCTGGGCAGCTCGATCGTGGCCCAAGAGAGGACGGCCGGCCCTGCCAGATGTACCGGTGTTAAATTCTGCGAGGAAGCGGGGAGGCCCGTCGGGCCCACTGTCCTATGCGACAACCTTCCTACGGAGCTAACATCTAAGCGATGATCAGAGGCGGATGCGCCAACACTACACACTGAACGAGGACATGACACGCATGACCAGCCAGGGCGAATTTACAAGCATGTCTCCGCCTGTTCGAGGCGACGCGGAGCTTTCGAACTCGTCGGGCTGCGCACAGAGAGCCCCCTCAGTGGTCCGAGCTGTCCTCAATTAGGCCCCCCCCGAATAGTCTCAGCTGAGGAAGCCCCCCGAATACTCCGGGTCGGTCTCAGCACCCCAACCCTGGAATGCGGAGCGCCCCGGGGGCGCCGCTAGAGTCAGGTCGGACATGTCCTCCGACAGGCGGATTTGGACGAGAAATCAAGCATAATCAACAAGTGATTAAAAATAGTCAAAAATACTGAAACAAGCGTCCCCGTCGTATATTTCGACTGCTCGTGAATATTCCTTCTGTGGAGGGACGTGCCCAACTTCACGCTGGAGGCGACGCCGGGGGGCCCGTTGAGGCCAGCCGGGACTGCCCCGGGGGGCCTCACTGGGGCCGGGACTGCCTGAGGGGAGCTGCCCGTGCGCCGACCGAAGCATTACAGTCGAGGTGCTACCAGACGGAACGCCAAATGAGGGACAAAGGGGCGTTTCTGGCCACGTTGGGCCCAGGCCACAAGCAAATCCCGCGACATAACTCTAAGAAACGACCCAAATCCCCGAGCCCCTTCCGAACGCAAAGCGGTCCTGATTTCACCGTCTTGGCTGTACGCTGCCATCGTGCACGATGTGCTGCGCATGCTGCGTGAGAGGCGTCCCTTCGGCCGCGCCCGCCGGGCAGCCTCTGCCTTAGGTCGGGCCTGTCCCCCTACAGGGGGGGATTTTGGACGAAGAAGTGAAAGTAGTCAAACAAAAAATTAAAAATGGTCTTACAATGCAAAAATAGTTCCCAGACTATTTTTACTATTTTTGAATAAGGCCATCGCTCGGATGACCGTTCCCTTTGCTTTTTTCGGTGTTGTGCGTGGGTTTTTCGCCAAATGATCAAGGATGCTCCTCGATGGTCCTCGCCGGAGGAAAAATGCACACGTCCGAGCGATGCCAAGGAATATTCTCCCTATAGAAAGGCAGGCCCGACTTCACCTTTGCCGGGTCTGGGCGTGGGGGTGAAACGCCGACCCCTGGCCTTCTCCTGGGGTGCGCTCTGACCAGACTTCGGAAGCAGAACCGGCCGTGGCGACCAGAATTCCCCCAGAGGTCCCAAAAAGCCTCGATGCTTAGAAGAAGAACAAGAAGGTGCAAACGTAAGCTTTGGGCGCTCCGCGCGGATTTCTTGGATCCGCGCTGGACTCCCCGTGCCTGACGTGCGGAGGCGCCGCCAGGGGGCCCCGACGCCGACCCACGAAATCCGCGCGGAAGGCCAACAGTTTATGCTCGTGCCGTGTTTCCGTTGTCGAATGCTCTAGGAGCTCGAAGCTCGTCGTGTGTTTTGCTCACGACGCAGCGCTTCGAAGCCTTGCCGCGCAGCCTGCCGTGCATGCGGCTCATGCAGCCGGGGGCGTCCTGTGGGTGCGCCGCCTCCCGTCGCAGCCGGCGGCCTCTTGTGTGCCCGCCAGCCACCTCCAGGCCGCCCTGCGCCTGCGCTGCGAGCTCCTGCGGCGGGGGCTCCACAGGTCGTACCGTCGGAGGTCTGGGACCTTCGAGCCTCCTCGATCCCCGGTCCTCCTCGATCTTCGATCCTCCTCCATCCTCGACAGTCCTCGATCCCGGATCCTTCTCGAGCCTCGATCCGCATCGATCCTCGATCCTCCTCGATCCCCGATATACTCCTCGAACCTCGATCCTCCTCGGCCTTGGCTCCTCGACTCTCCTCGACCTTCGATGCTCGGGGAGGAAGGGGGGGCACGAGCGGCAGGCGACGTGCTGGGATCTTCACGCGAGCGGCAAGAAGGAGTTTTTACGCGGGAGCACATGGCGCCCTCACGCGGTTTAGGAGGCAACTACTGAGAGTTCTTCGTCGGAAGGAGTTTAAGAGGATTAAGCCCCAGTGGGGCGCTGTTACGCCAGATTGGCCTCGCATTCAGCGGGGCTAAGCCAGATGAGGCGGGATTCAGCGGGATCGAGCCGGATTGAAGGGGTTGAGCAAGACTAAGCCGGATTACGGGCCAGGGCTGAATCCGAAGGCAGGGTACTTCTTGCTTCCTCTGGGAGGGATATATAGAGGCTGCTCCCCCTCGGCACGCGAAGAGGGCTCCCTCGCGCGGTGGCGCCCTCGCGCGGTGCCCTGCGAGGGGCGCCGGCGCCGCACGCAGCACCGGAAGCGGAGGGCGCCGACGCGCCATCTGCCGCGGGGGCAGCGTCCGCGCCAATGCCGACGCAGACGGCCCCTCGCTTTCGTCGGTCGCTCGCGTGGTGGCTGCCCCTCCCCCACCCCTGGGGCGCAAGGGTAGGGCAGGTCCGTGTCGTGCCGACTTCGGCGTGGGTTTCTGACACCGCGGGGATCGTTCGACCTTGAGCGATCGGCCGTCTCCGCAACGTTCAAATGTTCAACATCGAACGATTCTGGGTCGCCCGCGGCGTTCAAGGTTGAACGCCGCTGGCGGGGTCGCCGCCGGTCGACACGACACTAACCTACCGTAGGGGGGGACTGGCGTAAGGGGGGACAGCATCGACCTGGAATCGGCGATACATCGCCGATGGATCGGCGATAGGGCCCCGATAGAGAATCCGCACGTTCCTGGGCAGGTTGGGGCCATCGGGCCCCTATCGGCGATCAATGGGCGATTGGGGGCCGATGCATCCCCCCCAATGCCTATCCCCCCCTATCGTTGCCCCTGAACCTCCAGGATAGAGGCTCGACAGCCTCGGAAAGGCTTTCTCCCACAGTCGGCTTTGATTGGACAAGACACGCGAGAGGACACAAGAAAATCCCGGGGTCCACATTGCCACAGGAATGCAGGAGGCACGGGTCGCGAGGTACAGGACACAAAGGTACCCTTGACTTGGCAGGGTCGACCTACTAATCCAGGCCGACTGTATCGCCACCAGTGACACACGCCTAAAAACCGATTCCCAACGTGTTGGGGATATCCACACCCGTGCCGCCTGCGTTTTTTGCAGCGCAATCGCGTTACATGTGCAGCACAAGTGGTATTCCAGGCACCGTGCCATTACTTCGGTATGCACACGCCTTACATGGCGTCTATTCATTACCTGTTCTGTGTCGAAGACAACCTGTTCTGCGTCGAAGAAAACGTAGCACATCCCACCGTGTGTTGAGACAGCATGGCGCCCATCATGAATGTGACTCAACCGTGCGCACCTTCGCGGAATCTTCGCTTGCCCAGGGCCAAGCCAGGCAAGTTGTGAGGCCGTTTCAGGCGAAACTGTGCCCAAGCGAGGCCAAACCAAAACCATTCTGACGACGTCTTGTGCGAAAACGGGCTCAAACCATTGTCAAGGCAAGCAAATGTTGAGGACGCCTCAGGCGAAACCGAGCCAAACCAGGGGCCAACTCGGGCGCGCGGCCAAACGAGGCCAAACCCTGGCCATCGCTCGGACGTCCATTCCCTGTGTTTTTGTTCGGTTTTGTACGTTGTTTTTCGCCACATGATCCAGGATGCTCCTCGATGGTCCTCGCCAGAGGAAAATTGCACACGTCCGAGCGATGCCAAGAACCAGGGACTAAGCCAGGCAAATGTTGAGGACATCCCAAGCAGAATCGCCAAAACCAGGCTCCATCCACTCTCCTGCGTAAAATTCGAACCCAAGGCCCCCCCCCGCAGGCGGAGGAGGAGGAGGAGGGAAGTCCTTTCAGAATTTCTTGTGGGCGGGCGCTTGGACCGCGCGCCCGCTGCTACGGCTGAGTTGGGAGCCGAAATCGTCTTTTGTCTTTCGGGTGTTGTTGGGGCCATGGGGCAGCGGTACGTAAGCGGCATACTTCCGAGCCTGTAGCGGCCTTCCAGATCAGGTCCGAGCAGATGGTGTCGTTGGAGCGCGCCGCATCGCAGACGCATCGCCGATGCATCGGCGACGTCGGTGAGGCGCCGGCGCCGGCGTAGAGAAAACTTGGCTCCACGTCGAGCCGCATCGCCGATGCATCGCCGATGCGGAGCGATCCTCCGGCCCCATCGACTCGGATCCCATGTGGGATGCCTGGATCCCCGTGAAGCGTCCATCTCTTCGCACGGGGGAAGCGGGGATCGACCATCGGACACGACGTCGGTGTCCAACCCGACTTGGCCCATCCAGGGCGCCCGTGCACAATCCGCACCGCTATCGCCATCGCTGCAAATATTGGTCTTCTTCCCCCCCCCCCGCTAACGTCCGTTCTGGGGAGTGGGGGGGGGGGAAAGGAGGTCGGGCCGCCGTGGAGGGGTGACGTAGTCGAGATCCCGCGGGGAGGGGCCCGGGCACCAGACGACGACGACGTCGTCGACGACGAGGACGAGGACTCAAAATGTGACATGGAGGAGGACGAGGACTGGGAGGAGGACGAGGACGAGAACGAGGACGACGACAACGACGGCGACAAAGACGACGACGGCGACGACAAAGACGACAACGACGACGACGACGAAGACGACGGCGACGACGACCACGACGACGACGACCGCCTCTGAAGGTCCCCTGAGGTCCCCCGAGGCCTCTTGAAGAATCTGCAGGCCCTCCGATGCGTGTCCCCAGGCCGGGCAAACGGCGATAGTGCTTAACGGTGATGTTTGGAACCAACTTGTAGGAAATCACGAACCGCACCTTCCTACATCTCACATCTGCGAATGGAATGAGCGACCGCGGCACAGCGACTTGTGGGACAGCGCGAACCACGCGCTCGAACGCTACAGAGGCCTACATCGCCGTTGCCCACATCGCCCTTAGCCCGTCCACGGCTATCCACGCCACACCATGCCTGTGAGCACAACGCCACATCTATGAGGAAGGGCAGACACCCCCCCGTACGCTCGCTGCCGTCACGAAGACAAATCGGGGGGCGTACCCCCCCATGTGACGGACGCTACGGGTTCCACGAATCCGCCGACCCACGCTTGCCGGGTTTGCAACGGACTACCCCCCAACCCAAACCCGAAGACCCGAATTTCGGGTTTCCATATGTGTTTCTGTCAATGTTCCTCGCCCCCACCCCACCCCCCACTGGAAGTGGAGGGCAAATGGTGGCCTTCGGGTTGGGTTTGGGTGGTGTGTGTGGTGGCAGAGGCGTCTGAGATGACTGACTGTCCCCTCCCCTTCTCCCCCTCTCATGGGGTCTGCAGATCGAATAGAGGGGGGGGCCGTCGTGCAGCGTTTCACCCCCCATCTGTCTCTGACGTTCCGAGGGCCCGAAAACGCTCCTGGAGAAAGGCCGGAGGATGCAAAATGCCATCTCGAACCCAGAACCTCGAGCATCGCCACCCCGTCCTTCCAGAACCAATGCTGGGCCACCTCAGACCTCCAACCGGCTCCAACGGTCGAACGATTGATGAACACGCCCGAGATGGGTACGGAAAACATGGGCACCATGACCGACATCAGACGCTGTTCCAGACCGACAGCGG
The DNA here is from genome assembly GCA_963575745.1 of Prorocentrum cordatum. Taxonomy (NCBI): domain Eukaryota; class Dinophyceae; order Prorocentrales; family Prorocentraceae; genus Prorocentrum; species Prorocentrum cordatum. The sequence goes on along the minus strand of CAUYUJ010003125.1, from coordinate 347,419 downwards.
CCGCTGTTTGGCAGGCGGCCAAGTGTCTAAAAAATGTCCAACACTCCCAGGTGGGGTCCAAGTAGATGGGGGTCGAAGGATCTCGCCGCATCGCCGATACGATGGTGGCGATGCATCGCCGATGCACCGGCCATGCACAGGCGACGTCGGCGATGCATCGGCGACGTCGGCGTGGAGAAAACTGGGCCCCTGATCGAGCCTTATCGCCGATACATCGCCGATGCATCGGCGATGCGGCGCGATCCTCCGACCCCATCCACTCCGACCCCATCTAGGAGGCCTAGAGAACTGCTGTCAGCCGTCGATCGTACCGAGGGCCGAGTTCCCCCGCGCGCAGGCGGGGCCGCCGGCGACGGCAGCGCAACGGGCAACGACAGGCCGCAGAGGAGCCCCCCTGCCTAGAGCAGAGGCCGACTGTCCCGGCATTCACACAGGTCTACCACAACATGCCCTTGGGTCAAGATAGTGTTCTTTAAAACCAAAAAAGCAACACTCTTAGAACACAAAACCGACGGATCACAAAAATATTGTCTCCATCAGAACTGTTCTATAATGCGCGATGGACAAGTACTCCAATCCAAAACTATCCCCGGACACCTCTCGGACGACCCAAACAACCCGTGCTGACTCATGACGACAAGACGACCTGCCCCTAGGACAACCCCGTGGAAACCCACGCGGGGATCGGGGCCACCCCTTCGGACAACCCCAACCGGCCTCCCCGAATCTGCTCTTCCATACGAGATCATCCAGCCGGCCCGTATCAGAAGGATGCGCGATGAGGATGCAAGGGCCTTGGACGCCCCTCTCGGAGCTTCTCGAGCGGGGCGCGGCCACCGAAAGGCGCCAAGGATGGACCGAGGAGGCAGGGATGCAAGTGGGGAACCCGAAAGGTACCGATACCGCTACTCCCAGGACCTCTCCAGGGGTGCGTTCTGACCAGGACTTCGAGCCGAATCCAGCGGAGGCGACGAGGGCCGTCCAGGAGGCACCCAACAGGGGAAAACGGGCGAGGGGTAGAGGTAGGGGCACCTGTTCCTTCTCGGAGCACGGCTGCCCTCGGGAAAACCGCCCACCCTCACCGTGCGGGCCGACTGCCAGCACAGCTCGTGCAGACCGCTGCGCGACTGCCGCGCCGCTCCTGCGCGCGGCCGCGCCGTCGGCCGCCTCCTGCGGCTGCGCGGCGTCGCCGGCGCGCGCGGGCCCCGGGCTGCCCCGCGGGGCGGGGCCGCCTCTGCGGGGGGGGGGCGCTCGTCCCGACGAGCGGGGCCTTCCGGGAATCGCCCCGCGGCATGAGCGACGGTGCCCCGACGAAGCGTGTCCACACCCGTGGCGGTGAGGCGATGCAGCATGACACAAGCCACAAGGGCGAAGTGTCCTTGCTTCGCATCGCACCCCATCCCCCGTAAACCCAAGAGTGGGGAACCCACATTTTGTCCGTGGCCTTTGGCCTATAGCCCAAACCCGTCAACGTTGAATCTGGCGGAAGGGGGGGACTTGGCGAGACATGTGTGGACACTCTCAGTCCACCCACTGGAGTGGAGACGGATCGCCCAGCCCGCGTGGCCGAGTATAGACAAGTGATTTCCACGACTCGAAAAGTAACTGCTCGCAACGGGCCTGGCTGGATCCCTCGCGGGGGGTCTACGATCCAGCACGTCGAGGCAAACACGTGCTTTCTCCAGACGTTTGCGAGTAAGCATCTTGCGAGTAGTGGAACGCGCTGATTGAGTACAGGAGGCTGGAAACCGCTTGGGGGAACAAACAATGACATCAACATAACAACTGGCGGCACCTCCAGCGCCGCCCCTGGCGCGCGGAGGGGGATCCGGCCCCGATCCACCAAAATTCGTGAGGAACGCATGCTTTTCATGCTTATGTCATTGTTTGCTCCCCTCGAATAGGAAGCTGGGGATCGCGTCCCCAGAGATCTGTTTAAGTTACTGTCCGGCGAATGCGACCAATTTCCGGGGGGGACTGGAGGGGGGGTGCCGGCCGATAGCCAAGACTTGTCTTCGCTTCAGGCAGCCACGAATAGATCCGTGCGCACCACTACTACCAAGGGCTCCTAAGTTCGCGCTTCGCGCTGCGCGAAGCGCGAATAACTTCGCGCTCTCGCGCCGCCCCCCCAAAGGGAGAAGAGGAGGACGAGGAGGAGGGGGAGAAGGAACGAAGACCGCGAAGCGCGAATAACTTCGCGCCCTCGGGGGAGCCCTTGAATAGATCCGTGCGCACCACTACTACGCACCAACTTCGGACCTGCGCAACCGACCAGGTCAGGTTATCGAGAGGAGAGGGGGGGGGGGCGGGCCCGATAGGAATCGGGGTAATCGCCGGACCCTTACAGAAACACCATCCTGGGTATTGTATTGAGATAATTGTGCTTGCGGGGCTGCTAAGAGAGAGACGTCCGTGCCGACAGTCGGCCAAGACCAGGAACACGACCCTACTATCAAGCAACTCGAAGCCGTTCACCGTGCAGTAAGCACACCCAAGCAGGAGATCGAACAGGGCAGGGATGCTTGGTAGACGCCCAGGGCCGTTTACAAAACGCCCGTCGTTGGGGCGGGGTGGATTTTCGCAGGCACGGCACCGCGGTGCACATCCGCGCCACCTGCGGCAAGACAGCTCACCGTCGGCCATCGCGCCATGTGATCCCTGAGATCTTTGCGTCGCAAGTGGCTGAGTCTCTTTGGAATCAGGCAGGTTTACTTTGAAGAGGCCTTGCGACACATACATAAATAGACACAGATAACAGGATTCCCCATAGTTCTCAATGTTTTCTAAGTTTTTGTCTTCCCCCCTTTTCACATATTTTTGTCATCTTTTCTGGGGAGTCGATAATTGATTGTGCCTGCGTGGTTGTTCCCAACTGAAAGTTTACTTGCACAGCGTGTCGCCCCCCCTCCCCCCCCACCCACCTCTGCAGCCTGCTCAACCACCGCTGGGCACTGGGCCGAAATGGCGTGCAGACGAGTCCCGGGCAAGCGAGCCCGCCGTGGCGACTTCGAGTGTGCGACGCCAAATCTGACGGGACAGGGGCCTAGCGACAGCCTCGAGTCGCGTGGCGACGCCTTTCTTTCAATCCTGGCCCCCAAGACGAGGTGGTCTTACCCGGCCCAGCGAGATCGCTGCTCGGATCGAGCGCCGTCAGGATCCTTGAGCTTGTCTTTGGGGGTCGAAGTCCCGCCTATCCGCCCGCGCCATTCGGCTCGAGCTTCTTCCGAACTCGGTGGGACCATGTGCTGTCGGCTATGGGCGTTCCGCTCTCTGCAGCGTCTTCGGGGCTTAACTCGGCGTCCGCCTGTCTGCGCGGCTCTGGCGTGATTGGCTCCTGCGCTGCCGCTGAAGGCGCGCCTGTGTCCTCTGTCGAGGTCGCTCGCGTCGGGCTTCCAGTGCCGAGCGCTACCTTCGAGCAGCTGCCGCCTCCATTGTTCTCGCTGTGCTCCCTGGCCTTCTAGGCTCTGGTCGTTTACCTTGCTGCTGCCGGCGGCCGCCTGTCGCTTCCGTCTCCGACGTCGGACCCGCTGCCGGTGCGTTCGTCTCGCGGCCGCCCGCCAAAATCCTGCCGCTTCGCAGGGCTTCTGAGCATCTGCGTCTCTAGCGGCGTCGAGTAATTGAAAATCACGCCACCGCGGCCCTCTCCAGCCCAACCTCTGGCCAAGGAACCCGGGCCTCTCTGGCGTCCCGGGTCAAGGAACCCGGGCCTCTCTGGCGTCCCGGGTCAAGTCTCTGCTCCTCTTCCGAATCGAGCAAGTTTACGTGCATGGCATTTCCCCCCCAAGGCGCGGAGTCCAGATTTCCTTGTAGGCCTCGCCATGCCCCCCCCTCTGCCATGAAAACAAACTTGCCAGAATCTGCAGAGACACTTGCGCTATACTGCGTGGAGCTTCCGAAGGTCCGATTTCTCTGCGTCGGATGTTGTAAACAAACCCGCAGACCCTTCGGCGTGTGGAAGACGCTGTCGTCGTCAGTCCCACGGATACCGAGGAACGTCGCATTTTGGTCAAAGCCATCGAAAGGACGCCCCTTCCCTTGGATCCCTCCCCGCGGGGGGGGGGGTCCCGGACCAGAATAACGTCCCCGACCCTAGGGTTTCGGGGGGTCTCGGGAGGGGGTGGCCAGCGGGGGTCTCGGGTTATGTTGCTCCCATCGTACTTAAGGACCACATCCCAGAAATAATTTCGAGCACCCGGTAAGAGTGTCGAAAGAGTGTCGAAACAGTGTCGGGCGAGTGCCTTCCAGGGACCGACACGTGAAAACCTCAGAGTTTTGGGGTACTTTTCTGGTGCCCGAAATCCTTTCTGGCGATCAAGGCTAAAGCAGGTTAGAGCATCAGAAATCTCGGGGGAGGCCCCGCGAACTGAAAACAGCCGATTCGCTACTCGACGTGTCAGGGTAGGAGGTCGATCAACCTGCGAGACACAGGTCTTGCCTTAGGTCGGGCATGTCCCCCTACAGGCGGATGTTGGGCAAAAAATGAAAAATACTACTGAGAAAACGCCTCTAAACAATCGGGAATAATCAAAAAAATCGTCCCCATACGAATTTTTAACTATCTTTAAGTCTCCCCCCTCGAGAAGGACAGTCCCGGCCTGAGTCTTGCCCGCAGCGGGGCTCGCCTGCCCGCGGCGCGCGCCCCGCCGCGGAGCGCTGAGCCGCGGGCGCGCGGCCGGCGCCGGCGCCGAGGCGCTCCGCCAGGAAGTCCGCGGCCTCGCGGGGCGCAGCGGGGAGCGGCGGCGGGCGCCGCCCGTCCCTCCGCCGCGCCGTGCCGCGGGCGCCACGACGGCGCTCTCGGGGCTCTCCTGGAGAGGCCTCCCGGAGGGGGTGCGAGGAGGCGGGGTCGGAGGATTGCGCCGCGTCGCCAAAGCATCGCCGATGCGTCGGCGATGCATCCGCGATGCAACTGGCGACGTCGGCGATCCACCGGCGACGCAGGCGTGGAGAACATCGGGCTCCGCATCGAGCCGCATCGGCGATGCTTCGGCGATGCGGCGCGATCCTCCGACTACATCGACTCCGAGCCCATCTAGGAGGCCTAGAAGAATCCTGCAAGAAAGATCCTGCAAGATCCTGCACCCAAACCCGGGTCGATGCGACGGATCCTGCGAGACCCTGCATGATCCTGCACCCAAGCCCGGGTCAATGCGGCCCTGTGCCTGCAGGAGCCTGCAAGATCGGGCGCTCTGGCTGACCCGCATTGACATTGACCCCCGCCTCAAAGGCTCCCGATGAAGTACCGCCGGGCATTCGGGATGGGTTGGGGTGGTTTGGTGAACTGCGAACTGCGAACTGCGACCTGCTTGGGGCGCCGCGGGGGGCGCTGCAGGGTGGGGCCGAAGCACCCAGAAAACGACGATACAGCACTACCGGAACGCGTCTGGGCAATCGAGTAATCTACATCATCGCCCTCTAGATCTAGATGGGGTGATTTGGTGGGCGGTGAGAAACAACGCGCTGAACGCTGGCCCGAGCGGGACACACATCGAGTGGGGAAGGTTGGGGGTGGGGAGAGACTGCCTCTGGCGGGGTGGGAAACATCGAGCCGAAATCGGCGATACGTTGCAAATGGATCAGCGATACACAGTCAAACCGTAGCATACCCATCGGTCGGAAGACGTAAATAAAAACATGGAGCAGGAAGGCGTTGAAAAAAGATTGGGTTCCGTCCGCCCCCTAAGGAGGACGGAAAAGGTGAAGCCGCTCGATCATTGAAGTAGGACGGCGCTGAAAGTGGATTGGAGTCTGGGAGTCCAACAATACCCACTTTCAACGACCGATGGGTGCAGTGGAAGCTAGTCCACAAGAAACCTCCACACGAAACCCAACCCTGAGCTGGCCATCGCTCGGACGTCCATTCCCTGTGTTTTTTGTTGGTTTCGTGCGTGATTGTTGGCCAAATGATCAAGGATGCTCCTCGATGGTCCTCGCCGAAGGAAAAATGCACACGTCCGAGCGATGCCAAGTGAGACCCCAGGACGTCCGCTGATGTCTGGAGCGGGAGCGTCACGCTTCTCGCAGCAAAACCATCGAAACCCACGTAACCCAGGGCACCTCGGAAGCAAGGAGGGTGCTTCTTGGCACTGGCCATCGCTCGGACGTCCGTGCCCCGTGTTTTTTTCGGGTTCGTGCGCGGCTTTTTTTCGCAGGATGATCCAGGATGCTCCTTAGTAACCCCCGCCGCGAAAAAGTGCACACGTCCGAGCGATGCCAAGGGCATGGGCACCACTGTACGTGGGCGTCCTGGTGGTATATTGAGGCCTCTGGGGGGCCTATTGGAGGCTCCTTGGGGGCCCCCCGAACGCAGAAAGGCCACCCTCCAACAAAAAGCGCCCCGATCTGCAAAGTCTGTCGGAGACTGCACCCTGGGAAGGAATCGCACAGGGCAAGGCTGTGTAGCAAACGCCCGGGGTCGGTCGGTTAATAAACGCAACTTATGGGGGTGGTGGTGGACTTGCGGTTCTTTGAGATGTGAACGACGACAAACAACGGGTTTTGCGCGAGATGACATAGCGACCTTACGCCGCGCATTACGCGGGCCCATTGAGGGGCCAACGCCAACTAAACTGGAACAAAAACTCACGGCTTCCCAACACCTCGTGCCGTCCGCGGGCATCGTCGCGGTCCATCGCTGCCGGTACCATGGGCGTCACCATGGCCGCTCGTCTCCCGTCGTCGCCGCAACCGTCGCCGTCGGCATCGCCGCGGCCGCCGTCGTCGCGGTCGTAGTCGCTGTCGTCGTCGCGGTCGGCGTCGTCGTCTGGACCGTCGTCCTCCTCCTCGAGGCTCGAAGCTGCGGATCGCTCTGTGCAACACGGGCACTGGGACCCTCGCGCGCTCGTCTCGGGACCCTGCGCGCTGCTCGTCATCGCCCCTCTCCACCGCATCCTCGACCCATCGCTGCGCGGCATTCTGCGGGGGTGTTTTTTTGTTTTGGGGGGGTGGGGGGGATGGCGCGGTGCAAGAAAGGGCATCGGCTCCAAAATGGGGGGCGGGGGGGGGAGGAGAGAGAGAGAGAGAGAGAGAGAGAGAGCCCGACGGAGGGGCGAGAAGAGGGGGAGCGACGGCAGGGCGAGGGCGAAGGGGGGGGAGGAGGAGAGGAGGAGGAGGAGGAGGAGGAGGAGGAGGAGGAGGAGGAGGAGGAGGAGGAGGAGGAGAGGAGGAGGGGGAGGGCGAGCGCAGGGGAAGCACAGAGGACGAGCGGCTCTTAGCTGCGGGGCCGCCGCAGCCCGCCGAGGAGGAGGGACGGGGGAGGAGGAGAGGAGGACAGAGGGGAGGAGGAGGATGAAGGAGGATGAGGATGAGGGAGGAGGAGGAGGAGGAGGAGGAGGAGGAGGAGGAGGAGGAGGAGGACGAGGACGAGGGAGGAGTGGAGCCGACGGGAGCTTGCAGAGTGCCCACGCTCCCCCTCCTCCTCCTACCCCTCCTCCTCCTCCTTTTTTCTCCTCCTCCTCCTCCTCCTTCCATCCCTCCTCTTTCGATGGCTGCACTCCTCCCTCACAGTGCATCCTCTCCAGGCCGACTGCATACATGTTCCATCCTGGTTATCCGCGCTGTCGCTTCTGGCGCGTCGCGCCGTCCGCCGCCCCCTCTGGGCCGCCTGGGGCTCAGGGCCAGACTCCCCTTCGGAGGGAAGGTGGCGGTAGAGGCAAGTGTGCCCCCTTGATTCTCGGGGTGAGAGCCTTCGGCAAGACGGCGCGCAGACTGCTGCAGTGCTGAATCCGACCGACCCCTCCTTTCTCATTTTTTTGGCGGCGCGCACAAGGGGGTAGGGGGAGGGAGGAAGGCTTAGAAGGCGCCAGCCCTACATCTACAGACAAGGCCTGCGCCTTCTAAGAACCAGGGGTGTTTCTGAGAAGCATTCCCCCCTCCCCCTATTCCCCTCTGCGCGTGGCGGATCGCTCCCCGTCCGTCATCGCCGCGTTCCCCTCCCACACCCCTCAAACCTCTTCAGCCCGCAAGACGGACCTTCGCATGAAACGAGGCCTTCCTCCTCCCGACTGCTTCGGCGGTGGACAAACCTCCCTTCTTTCGTAAACCTCCCTTTAGTGAAAACGGCCTAGGAGCAAAACCGACGGACCTAGACCCGCACAAATTGCGGCCGCGACGCCCTCTCGCGAACCGAAAACGGCCAATTCACTAATCGAGGTGTCAGGGTAGGAGGTCTATCAACCTCCGACTGTTGAGCAGGGGCCGACCGTCCTGGCACTCCTGCAGGCCTACCACGACGTGTTCTTCGATCCAGAGAATGTCCGAATAACAAAACACTGTTCTTGGAACATGATGCAGACTGCTTAAACCAAGGCGGTGTCAGCCAGAAATGTTAAGAGAGCCTTCCGTGCAAACCACAAGCGTGTGATCTTCTTCTGGTGGGCCAATTGGCGATCATGGACGCTTCGCCACTGCTTGACCCCGTTCCAAACCTGCCCTCCCACTCCTCATTTTCCCATTCTCTCTTCTGTGGCAGCTCATGAAAGCACCCAATGCCCTCTTGCTGGCTCCTGCGAGTCGGCGCTCATCGACGCTAGTCGACGTTCATCGACGCTACGGCGACGCTAAATCGGCGCGTCCTCATCGATTACCAGGCGCTGTCGCACGCCAGCGCACTCCCAAAGCGGCATTACGAGGACATACCAGGCTGCTGTGATTTGTTACCGAACCTCTCTTTTCCCTTTTGGACTTCTCCAAGTGACCACGTGGCGCGATCATCCAACTCCTCCCATTCCTCGGTGCCCCCACGTCGGAGCTGTTCTTCCCTGAGAAGAACCGTCCGGCGCAAACAACGCGCGGCCCGGCCCCTCGGGCATGCACACAGCGACGCTGTCGGGTGAGAATCATCCTATCCGGGCATCCCGCAGGTGTCTACGGGCCGAACGGCGTGAAACAATTCCTGAACCATTCCAGCGGACTGGACAATGAAATGCAAGCTTACGTACGCAAGCGAGGTGGCCAAATAATAAAATTCCAGCGCGCACAACTGTTCAAGGCTGATAGGGGTGAAGTCGGCAATCGAGGGAACCCCGAGGTCTGGGGGTCCAGGCTGCAACCCAAGGTAGCCAGACCGGCAACTGCGACCATGAGGGCAAGTGCGGTCTGGCATAGAAGCAAGACAGCCCACAAAACAACGCGACTAAGCTGGCAACTGTGGTCGCGATGCCCGGCACGGCGAACTCCGAATTCCTGTCACGACGGGGCAGGCCTCGGCTTCTGCCATCGCGAAAAACTGTGTGATCCTGAACGGTCTCCGCGTTTGTGCGGTAATCTAAAAGTGTGGATGCCATGACGATGGACACTCCAACCGTTCTATCGTTGATTTGGGCAAGTGGCTCATATGTCTTCGACATGATGAAAGCATGTTCGAACGATATTTAAATCATGTTCCAGCATTTCAAAAAACATGGTTGAAACATGTGTTAGACGTTTTTTGGAAAGAGTTTGGCAACATGCATCCTCTCCATTGATCGGCTTCCAGAAATCTGAAGATAGATCAGCGGCCTTTCATCTGGAGCGTCCCCAGACCAACGACCCGAGGTTGTCCAGGCCCCCGAACATGACGGAAGAGGCAAAGCCCTCTTGGGGGCCCACCAGATGGACTCCCTTGGCTCCAACTGGAGGCAGCTGTGCCACAGAGGAGGCCACGCCCAATCGGAGACTCGCCAAACGGAGCCTCTTGGCTCCAAGCGGCCTCGCTCAGGCTGGGCTCGGCGTTGCCCGACACTGGAAACTCTGGACCCGCCGTTTCCCCTGGACAAATTTCCTCCCACCCGCTCGCATGAGTGGCAAAGACAGAAGAGGCCCAGGCCAGGGGAGGGGGACACCGAGCTGGATTCGGCGATCAACCGCCCATAGATCGGCGAGAAGACCCCGAGAGCGATTCAGCGCGTCTCTGGGCGGGGTGGGCTATCGGGCCCCTATTGGCGATCAGTGGGCGATGGGGGGTCGATGAGTCCCCCGCTGAGTCCTCGTCAACGTTACTTACTCATGATCTCATCGGGGGCAAGCTGAACCAGGGACATGCCCCCACCCCAGCCAACCACGAGGCAGCTCCCCAAACCCAGGGATTGGCGGAGGGCGGCGGGAGGATGATTTCCCTCCTCCTCCTCTTTCTTCTCCTCCTCCTACTCCTTATCCTCCTCCTCCTCCACAAGGGGCTGCCTCCTCCAGAAAGTGCTGCCTGACCCCCACCGGCGCTGAACCCCCTCGGAGGCTGCAGACACATGCAAGTTTACCTGCGTGGCCTTATTCCCTCCCCCCCTCCGACGCCGATCAAAGAACGCTCGGCAGAAATTGCGAGTGAGCTCCGCTTTGAGGTCTGGACTTCCTCACGGGCCTCGCCACGACCCACCCCGCTCCGTGCAAGGAAAACTTGCCAAGATCAGCAAAACAACCATTCCTCTTAACAACTTCACTCGCACACACGCTGCTTCTGGGGAAACCAAGAGTTACCGATACCGCTACTCCCCAGACCTCTCCCAAGGTGCGCTGTGACTGGAATTTCAACGCGAATCCAGCGGTGACGACGAGAGCCTCCCAGGCCCAGAATGGCGAAAACTGAAGACCCTTCCCTCCTCGGAGCTTCCACGGGCCGCCACCTGGCCAGCGCAAGAGATGGCGGCACGCCCCCTTCTCGTGAGGGGGGCGCCGGGGCGCGACTCGTGCTGGCAAGCTTGCAGGCATCTGTACAAGAGAGCGACCTCCCGCCTGCGACCCCGGTCCCGGGATGTCCAGCGGCCACAGAGGGGCACCGCGGCGCCCCCCCCCCGGGGTCGGAGGGGAAAGGAACGGGGGGGCCACTGGGTGGCGACATCCGAGCCCCGCTACGATGAGATCTGGCGGTTCTGGAGGATCTCTCGGGCGCCATGGCCTTCTGAGAGCGTTCCGGAACGCTCTGAGAGGGTTCTGGCACGCTCAGGCACGTATTGATCCTCGTCCTAGTCCCGTCCGACCTGCCCCCGCCAGCGCTCGATTCTCCCGAATCGATGGGAAGCTGGGGGCAGGGTTCGGATTTCGCCACGTGCTCGATGAATTCCGAACACATACCCCGCCGCCCGTGGGGTTGCCTGAATCGTTGATCGGCGAGGGTAGGATTCGGATTTCGCCGACGAGAACGGGGAACATGCCCCAGACTGAACGCGGAAATGTCGTGTCGACCTTGGTTACCGTCGATATTGGTCAACGTCAACGCGTCGACTATCCTCGCGCATCGGCGACGGCCGACGTGCACCGTGACAAAGATCGGCATCGGCACATCCCCCGAGGAGGAGGAAGAGGAGGAAGAGGAGTAGGAGGAGGAGAAAGAGGAGGAGGAGGGACATCAGCCAATCCCTGGGTTTGGGGAGCTGCCTCGTGGTTGGCTGGGGTGGGGGCATGTCCCTGGTTCAGCGTGCCCCCGATGAGATCATGAGTAACGTTGAAGGGGGGATTGTGCTCAGCGGGGGACTCATCGACCCCCATCGCCCATTGTCGGGGCCCAAAGAAGAGGCGGAGGGGGAGGGCATGGTCCCCGTGCTTCTTGCCTCGGCAGGTGGCCGCAGGGTGGGAGGCGGACCGTCGCAGCGCGGCCTGCGTTCTGCGGCCGCGTCGTCGCCAAGCAGGCCCCGGGAGTGCCTGCGCCCACTCCGCCTGAGGCCGCTGTGCGAGAGCGTCCCAGGGCCCTTCCCAAAAGATTGGCTGTCTTTCACTTGCCGTCGTGCGGACGTCCATTCCTCGTTCACTGTGCGGTGTCACACATATTTTTCGTTCTGAAGATGATACAAAATTCGCCGGCCCAACGGGCCAGAGGCGTGCTAAGATCTCCGGTAACTGGTTAACAATTCTCTAGTTCGCGCGCGCGGGGCGGCCCCTGGGGGTCCCCGGGCGGAAAGTACCCCGGCAAGGTCCTGAGAGAGTCCCGGGAGGAGTCCCCCAGAGCGCTCCAGGAGCGCTCCATGAGCGCACCAACAGGGCTCCGAGACGTCCCCGAGAGCCCCAAGAAAGGCCAAGAGGCCCCCAAGAGGCCCCCAAGATGGTACACGAGGGGTCCGACATGCCACAAGATCGCTCCAAGACGCCCAAGATAGCCCCCAGACGCCCCAAGAGGCCTCCAAGAGCACTCCCAAGAGGGCCCCCGGAGGCAAAATTCATTGTTTTTCCTTAGGTTTTTGAGAGATTTTGGAGCTTCCACCTTTTCGGCTTCCCGACGCCCCAAGACGGCCCAAGAGGCCCCCAAGATCGCCCCAAGAGGGCCCAAGAGGCCCCCAAGAGGGCCCCAAGATGGCCCAAGAGGGCTCGAAGACGGCCCAAGAAGCCTCCAAGACGGTCCAAGAGGGCCCCAAGAACGCCCCCAAAGGGGCCCCAGAGAGGGAACACGAAACAACATTTCGAGCCCTCGGCCCTAAGAAGCCCCTACGAGGCCCCAAGAGGCCCCTAAGAGGCCCCAAGAGGCCCCCACGAGGCCCTCAGGAGGCCCCCAAGAGTCCCCCAAGCGGCCCCAGGAGGCCCCCCAAATGCCCCCCCGAGCGCCCCAGGAGTCCCCCAAGCGGCCCCAGGAACCCCCAAAGCGCCGCATTGACACCAGGCCCTCGGGCAAACGGCAGACATGAGACTGTATGGGCCGGCGGAATGAGCGAAGCGATTAAATAAAGAGCCGATCTCTATACACGGACGCTTTTTCGGGCCCCGCACCGAAACTCGCACAGGAAACTGGATCCTGGTGTATACGGGGTTTGGGTGTATACATGTTTCGTTCTTGCCACGGGAAACAAGGGAAACAAGTATACACCACACCACCCCGACGTCGTCCCCGGCCCTCAACCTGGGATTGAAAAACAGCACGCCACGGGTATTGTAGATGCTCCAATTTCCGACAAGATGCTCCGAGACGGTCCGAACTTTCTGGCGCTGGCCTCGGCCACAAAAAAACGAGTCCGAGCGATGTAAAATTCAAACTCGGGCAAATTTACTTGGCTGGCATTCTCGTCCCCCTCCGCCACCTTTTCAAGCAGAGCTGGGTCGAAAGGGCGTGCCAATGAGTAACGACTTGCGTGAAAAGCAAATTCCCTTTCTGGCCTCGCCACGCCTCCCCCTCCATGCAAGTAAACTTGCAATGAATCAAAAGACATCCACCTCGGAGAAACGCGCTTTTCTCTCACAATCGCTGGCGCCAAAACAACTCTGCCTCCGACGATGCCCACTGGAGAGCTGCTGCACATCGTTTCGATGCCAGACGCCAATGACTTTACCGCGTGACGTCCTACGTAACTGCTGACGCATGGTCGTTTCACATGTTATGTTTATTGGTGTGTTGGTGTGTATGCATGTTGGTTCATCCGATGTGTGTGTGTGTGAACACGCTCGGTATCAGGGTGGTACAAATGTACTACTATGTTGCTTGGTAAGCTATCCGGATGCGATCGTAGTGTGAGTTGCAGCGTCGATGACATAAACTGATGATGCGTGTGGTTACCGTATTGATGTCAGTGATGCGAATTCTGAAGGTGTGTTATGAACGAGTGTTAGTCATGTAGCTTGGCGATTGATACTCTTCTGAACAACTCGTGCAGACGCATGATCGTGACACCAAACGTTCATATATGTTATTGGTGCCTGTGGTTGACGTGTATGATTGATGTACGTGTCAGCCTGATGTATGTGATCCAGCTGTAGGTTACCAGCCCATATTATCAGTGTGTAGTCTGCATGCGTGTTGCTGGTGTGTGCGCTCGTGTTGTATGCGCTCCGTGTGCAATCCTGGTGCGTAGTCCGACTTGTTCTGGTGTATTCTCAAGCGGTACATTATTGATGAGTTGATGAAGATGCTTTTTCTTTGCTTTAGCACTGAGATATGAGGATGCAGTGTGTCATAGGCGTGCCTGCGTCTGCGTTATTGATTTGCGGTCACCATGCCCTCTCCCCATACACGGTGTTGGTGCATGGGCGACGAACATGTTTAGAGCACGTTCCACGTATCTGAGTGATCTTAGTAGTTGTTCATGTGTATTCGTATTGGCTCATGTTCGTTCTGTGCTTGCTTGATGTGCGTTATGGCTATTTGACGTTGGTGCATGGTGCTGACGCGTGCCATGGTGCTACTGGCGCGTCGCAGGATTATGTTGTCGTGCTGGTTGTTTCAGCGTGAGCCCCCAGTAGATATCATACATGTCTTCAACTGCTATGTAAGCATGCGCGTGCTTGACTTGTGTCATGGCTGTGGTCCTTGCGCGCAGTAGTGATATACGTGTCATAGATGCAAGTTCTTGATGTGTGCGGTTGATGAATGTGTTTGATCGGTGACTCTGATGTACGTCAACGGCGTGATGCCGCGACGCCTACGGGCGCGCCACGCGAGATCCCCAAAGACCACCCAGGACACTTGGGGCCTGCCAGCCGCGCTATGGCGGGTGGGTGAGGTAGGGAATGACGCCAGGACAACCTTCATTAGGGGGCTTGGCGAGCAAGGATCCCCAGGGGATCGGCGGCATCGGTATGCTGGGTCGGCGAGGGGGGGCATGTTTCTTACAATCTGACAGCCCCAACCTGTCAGGCGGGGAATGAAACACGCCCGGGAATGCGCACGAAGCTTCAGGGCGCAGCGTGGCAAGAGAAAGCTGGAGAACAGATGTGAAGGGGCCCTAGGACACACAACTAAATACACACTGATAAAAGGATTCCCCATATGTTCCCATGGTTTCTGGGTTGCTGTCTTCCCCCCCACTTCCCAGAGTTTCCCATGTTTTCTGCGGGGTCGACGATTCATTGTGTCTCTGTGTTTTTTTTTCTCCCTCCTGCAGATGGGAGAACACGCCATGGGGTGAGAGGACCGAAGGCTCCCAGACATCCGGCGGTGCGACGGTTTCCACACGCGGGCCCCAGAAGTCTCGATCGCTCCCGTCCTGCGGGCAGTGCTTGATGGCCGTGGGGCCCGACAGAGACCCGTAGAGGCCGACATCGAGAACGCGCCAAGGTTGAAACATCAATGCCCTGGGAGTCTGTGTGCGTCTCTTCTTCAGGGCCTGCCAACTGATCGGCCGCGGGTGCACTTGCGAAGGACGGTCCCAGGGCTCCGATGCCCCCCCGCGATGCAGGACCACCGGACCCCCCGTACATGCGCCGCCCCTGGGGTGCAGAGAAGGCAGTATCCAACACCATCGGATAAGCAACTCGGATCGGCGTGAAGAGTACGTTGGATCGGGGGGGTGCATCGGCACGCACTTGATATCGAACCCGATCGGCTGCGCCCATATGCACAACGAGACCATGCAAACATCGGGCCACATCGGATCGTCGGAACGTCGGAACCGACTACCCGTCGACGTATCCTAACCTATCTGCATTGAGTGATACGAGTTGGTGCACAATGGTGTGGCCAATGACATCACCGGATCTGTCAGTGATTGTGGAAGCTATCTGGTAAGCGCGCGAGCTGCACGACTCACAGGACAACAACAGAAAGACGAAAACTGGGACCCCGGTCTCAAAGACGACGACAGGGGTGGGAACGGGGGCAGAAAAGGACGGAAGAGGGGACGGGACGAACAATTCACAGTCAACGCGACAGCAGCAGTGAGACGGTGAAGGGCGGAAGAGAGCGACAACGAACGAGGCAGGATGAGGAAGGAGGGTGGCGATCATTTTCCAAACGCACGCTGGACAACCAGCGCATTCCGCGCCATGTCGCCCTCGCCCTGGCGCCAAACGGATTAGCTGTGCACAGCTAGTGCAAGATGCAGAAGCGAGCGAGGACGAGCTCACCCGCCAGCCAGCTCCGCTTCCTCCCTGAACCCCTCCAAAGCAGAAGCTGAACAATGAACGCCCGCAGGCGCGCCGCCAGTCTTCGGGCGGCCCGCCGAAAAGGAAAGTAAGGCGAACCTGAGTCCGCGCAGGACGCCAGTATTCTGACCCCCCCAGCAGCCCTCGTAAGTGGCAACCATGTTGCAAATCGCGGCCCCCCACGGATGGAGAAGTCTACTCTGAATCCTGGGTAAGACGTCACGCCGCCGGACTCACCCAACAGCCCTCGAAAATGGCGACAATTTCGGAGATCGCAGCCCCCCAAGAATGGCGAGGTCTACTCCGGATCTGCCGTGGGGCGTCACTCCGCTGACCACCCAGCAGCCCTCGAAAATGGCAACAATTTCGCAGATCACAGCCCCTCACAAGGATGGCGAGGTCTAACCAGAATCCCTGGTAAGACGTCACTCCGCTGGACCCCCTAGCAGCCCTCGAAAGTGGCGACAGTTTCGCAGATCGCAGCCCCCAGGGATGGCAAAGAATAAGATGAATCCCTGGTAAGACGGTCAGTTTGCTGGACCCCCCCGGCAGCTCTCGAACGTGGCGACAATTTCGCAGACCGCAGCCCCCAAAGGATGGCCAGGTATACTCAGAATCCGGCGTAAGACGTCACTCCGCTGGACCCCCCAGCAGCCTTCGAAAGTGGCTACAATTTCGCAGACCGCGGCCCCCCACGGATAGCAAGGTCTAATCCGAATCCCCGGTAAGAAGTCACTCCGCTGGACCGCTCATGCAGCCCTAAAAAGTGGCGACAGCTGGCAGGTACGCAACCCCGCAAAGATGGCGAGGTAACGTAGGACTGCGAGGTACGAGCCGAGCTGGCAGACAGGTGCAAGCCAGGTAGAAGGCAGGCGAGAAGATGAGGGCGAATGAACAGAAAGGCGGGAAGGAAGGCGTTGTGATCGCAGTGCTCTATTCAAAACGAGAACCCAACGCAGGAGGGTTCGGAATGACTGCTCATGTTAGGAATAAAACAGAAAGTGACAACTCTCTGTCGTTACATGTTTAATTGCGAACCACGTGTACATCGCGGAGCGGGAGGGGGCTAGGAGTGGGCATGTCACTGCTTGACAGAACCTTGCCCCGAGTTGTGGCCGCATCGATCGCCGCGGCGACCTCTCAAACGGGCCCAGAGATGTGGGCTGGGGCCGGACATCACGGAACGATTTGGCTGGGTCCGGATCTCCGAGCACAGGTGCAGGCAGGATGAGACGACCTGCTCCCACGGGGCTGCGCACCACGCCGGCGCTGGCACCGAGGAGAGCTATGATCGCACGCGCACGCGTGCCGAGCAGACGCTCGCAGGAACGACGGAGACCTCCGCCACCGAGAATCCATCGGGGGGGCCGTGGCCGACCCTGGACCCGACAGTTATTCCACATGCGACAGCGCCCGCTGCCAGCCGCACGATGCGCGCCCGCGCCGTCTGGGAACCGGGCACTCCTATAGGCATCCCCCAAACGGCGCTGGCGCGAGTCGTGACGTGACCGGCCCCCCCCTGTCATGCCCGCTCTCGCCAAGAGGTGAAAACAAATCTCCTGGACGGTGGCAGGCCCGAGCGTCACCCAGTGTCACACGACGCCCCACGATCGTCCGACACGACCCCCAACGATCCTCGACGAGCGTACCGATCCTCAACGGCAGAACGATCGAGCGCACCTGGCGGACGAGCCAGCTCAGTCCCCACCAGGGGCACTGGAGTCGAGCCAGGTCGGCCGCCAGTCCGTGCGGCGGACGACCAGCCTCGGGGGGGGCCCCTGGGGACAGGGTAAGACCAAAGAGATGAGACATCACCACCATCAGCGCAAGGAGCCTCGGGAGCCTTCCCCGTGGCGGTGACCCCCACTCCGCGCTCGAGACATAGCCCACCCCATCTCGGGGAGGCATCGCGGAACCCCTCGCTGGATGTGGCACCCCCGGTGGTGGTGGTGGTGGTTCGGCGGCGACGATAGGGGCGAATACCCCAGGGGTGGGCATTTCACGCATTCGCACCTGAATACATGTATTGCCCTCCCCTGGGCCATTCACCCCTATCGTCGCCTCTGAGTGGTGGTGGTGGTGGTGTTGGTGGCGCCTTCCCTGAAAATGGGAAACCCGGCGCACGCTGACATGCATCGGGGGAGGTGCTTCACCGAACCGTGGGGCCCAATGCCGCCCGATTTGGCGGCGGAGCGCGCCGACGCACGGGAGTGGGACCTGTCGCCAACGCGCGCGTCGATCATCCATGTGTACGCTTCGACGGAAGACACGAGGATGAGGAGGAGGAAGAGGAGGCGGAAGAGGACGAGGAGGAGGAAGGGCAGGAAGAGGAGAAGGAGGAGCAGGAGGAGAAACATAATGGAATGCCAAAACGGGATGAGCGCACAACGCTAAACTTCTAGCTCCAATGCTAGAAAAACTGGCCTCGCTGGGGAGCTTCTCTGGCGCGCATTCACTTACTGACAGCGGACGCGCTCTGCTCGTACTATAGAACTGGCCCTGTGGCCGAACAGGCAGTACCCGCCACCGTCGACTCGGAAGAAACAACACCAACACTCTGAGGAACTCGCGCGGCGTGGCGGGCGACCGGGAACCTCGACGCGCCTCGGCATGGATTCGGAAAGGGGCGGAAGGGCGGGAGCCCTTTTATCCGAGAATTTCTGTGACGGCCGCAGGCCGTGCCGCGACGAGGGGGGGGGGCACGGGCCGCGCTGCACCGAATTCGCGGACGGGGGCTGGGCGAGTCTCGCGGCCCCCTATGGGCGATGGGCGCAATGTCGACAGCTGGGAATGGCGCGAGACCCCGGGGGGCGCGGAGGCACTCAAGACTCGCAGCGGGGACGAGCGCTCCGCGTGAGGCGGCCGAAATGAAAGACAGCCCCTTGTCGCCGCGAGTCGAATCGCGAAAAAAGGCGACGCGCGACGCGCTCGAAGCGTTGCGCACGCAACAATGCACGCGCAAATCGGCCGCGCGAACTTTGCCGCTGTTTCCGCGTCGTGGACGAAATCTTTCAAAACTTCTTAATACACAAATTGCGGCACGGAGGCGCAAAAGTTTTGGCGCAGAGGCGCCGTCAACAAAATTTGTGAATGTAACAATTTTGGCGCGGCGACGCTGTCAAAGTTCTTCAGTGCAGAAATGTCCTCAAACATTCTCAATGCAAGAACTTATGCTGGCTCCAAAATTTCCCGATTAACGCATTTAGGGAACAAATCTGGCCGCGGAAATTTTACCGCGCGCCGAACCGACGTGCTGCATGGATGTGCAACGCGACCCTAGCCTGCGAGGCCCACCGTCAAATTTTGTGACCCGGACGCGACGCCCATCTTACAATCCCCCGCCATGCCCCAGCGCCGCGCGGCCGGACTGGACCGGCAACGCGCCAGCCGAATCGCCGATCCGACCGCGACATGGCGTCGCGGCGCAAAGGCAGGCGCGCCCGGGCACGGGATGGCGGGCCCAGAAGCCCGGCGGCGAGGTTGCCGTGCGCCTGAGAGCCTCGTGCGCACAGAATGCGAGAGCAAGATGCTCGGCCACTGCGCGCCTGCGCCGCCCGCGCCCACTACCCCGCTTCGCTCGGGAACCTCCGATGGCCCTTCCGTGCCTTGCCGCAACGCGATTCGGCGCTTCCAGAAGCCGATCGGCAGAGTTGTTTGGGGCCCGCGCCGCCCGGGAGCCGGGGGGGCCAGCGGCGAGGTCGCGCAGTTGCGCGGCGGCGCGATTGGCCATCTGCCCACTTGCCGAGCGGAGCGCGGAAGCACCCAGCGCGCGCCATGTCAGTTGCTGCGCCCCCGCGCGCACAGCTGATTCGCAGACGGCGCCGCATGCACATTGCACGGCCCGGCGGCCGGCGCCCCTCGGCGCGCCGAGCCCCGAAGCCCGCGCGAAGCCAGCCGAACGGCGCAACGAATGGCTGAGCCGCCCGTTTGCCGATTGGAAGGTTCGAGCGGCCTCGTCCGCGCGATCGGCCTCGCCGTGCCCAGCCGCGCGAGCAAGCTTGACGCGCGGGGCCCCCCGAACCGCGCGGCCTTGCGACGCGCGGCCCAGAGAGCCCGGCCGCGCGCTACCTCTTGGCTGCGGCGCACCCCCGGGGAGGCGCAACGAGCACCCGCCGCCGCGGCGCTGCATGTCCGACGCGGCCGCGCGCGCCCCCGCCGAAGCGCGACGAACGCTGCGGGCGCGTGCGCGCGCCGCCGTCGCGGCGCGAACGACCTGGCACGGAGGCGCGCGTCGCAGCGGAGGCGTGGCATCTCCCCTGCGATCGCGGGCTGCGTCGGCCTGGCGCAGCGTCCCTTGCGCGACAGCGCGCGACCCCCTTCGCATGGTCGCTCTGACACCGCGGCCCCGCAGGGGGCGCGAGACGCGCCCGCGCCCGAGCAAAACGCGCCAGGCGAAATTGCGCGCCTAATCCCGAAGCGCTCTGCTGCCAGCGCGGGCGCGCGAATTGCCGCTGCGACGCAGGAAACCCCCACTCCGTTCACGCATTCGCGCCAGCGCCCCTCGACGCCCCCAAGGAAGGCGCGCGCGTCGACGCGCGGGCGCGATTCTGAGAGACCCCCGCGCGCGCCCCCTCAGTCGGATGCCGCGTCGAATGACCGCGCGTCAAGACGCACCCAAAGCAACGCGCAAGACAGGCGCGCAGAGTATGGAGGCGCGCTGTCTCGAGCATTGCCAGCATTAGCACATTGGCGCTTTCATAAACCAACACGCTCACTCCTGACAGGAAAATGCACATGCAAACTCGCACGCAAATGCCCATCCAATCCCAACGCGTGCCGCCCATGCTGCCATCCTGATACAAAGTGGCCCCTCGCTTCCATTCCGGCATCGGGCACTGCCCGGTTCGGCGCTGTTGAGCATCTGCCGCAAGCCCATGTCGGCCGCATCGGCCCGGGGAGAACCGCAGGTTGGGCTGGTGGCGGCGGCAATGCAGCAACGGCGATGGTACCCTCGTCCTCCATGGATACAGCCGACCTGGGGAAGTCGGAGCACGCGCCCCGAGCCCGAGCGAACAGGCTCGAGAGAAAGAGCTCTGGGGTGTAGCCGCGGACCAGCGGTATCCACTTGTTTCGCGTGCGAGCCTAGCGTCTTGACCCCACAAGCGGCCACGGGGGGAACTGCGGCAGAGAAGCAGGAGGAGGAGGAGGCATTGCCTCGGAATTGCCTGACACCCACAGAAGGTGGGAAGGATGATGATGATGATGATGAGGAGGAGGAGGAGGAGGAGGAGGAAGAGGAGGAGGGGAAGGAGGAGAAGGAGGAAGAGGAAGAAGACCGACGAGGAACAGCAACACAACAACACGGAAGGCCAGCCGCCCTCTCTTCCTGCGGCAGTGGGGGGAGGCGAGGAGGCGAGGCAGCGCAGCTGCGCGATACCGAGCGCAACTCTTCAGGCCCCCCCGCGGCGCGCCACAACGAAGGCGGCACGGCGAAGGCGGCGGCACTGCCGGGGAGGCCTTCCGAGAAGGCTTCCCTCGGTGAAGGACAAGCGCATGAGCAGCAACGCTCGGGGCTCGCACGAGAAAAGGTCTCATAAGAAGAAACACACCATGAAGATACACTTTTGGCGCTCCGAGCGGAGGGGGCCCAGCGCGGATCCAAGAAATCCGCGCGGAGCGCCAAGAATGCGTGCTTATGGCGTTTTCCTCTTCGAGGTCTGCGGTTGAGCAAGACATGAGCAGAACGTCGGGACCTGGGGCTCGAGAGCAGGGGCTGTCTGCAAATGCGCTGTCGGAGGTCCGCGCGCCGGAGGGGGGGGGGGGGGGGCGCAAGGCAGATCCAAGAAATCCGCGCGGACCTCCGAGAGTGTGTGTTCACACCATTTCGTCTCCCTCGGTTCTCGGAGGGCAGGAGGTCGTCCCAGAGGCAGAGGCTTCTGAGAAGGCCTCTCAGAGGGTGGGAGCGCTTCTCGGAGGCGGGGTGACTTTTCGGCAGGCGACTGCCGTCGCCCTGCCGCCTTCTGATCGCCGCCTACGGTCCCTAGGAGAAGGACGGCCGCGGTCGAGCCTAGTGGAAAGACTGGGCGGTCTCACTCGACGTGCCTTTCAGCTTCGCCTCCTTGAAGGCCTGCGGGGAGCAAGAAAAAGCCCCGACCCTCGCAGGTGCCAGAAGACTCTGGCGAAACTGAAGCGGTCTGCGGATGAGGGAGAAGGGCAGAGCGAGAAGCCAGGGAGGACGTGGGATGCTGAAGCGTCTTTATCCCGAACTCCTTCACTAAAGCCCTTGGCTCCTTGGCAGACCTAGCAACGCTTTGTAAAATTCGAGCCCCTCCGACCATGGCCCTGCCACGGAAAGTGGTCTGACTGGACCGAAGAAAGATACCGATACCGCTACTCCCTGCACCTCTATCTTGATGTGCGGTCTGACCAAGACTCCGATGCGACTCCAGACGTGGCGACGAGGGCACCCCCCTGACCGGGTCCACCTCCACTTCCCGACGGCCCAGTGCGTCGCAGGCTTACAGCGCTACTTGGAAGCCCCTGGTGCCCTCTCTGGGCCTCGTGGATGCGTGCTCTGGAGGCCATCGGGGGCTTCCCCGGGGCTCCTGGGGGACCCTGGGGCCACGGGCGCAACGGCGATGGGGAAGAGGCGGGAAGAGGGGGAGGAGGAAGAGGAGGAGGAGGAGGGGGAGGAGGAGGAGGAGGAGGAGGAGGAGGAGGAGGAGGAGGAGGAGGAGGAGGAGCCCCAAATCTGCTCGAGCAGGAGCGTTCAGAGGTCTACGCTGGCACGCTGATCCCCAAAGGGGCGGGGGGCCAGCGTGCAGTGAGCGGGGCCGGCGGCGCCACGGCGCGCGCGATGTGCCCGACGCCAACTGTATGTTTATGCAGTGTTTTGTTGGCCTCCCAAAGTGACTACCTACCAGACCACCCCAACCCAACCCGAAGACCCGAATTTCGGGTTGGGGGGGGGTTAAGGGTTCCACATGTGTTTTTTCGACGTTTCCCGACCCCCCCCCCACTGGAAATCGAGGGTAAATCTGAGCCTTCGGGTTGGGTTGGGGTGGTCTGGTGGGTGGTGACAAAGGGCGTCAGAAGGTCGCGCCGAATTGTCGATGCTTCGGCGACGTCTTTGGACGCCCGCAATGGGTACGGAAAACACGGGCACAATGCCCAACAAATGTTGTCCCAAACCAACAGCGGCCGCTGTTGGGCAGGCGGCCTTCTGTCTCGAATGGACACAGGCCCGCGGCGGCGTGGACAGCGAGTCCTGTCCAAAATGAACAGGGATTGCTGTTGGGCATTGTACCCATGCTTTCCGTACCCATTTCGTTCGTGCCGAACGTCGGCGATCTGTCGGCGCCGTCGGCGTGGAGTCGATGTGCTCCACATTGAGCTGCAGCGTCGACGCATCGGCGATGCAGCACAATCCTCCGACCCCGTCTACTCTTTGTCCCACCGGGAGGCCTGACATTGTTTCCGATTGACTCATTCGAACGGCCAACCGCATGCTTCAGAACGGCGAAATCTGTACGTATCCACTGCCCCAGGCCTGGCCAACCCTGGGCCCACGAACAGTGTGTATGCCACCCTGGCCATGCCGTGAATACACCGCAAACCGGCCCAGGTTGGGCCAGGACTGGGACGGCTGATATGTATAACACACGGCGTAAACATGAAGTGTTGACGATCCTCGCAGATTTCTGAGGTCTACGCTGTGAGACCCCATCCCTAGCGCGCGGAGCGCGCCATGGGCGGCGCCGGAGGCGCTGCCAGGCGGTTCCAGCGCAGATCCAAGAACCCTGCGCGGAGCCTCGAAAATCTACGGCTAGTCGAAACGCTGTCATAAGGAACCCTACGCAACGAACCAGGCCCCTTGTTCCATGAGTCCAATCACGATCTCATAGAGAACCTAAGGAACACCTAAAACAAATTGTAAAACACTCAATTACAAAACACGGAGCCCCTCCCCAGCGAAAACGGCTCGTTCTTCAGCGGCTCGACTGCATTGAGATGCAATGCTCCCCCCTTAGTGGGCCCCAGAAAGGGCAGGGCCGTTTTTCACAGTTTCTGAAGCAATGTCTCTTGAACACGGAAGGGGCAAAAAAACGGCGACCCGACATGGCAAAACGACGGCTCTAGGATTGGAACCGAAGCTGGCGCTTGACTAAAAGACGGCGAAGCGGCAAAACAACGGCGTCGAACCCGGCCAGCAAAACGGCAAGACGGAACCGGCAACAAAAACTGCCCTGTCGCTTCCACGGCCCAGGGAGGCTCCCCCTCCCACTCCTCGACTGGCGCGGGAGAATGAGCAAGGACCGACCGTCCCGGCATTCCTGTAGTCCTACCACGGAACGTTCTTAGAACCCAAACTTGTTCTGAGAACAAGAAGAAAGTTCTTAGAACATAAGCCGATCTGTTAAAACAAGACCGTCCCAGCCAGAAATGTTCTAAGAACATTTCGTGGGAGCCACAAAGAAGCCCTCAGAACACTGCTTGGTGGGACTGCAGGCACGCCAAGACGCTTCGCCACTGCTGGACGAACGGCGCGGGGGGAGCACCCGGGCAGCGCCGGCCTGGCCTGCGCGCACGCCCGCAGCTCCTGCCGCAGCGCGGCGAGCTCCTCCCGGGCCAGCGCCAGATCGTCGCCCCCCGCGCTCGCCCCGCTCTGCACGCTGCTCCTCCGCTCGGCGGGCGCCACCTTCTGTGCCGCCGTAAGGAAGGGGAGGGGCAGGAGGAGGGGGAGGAGGAGGAGGACGAGGAGCATGAGGAGGAGGAGGAGGAGGAGGAAAGGAGGAAATTGGGGACGAGCAAGAGGACGAGGAGGACGAAAAGGAGGAGGAGGAGGAGGAGCAAGAGGACGAGAAACATGAAAAGGAGGAGGAGGAGGAGGGAGGGAGCAGTGAGCAGGCAGGAGGGAGGAGGGAGGAGGGAGGAAGGAGGGAGGAGGGGGGAGGGAGGAGGGAGGAGGGAGTAGGGAGTAGGGAGGAGGGAGGGAGGGAGGGAGGGAGGGAGGAGGGAGGAGGGAGGAGGGATGATGAGGAGAAGGAGGAGGGGGAGGAGGAGGAGGAGCAGCAGCAGGAAGGGAGGGTGGTGGCGGCGACGGAGGAGGAGGACTTGGGTGCAAGCCGCTGACGCCCGCTCGGGCGGCGCGACCTTCTGCGACGCCACGGTCCCCAGCCGGCCAGGCATGACCTGCTGGATGAGTCAATATCGACCTCTCACCCCGTCGCGTCGTGAAGGAAAATGACGCGCAATTTGTTTCAATGTTCTAGGGGCCCTCGCCAGGCCCTAGAACCGTCAAAAAACAATACAAGAAGAAAAACGGGTCCCAGGATGGGTCGAGACCTCTGGGAATCCACGTCGTGACAAAATCATGAAGCCAATGAATCTGGGAATTGGGAAATCGGATCGAATCGAAGTGTGTGACGAATAGCGAGCTGTGTCGGCACATCATCGAAAGCGGATCCAATAGCTGAATCAGCATGCACAGTGGCGCCATCCAAGCATCGAGTCGTCGGAACGTCGACCTCGGATCGGATGGGACCGACACAAAGCGATATCACATCGGATCTGGTGGCTCGAAATTTGCACTGCACCGTGGAGAAGACCTGGAAACCCCAGACCTCCAACGCATTGGAAAACAAGACGGGCGAATTACAATTGTTGGCCTCTGGCGGTCCTCGCAGGGCCCCATGACCGACAACGAGCGACTCAAGACACAAAAGCAAGAGCGGGGGAGACTTAGACAGCAACTCGCGGACGCCTTTCGTCGCCCCTATATGGCCCATGGCGCCCACTAGCGCGGCCATTCGCACGCAAAGCAAGCATAATACGTCTCCCTCACATGGCGCCATTCGGCACTATGAGGCGCTATTCGAGCGCTATTCGGCGCTACTGTATGCTATTTGGCGCTGTTTGGCACTATTGAGTGTTGTTGAGCGCTATTGGCCGCTATTGGGCGCTTTTCGCCGATATACTATTTTAGGAGAGGGCCAGGGCTTACTGGGACCCCGCATTGTTAGGGGCAACCATAGGGGGTACTGGCACAGGGGGGGACACATCGACCTGGAATCGACATTACATCGCCAATAGATCGCCGACATGCTCCCCATAGCGAATCCGCACGTTCCAGGGCAGGTTGGGGCCATCGAGCCCCTATCGCCGATCATTGGGCGATTGGGGGCCGATGTCTCCCCCCTTGTGCTCACCCCCACCTATCGTTGCCCCTGATGCTGACACGGTGAATCGAATCATAAAAAACGCCATGAACATAAACTTTTGGCGCTCCGCGCTGATGTCTTGGATCCGCGCCGGACCCCTCTCCCTGGCGCGCGGAGCACGCCAGGGGCGGCGCCGGAGGCGCCGCCGGGGGGACCCAGCGCGGATCCAAGAAATACGCGCGGAGCGCCAAACGTGTATGTTTATAGCGGTGTCTCTCCCTCGAGTCCAGACGTCGGGCCTCTGCGAACACACCGAGGCCGCTGCTCCCCCCCGGCTTCGCAGGCGGCCTCCGCTGGCGCTCTCGGGGCCCCTCGCCCCCCGGACCACCCTCTGGAGGGGCCTCGAGGAGCCCAGGGGCGCACAACCCCTGGGCACTCGAGAGCCGGAGCCCTGGCCGCGGCCTGGCCTCGAGCAGCGCTGGCAGGCCCAACGACATGTCTCGAGGGCCTGGGCGCGAACTCATGGAGGGGCGACGAATGTGGGGGGGGGGGGGAGTGCGCCGTTCTCGGGCCCGGGAGGCCCCCTCTTGGGCCCTTCTGGCGCCCTTCAGGGGCCCTACCAGGCCACTTTCTGCAGCCCTACGCGGCCTCCAGCAGGCTGTTGTTGTCGGCGCTCCGGTGAGTGAGCTGCAGGCCCGAAATGAGCACGCCCCAACCGGATCATGTACTATGCCCAAGGTTGAAGGTTGTCCGGAACCGACAGCGGCGGCTGCTGGGCAGGCCACGTCCTGTCCTCCAAAGTAAACCGCGTCCGCGGCGGCACTGACAGCGACTTCCTGTTCAACATGGACAGGATATCTGCTGGGTCTTCGTTCCTGATCCCAGCCGCCCGACGTCATGATTGTCGGGCAACGTGGACCCATGGAGGTCTCGAGACCCACTCTTCATCCTGAGCAGCTTCTGTTGCCGTTCCAGGGCCCAGCGAGGCCCCCCGAAAGGCTCGAAAAGAACAGCACAGCGTCCGTTGACATGTTTGATTTCATGACGCGAGTAGAAAAGAACAAACACCATAAACATGAACTGTTGGCGCTCCGCGCTGATTTCTTGGATCCGCGCGGGCCCCCCGCGCGGAGCGCCAATCGCTTATGTTTCTGGCGATGTTTCTTCTTCGAGCGAGGGGTTCAGGCTCCCTCCTTGGAGGCCTAGAAATTGGCACCAACACCAACACCGACACAGGGGGGTTGCCTCCACATGGGGAAGATGATCCTAGATTTCGGTGTTGGTGGCAGTATTTCGGTCACATTGGAAGCCATAATATTACCACCATCACCGAGATCGGGATCTTCTTCCCTCGGCAGAGGCACACCGCCGATATCGGTGTTGGTGTCAACCTCTAGGCCTGCGACTTGTGGATGCCACGACAATGGACACACTAAAAGTCCGATCATCGAATGTGTGTGCGTGTAAAATGCCGGAATCAATGTTCTAAGCGTAGTTAAACGTGATTTGCTTTCCATGTTTAACACATGTTTCAGACATCTGGAAAGTATATGGTAACATGCTTCCTCTCCATTAATCGTCCTCCACAACCTGCGACCTCCGTTTCCACCTCGATCCTGCCGGGCCAGCGCCCCCCCCCAGCGCGCCTCTGTCGGGGATAGAGGCGCAGACGCCCCCTGAGAGGTCGGCCGCGGATGCGACCGAGGGCTGTGCCGGGGACCGTTTCTGTCGGCTCTCCCGCGACCGCTATCACGGCGTGCTTGAAGGTCTCCAGGAGGGACTCGCTCTGCTCGCCAGCGGCCCTCTTCACGTTGTCGTAGGCCTCGAGCACCATGGCCAGCACCATGTTGATCAGGATGAGGAACAGCAGCAACATGTAGGCCCAGAACCAGACAGAGGCACTGACGGGGGCCACCGTGCACATAGCCTCGAAGTCAAAATCCCCCATCAGTGCACGGAAGCCAGTGTTCGACGCCCTTGACATGCTCGACCACTCTGGAAGCGACTGTCCGAAAAGAAGGTGCGCTCCTAAAGTGAAATTTGAAAACACCACGACAAATACGCATAGAAAATGGAATAAATCATCTGCGGCTGCCGTAAGAGTGGCCGTGAGAATGCCCATTCTCGGATTGGCCCGGAAGCCGTCAATCATTCTGACCATGATGAGAGTCATGTAGGCGAACGCCATAAATTCCTGAAATCTACTAAGACCTGCCAAGTCGAATGCCAAGTCAAACACCCTTCTCCGTCTCAAGCGGGATTCTGAGACATCACTCTCGGCGCCCTCTGAAGAGACGATGAAATCGGACACTGCGCTCGAGATCTCAGTCAAGTCCACAGACAATCGAACGAAGAATATCCGCCGGCCCCGGCATTTCCGCCTCCTGCCCCTCCTGATCCTCCCCCCCACCCCCCCCACCTCCCGCTGTTCGAGCACTCATCGAGATCTAACCCATGCCAACGAGGGCCACCAATACCTCATTCCTCACTCATTATTCATGCGCTTGTTTTTTTTTTTTTGTTCTCTCTCTCTCTCTCTCTCTATATATATATATATCCTACCACACCGGGCCCCAATTACTCAACCCTCCTCACCCCTTCGTGTCTTTGCCAAATGATCGATGCAACCTGACATACGAGTAGTCTCCTCACCCGCTGCTCGTATCTCGGGCAGCGTCGACAGGGGCCTACCCATAGGTTGGGCGCCCGAGTTATCCGGGGTAACTCGGGTCCGGGGTAACTCGGGTTCGGCATCTCGACAAAACCAACCCGAGTTAGCCCTGACCCGAGTTACCCCTGATGATTCGGGGCTCTGGACGCCCGAATTATCCGGGGTAACTCGGGTCCGGGGTAACTCGGGTTCGGAATCCCGAAAAACGAACCCGAGTTAGCCCTGACCCGAGTTACCCCTGATGATTCGGGGCTCTGAATAGGCGTCGACGCTACAGAGCCGGTGGCCAGGGAGATCGAGCAGTTCCGGCCTCGGCCCGAGTTACCCTCCTCCTCCTCCTCCTCCTCCTCCTCCTCCTCCTCCTCCTCCTCCCCGAGCTGCGTGGTGCAGGAGGGCGAGGGGACGATGCTGCGCCCCTCCTGGACAAGCCGACGGAGGTGACTCCGGCGCTTCGCGTAACCAGGCCAGGGGGCCAGGCAGAGGGCGGCTGCAGCAAGGCTCGCAGCCCAGAGCGAGGAGGAGACAGCAGGGAGTGGAGCAGGCAGGAGGTGCTCTTGACACAGCTGCAGGAGGTCATTCGCTCGGTCAAGAACTGGGGGCACGAACGCCTGCGAAAAGAATTGGAGGACGTCGTGGCAGCGCGAGCTGGCGGCGGCCGAGGCCACCAAGCCCGAGGCCGCTGGAGACAGCCGCGGGAGAACCAGGCGCCTAGGAACGAGGCAGCTGCGGGGGCAGCCAGAGGACAGGAGGAAGGCCACCGGAGGCGGAGGTCGCACAGGAGGCAGCAAGAGCGTGGACACAGGAGCGCTGCCCTGAAGGCTGTGGGCGCGCCCTGCCTCAATCGCTGAGCCTGGACGTCCGAGGAAGTGATCACAGCCGTCGCGCTGCTGAAAGCGCTGCAGGCGGGCGACTCGGCGAAGCAGTGGGAGACAAGAGTGAAGATGGCGACCGCCACGGCGCGAGAGGTACGAGCGCAAGCTACGCCAAGATGGGGCGGCTTGCCGCGATCCGACGACCGTGAACGTCGCGATCGCGTTCCCCGCCAAGGAGGACGGCGTGGAGTCCATGACAAGGTGGCTACGATCAGAGGCGCCGGGCCAGCCACGTAGCATGGTGGCCCTGGAGGTGGCCGCTCTCCCAAACCCGCGGGCCTGCCGGCGAACTGGTCCGCGCAGGCGGTGGGAGCGAAGGGCGAGAAGTGCTGCAGGTGGGCACGCTTGAGGTGAAGCCCACGGTCGGCGTGATCACCACGGTGGCCAAACATCAGGAGGCAACAACTGGGAGGTTTTCGTCGGAAAGATGAAGGAGGATTAAGCCCCATTTGGGAGCTCTTACGCCAGAGTGGGCCTCGGACTAAGCAGGATTAAGCCGGATTAAGCGAGATTCAGCGGGACTAGGCCAGATTCAACGGGATTAAGCCGGATTCAGCCCGACTTCGGACCGGGGCAACATCAGAATCTGACCTCCCAGGAGTTGCATCCGAACAGACATGTGGCCGACGAGCTGGGGAAGGCAGCGGCCAGGGCCCCAGCCACGACGCCGCACGACGCATGGACGACGCAGAACGTGCTGCGCATGTGCGGGCATCGGATGACGCCGGCAGGCAAGAGAAGGAGAGGACGGGGCACCCCCTTTCTTCGCATGCGTGAAGGTGCCCTGGGACACACGAACAAATACAGACAAATAACAGGATTCCCCATATATTCCCACATTGTCTGGCTGGGTTTTTGTCTTCCCCCCACTTTCCATATTTTCCAATATTTTCGTACGGATCGACGATTAATTGTGTCTGTGTGTTGTTCCCCCTCCTGAATGAACGGCGCCTGATCGCGCACAACCGCTGGTCTCGCAGAGTGGTCACTTTGGCATCTTCTGCGAAAAACTTCTGGCTCACTGCGCCCGGCCGGAGGTGCGATGGACCCCGTGGACCCAAGACGAGACGGACACGGCGTACCTGCAACGGATGCTGGGGGAGGACCGTGGCGAAGGACTGACCTTCAGACGGGGATGCAAGGCTGAGCTCGGATACAGGATGGCGGCAGGCACGTCAGCGGAGGTCGAGCAGAAAAACGTGGACTAGGAGGTCCAGAATGCGGCCTGGGTGGGCGACTACGGACGTGAAGGAGTTCGTGGAACAATTGGGCTGGACAGACGTCCAGCTGAGCAGGAGACCGTCGAAGCAGGACCTAACTCGTGCATGGCTGGTTCTTCAACATGAAGCACCCAGAGGCTGTCGCAGCAGGACCCAACTCGTGCATAGCGTACACGACGATCAAGGGCACCATCACGGAGGCAAGCAGGCTGGGAAACGAAACCTGTTCTCACCCGGCTGGGAGGCGTGCGTGAGGACTTGCAAGCGCAGGCGCCTCAACAGCGCCTCAGCGCCAGAGAGGCCAGGGCGTGGGCCCAGGGCAATGGAAAAGGCTGCGCGTCTGGAGGTTCAGGAAAGGCGGAAGAGCCGGCGAGAGTGCCAGCAGGAGGTAGAGCCGAGGGGGGGCAACTGAGGTGGACGCCGAGGGCAACAACGAGCAAGGGGCCACAGCGGCCGCGAAGGAAAGCGAGGCAACGGCGACGACCAGGCGCGGGCCAACAAACGTGCCAAAGTCACTACGGCCTTCGGGTGGGCGCTTTGGGACCTGGAAGTGGAGGCGGCGACGCTGGCGGCCCAGCTGCGGCTGGAGTCAAGACCATCCGCAAGCACCAGCTGTGGAAAAGCACGTGGAGGCCAGACCCCCACACGGACGAAAAACTTGAAAGGCGGCACGGTGGCAACGACTTACGACGAGTGGGTCGACCACACGGCGCGGCCGCGAAGGTGGGTCATTGGAACGCAGCTTGGTCGTCTGTCGCTGGAACGAGGACAATTGAGGCCTCCTCGGCGATGCATTTGCGATGTACCAGAGACGCTTGAGATGCATCGGCAACGTCGGCGTGAAGCAAATCGGGCTCCGCATCGAGCCGCATTGGCGATGCATCGGCGATGCGGCGCGATCCTCCGACCCCATCTACTCCGACCCCATCTTTGAGCAGGGACCGACTGTCCCTAGAACCAAAGCATGTTCAAATAACAAAAACAATGTTCTTGTAACATAAACTCGATGTGCTCAAACACGACAGTCTCGACCGGATATGTGAACATTTCGTGCAGACCGCCAGAGGTTCTTAGAACAGGATTGGTTGGCCTATAGCCAAGACCGGACGCTTCGCCACTGCTTGACATCTAGGAGGCCTAGAGACAAGGGCTGGTGCAAAGTTAGTGCAAAGGATGGGTGATCCAAGCATCCGAAGCTAAAGAAGACGAAGGCAAAGACGCAGACCCGCCCGCCGCTGCCGTTCATGCTGAAAGGGCGGCACGACCACACGCTGCGGCTGCGCCCTGGCCAGGTGGTCTGGCTAATGGAATGCCAAGACATGCCCACGGAGGAGCCAACCCGGGAGAAGCTGCGAGGAGCAGGCACGGCGACGAGAATGAGGAGGAGAAAGGGCCGACTGGCTGCCGCCGCTGGATGCCATCGACAGCACGGTCGAGAACGCGAAGGAGCCGTGCGGGCACCCGCGCGACGAGGCTGGAGAGCGACATCGCTGGCGACCTGGGCACCTCCCACGGGGAAGAGGCCAGAGGAGGCCGCGGCGAAGACAGGAGGAAGGAAGGAAGAGGGCAGCCAGCGACGCGAGCGAGGCCGCCCGCAGCTGAGTGCGCCCGGAGGGGAGCGCAGCTGGTAACTGGATGCGGCCTGAGGGCAGCGCAGCCGCCGAGGGCGCAGGAAGGCAGGCGCCGACGAGCTCCGTCGGCACGGGGGAGGAGGGGGAGGAGGGGGAGGGGGATGAGGAGGAGGGGGATGAGGAGGAGGAGGGGGAGGAGGGGGAGGAGGAAGAGGAGGAGGAGGAGGAGGAGGAGGAGGAGGAGGCAGGGCTTCACGAGGAGGAGTCCGAGGAAGGCGGCCAGTGAACTGGGTGACCTGGGTGGCGAGCGGCGGCGCAGGCCCGGCAGAGGGCGACGATAAGGCAGGGGCCCAGGGCAGGGCTCGACGAGCCACCGCAGGGAGGAGCTGGAGAGCAAGATGCTAGGAAGCAACTGCCGGGAGGTCTTCGCCAGAAAGATTAAGGAGGATTAAGCCCCATTGGGGGGCTGTTACGCCAGAGTGGGCCTCGGATTCAGCGGGATTAAGCCAGATTTAGCCGGATTAGCCGGGATTAAGCGGGATTAAGCCGGATTAAAAGGGAATAAGCCAGATTAAGCCAGATTGCGAACCAGGGCAAAATCATAATTTGACCTACCAGGAGTTGCATCTGAACGCAGGCAGTGCAGGAGCAGCTGAGGCCGAGGGCAGGAAGAAAAAAGACGCGCGGCGGAAGCGGTGACGCACCACGTACGCCGCGCAGACACGGGGCAAACACCTGGCCCGAGGGAAGAGCCACGAGGCCGACAAGGCCACGAACCAGACGATGTGGGAGTGCCTTGTGAAGGATTGCGAGCACCGCGAAAGGAACACCACCACGCAAAAGGCCGGCACCGCGGAGATGGAGCACGCGAAAGGAGTTCACCCAGAGGTGGACCCGCGAATCTTCTGCGACAAAGCCACGACGGAAAGGCTGGCACCGCGGAGGGAGGAGGACAACCGGAAGGAAGTGGGCCTCCCCGACGAGGAGCCGACGCACGCAGGCGTACCTGCTGCGGCCACCACAACACGTGGTGGACAGTGGTGCCCCGCTACCAGCTGCAAGCGAGCGTGGAGGCGCACATCAGGGAAGACCACGGCATGTCGCTGGCGGAGGCGCAGAAGGCACACACACACATCTATATATATATATATATATATATATATATATATATATTCACATACATATACACATACACATATGCAAACATACATGTGTATGATGGTTTATATGTATGTGTGTATGTATGTGCATATTACATGTGTAGACATGTGTTTTAAATTTTAATGAAACTTAATACATAATACATCACAGCGTACACGCATATGTATATATATAACTAAAACCTACTATAATATAATACGTAATACTATGCCATAATATATTTATGATATAACATAACATATACATATATATGTATATATATATACAAGCATACATGTGTATATGTATACATGTACTACACATACTATATTATTATATTACGTTATACTATATTATATATGACACGGAACAGTACACCTGCACGTACACATTTATATATAATGAATACGTATAGGTGTGTGTATATGTGTATCTGCATATACATATATACAATTATATGCAAATGTTGTGTATGTGTGTGTCTATGTATATAAAGATGTATATATGTATATATACATCTATACATATATGTGTATATACATGTGTACGTATATGAAAATGTGCGTGTTTATGTGCACGTGCATATGTATATGTACATGTATATATACACTGAGATCCACATATGTATATACAGATGTGTATATCGGCGGTGGACACACCTCCCTTTAAAAAACCTCGCATTCGTGACGACGGCCTGGGACCGAAACCGACGGACTTGGACCCGCAAAATGACGGCCGCGACGCCCTTTCGCGAACCGAAAGCGGCCAATTTCTCAATCGGCGTGTCAGGGTAGGTCGGTATATACATATGTATGTATGTATGTATGTATATATATACATATTTACATACATACATATGGATACGCATATTTACAATACATAAAATGCATACGTACACATATATATAATATATATGTATATACACATATAGGTGTATATATATGTATATGCATACATGCATACATCCATATGTAAACACATAAGTATATCTATATATCTATATATATACTAGGTCCCGAAGAGGCAGCCGAAGAGCGTGCCACGAAGAGGGACCTCCGGGGACCCAGGTCCGCGGGAGCCCTGCGAGGAGGGAGGAAGAATAACAGGAAACACGCCGACGGAGGAGGCGAGGACGAGCACGATGAGGAGGGGGAAGAGGAGGAGGAGGAGGCGGAGGAGGAACAGGAAAAGGAGGAAACGAGGGGGAGCATGCGGCAGGAAGGTGAGGAGGAACGTAGAAAAGAAACACCAAAGACGACGCCGACGAAAAAGGAGGCGACGAAGAGGAGGCAATCCATGGATAACAGGGAGGCGGTGTGGCGGGAGCACATCCGCACCTGCAGTGTCAGGGCAGAGTCAGGGGTGTGGCTCGCGGCCATGGACGAAACCGGGGATGTGGTGTTGCTCCAGGAGGTAGCGCTGCGCCCGGAAGCGGTGAGGCTGAAGACAATGGCCCATCAGAAAGACTACGCGGCCGACGGCATAGAGCACGCGGGGGTCCTCACCCTGGTCCACAAGAGGCTGCCCTCGCGACAACGGGTCGCTGACGGAGGGATGGGGGGGTCCTGGCGGTGGGCGTGGCACAGGTGGTGGCCTTCAACTTCTACTGCAGTCTGCCACGCGTGGCGGCGACAGAGGCAATTAACATCAATGCCACGATGGTGCAATAATGGTTCGCCTCTGGGGACTAAAATACGCAGCCAGACAAGCTGTTGCTGCCCTGCGACACTTGCCGGGTGGAGGCGTCCCAAATGGAGGAGCGTTGGACGAACACATCATGCACAATGAGATGCAAAACATGCGATCGAGTACGGGGTCAATCCCACCAGCCCTCTGGGCGTAGGTGGATTAGGGAGTTTCCTCTTCCCCTTCGGGGAATGGTTTATCACTGTCCCCTATTAATATACCCCCCCCTCCCCCAGGCGACTGGGAGCCAACCCGAGACCATGCGCCCCCCCCCCCACCACACACACACACACACACACTCCATCCCTTGTAAAAAAAACAATGCAAACACACTCTGCCTCCAAATTCGGAGCGTGCGCAGCGAACCCGATGCGGCCTCCCCCGACCATCCCTGACAAAAACAATACAGAGTACACTTGGCGGCGGCGGCGGCTGCGGCGGGGGCAGTGGCTGCGACAGCGGCGGCGGCGGCGGCGGCGGTGGCGGCGGCGGCAGCGGTGGTGGCAGCCTCTGCGGCGGCAGCGGCTGCGGCTGCGGCGATTCGGCAGCGGTGCGGCGGCGGCGGCGGCGGCGGCGGCGGCGGGCGGCGCGGTGGCGGCGGCGGCGCGGCGGGGAGGGGGTCTTGACCCCCCCCCTACCCCCTCCCCCGGACGGGGGGGTCCACGACGCGTTGGGGCGTCCAAAACGGCCTCGGCGAGGAAGCCAAAATCATTTGCTTTACTAGGGTTTTGGCTCCATTTTGGCCTCCTGAGGGGGGGGGTAATTGAGCCCCTCCCCCTTCTGTGATCGATCTCCTCCAAGATGGCCCCAAGAGGCCCCAGGATGCCCCCAAGAAGAGGCTCCCAAGAGACCCCCACAAGGCCCCAAGAGACCCCCCAGAGGCACCCAAGACGCTCCAAGGGGCCTCGGCGAGAATGCCAACATCATTGATTTTCCTAAGGTTTTGGCCACATTTGGGCCTCCTGGGGGAGGGGCACTGCTTCAGACGACTCCAGGAGCGTCTGGGAGAACGCAAGATGACCTCCAAGATGGCTCAAGATATCCCAAGATGCCTCAAGATGGCTCCCACGATGCTCCAAGAGGCCCCAAGACCGCTTCAAGTCGGCTCCGAGTGGCCAAAGAGCTCCCTCAGGAGGCCCCGAAGAGGCCAAAATCCTTCAAAAACCTAAGGGGAATCATGTTTTGGGCTTTCTTGCCTGTTCGCTTCCGATGGCCATCCGAGGCTTCAAGAGGACTCCAAGATGGCCCAAGAGGGCTCCAAGAGCGCTCCCACGCCTCCCAAGAGCGCTTCGAGAGGGCCCCAAGAGGCGCCCAGGAGGCCCCAGGAGGCCCCAACAGGCGCCCCAGACGAGGCCCCCAAGAGACCCCCCAGAGGCCGAAAGAAACTCTCCGAGGCACCCAAGACGCTCTAAGAGGCGTCCGGGACCGCCAAGAGGCCCCCAAGACGCTCCAAGAGGCCTCCACTGGGGGACCCTTCCTCTGTGTGATGCCCACTTCCCTGATCGAGGCACTTCCTCTGGGCATCGTTTCTGGGTGGGCTGGGGGGGTACGCGAAACGTCTAGAATTTCAACTTCAGTGTCAAGCAAGTCTGTATTGATCCGGAACAATGCGAGGTGGCAGGCCACTGGGCCGTCGACATTTTCAGAGAAGAGCCGAAACACTGGGTCAGTGAGGCGGTGGACTACGAACTGATGCGGCACTGCAGCCTGGAGCTGCCCAAGGGCGTCTCCCTGGAACGCTGGATCGACATCCTGGATCAGGAGTGGCAACACTTCCACAGGGACTGGCATCCCGACGACCCCTGCCACACCATCCTGGGGAGGACAATGGGAGGGACCGATTGGCACCGAGAGGATCAGGTTGCTGTCGACAGGAGGTGGCGACACCTGATGTATTGCATGGAAGCCGCCTGCAGGCAGGCACGGCCTCTTGCTGCAGCAGGCGGCGGCGGAGTGAGGAGCGGGAGGAGGAGGAGGAGGAGGAGGAGGAGGAGGAGGAGGAGGAGGAGGAGGAGGAGGAGGAGGAGGAGGAAGGGCGCGAGGAAGGGCGCGAGGAAGGCCGGCGAAACCCTGGGCTCCGCCGCGTGAGGGCTGCCGCAAAGGAGTGGTGCAGGCCAAGGGAAGGATCAGGAACCTGGCGGCCTGGGGGGGGGGTGGCGCTGCGCCCAGTGTGAAGTCGGGCACGTCCCTCTACAAGAGAATATTCAAACATAGTCAAAAATAGTTTGGGGACTAGTCTTTGAAGCCGTTTTGGAATCTTCTTGGAGTATTTTTTAGTTTTCGTCGAAAATCCCCCTGCAGGGGGACACACCCGACCTAAGCCCAGTGTCCAGGAGAGGCACCTCGCCACTCGCCATCGCTCGA
Source organism: Prorocentrum cordatum (assembly GCA_963575745.1). Lineage (NCBI taxonomy): Eukaryota > Dinophyceae > Prorocentrales > Prorocentraceae > Prorocentrum > Prorocentrum cordatum. The sequence continues at coordinate 310,048 of CAUYUJ010003125.1, read as the reverse complement.
ACGTTCACTCCCCGTGCATGTCTCGGCCTCGTGCGCGCACCTGCTCGCAGGATGCTCCAGGCGTCTCTTCGACCTGCCCTCGCCCGCGAGGTGCGCACATTCCGAGCGGTGCCAACGCACACCCGGCGGCGAGGTGCCGCCGGCTGCGCCTCGCGCACCAACGAGCCCGGGACAGGTTGGAGACGGAGGCCCTGCGACGAGAGGCGGAGGAATTCGCGCGGCACCTAGGCATTGCCATCCCCACGGGGGTCGTCGGAAAGGCCGCCCTGGAGAAGGAGGCAGGAGATCGCAGGCACCGCCACCAGCGCTCCCCACGGGGGGTTGGCAGATGGGCCGCCCTGGGAAAAGAAGGCAAGACTTATGTCGGGCCAGTCCCCCTTCAGGGGGATTTTGGGCGAAACACAGAAAATACTCCAAAAATGTTCAATCATGGTCAGAAAATAATGAAACAAAAACATCCCCTGAGTATTTTTGACTATTTTTGAATATTCCTCCTGTAGAGGGACATGCCCGACGTAAGGCAAGACATCGCTCACGGCGGCCATTTGGGGCTTTCGGTGGAGCTCCCTGTGGGGCCACGGAACGCTGTACCGGGTGGGGGAGACGCATGCGGCCGCGGCCGCTGGGGCCTTCGGTGGAGGTCCTTATGGGGCCACGGAGCGCTGCACTTGGTGGGGGAGACGCATGCGACCGCAGTCATTGGGCCTTTCGGTGGACTTCCCTCTTGGGCCACGAAGTGCTGTATTGCGCGCGGGAGACGCCTGCGGCCCCAGTCCGTGGGGCCTTCGAAGCGCTGCGTCGGTGGCGCGGGCGCGAGGGGAATGTCGCATGTGGGGCCTTCGGTGGAGCTCCCTACGGGGACACGAAACGCTGTACTGGGTTGCGCGGGCGCATGCGAACGCGGCCACTGGGCCTTCGGTGAAGGCTCCGAGGGGGACGGGCCGCCAGCGCGGCACGCTACTTTGGAGAGAAGAGGGCGCTTACGCGCGACCTTACGCGGGCAGCTGATGCGCCAATGTCAGTGCAAACGACCCCGTTTTTTTTTGCGTCGGCCTTGACAATCGCGAAGCGCGACGAATGATGAATCCGGCACCCATCACCAAGACAGCCGCGTTCGTCAACTGCTCAAATCGAAGCATGTGCTCAGCTACCTTGCGGAGGCGATAAGCGTGGTAGATGGCAAACGTTTCCCGTACGGCGAGGAAGAGCAACAGAGCGACAAATACAGAATCTGCAACATACGCCCACGCTGAGCTAAAAACCTGTGCCGGTAGATACTTCGTAGAGGCCCTCGTTAAAAACGCACCGGTACGTTCCATGACAATGTCGATCTCCAAGACGACGAATATAGCCTTCTGGCCGTTGTACAACATCGTCTGCAGATTCAACTCTTCTGTCTCGGTGCTCAACCAATAGGCGTTCCTGTACCGATTGATCCTGTTCAACACGGCTGCCTGCTCCAACTCGGCATCCAGCCACACCGTGTACCAGCCATCGGAATCCACCTCCAGGCCCTGCGGACAGGCTGAACACCCGATGGACCGCGACCCGTGCCCGACAAGCAGCCCCAGTAGGGGTCATTCCACAAGACATCTTCCACGAGAAACCCAACCCTGAGGCCCAAGGGCGTCCATTGAGTTTTGGTGTGGGACCGTCGCGCTGTCCGTCGCAAAACCATCGAAACCCAAGAAACCCAGGGCATCCAGGAGGCAAGCAGGGTGTTTCTTGGCATGGGTCTCTACTAAACATGCCCACAGGAACAGACAAAGTCAAAACAGAGACATGCGGGCAGGGCGCTTCCTCGGCGGGATCGCCACTCTTGGGGAGGCCAAGAGGGTACTGACACCGCTGCTCCCCGGACCTCTCCTGGCGGGCGCTCGGACCAGCATTTCAAGGCGAATCTCGCGGTGGTGACGAGGGCCTCCGTGACGAGGGCCTCCCAGGAGGCCTCCCAGGAGGCAAGGGTTATGTTGCTTCCATCGAACTTGAAGACTACATCCCAAGAATATGTTCGAGCACCCAGAGCAGTATCCGAACAGTGTCTGCCCGACGCGCTGGCGAAGTGCCGAACGAGCATCACCTCCCAGGGCCTACAAGGCGAAAACCCTCCAGTCTCGATGCCCTCGTGGTGCACAAAATTATTCCTGCTAGCAAACGCTTAAGTAGGTTAGTAGAACATGGCAAGGCAAGGGTACCAATATCGGAATCCTTTCCTCCGCCATGATGATGATGCTGTTTCCTCCATCATCAGCAACATCAGCATCAACATCAACACCGGCATCATCATCAGCATCAAACATAATCAAGTATCATCTATGTCATCATCTTCATCAGCATCATCATCATCATCAACAACACCATCACCAGCATCACCATCATCAACATCAGCATCATCATGATGACCAGCATGGCCATCACCACCACCATCATCATCACCACCACCACCATCATCATCATCATCACCACCACCACCACCATCATCATCATCATCAGCATCAGCATCAGCATCATCATCATCATCATCATCATCATCATCTTCACCATCATCACCATCATCATCATCATCATCATCATCACCATCATCATCATCATCATTATCATCATCATCATCATCTTCATCATCATCATCATCATCATCATCATCATCATCATAATGATCATGATCATGATCATCATCAACAACTTCATAAAGCCTGAAGGTCCACCGGGAAAGGCAAAAACCAACAACGCATGCAGGCGTGGCGCCTCCCTGGCAGCACCGCCGCCCTGGGACCCGAGCCTGCCACGTGCCTCCCAGGGGGCAAGTCGGCCCCCTTTGGGAGGCACAAAGGTGGAACGCAACACTAATATCGGCGATGTGCCTCCACCGACGGAAGGTGCTCCCGATCTCGGTGGTGGTGGTAATAGTTTGGCTATCTAGGTGGCCGAAGTATTACCACCAACACCGAATTCGAGGATCATCTTGCCCCGGTTGAGGCATGCCCGTGTGTTGGTGTTGGTGTCCATCGCAAGGTTTCCAACACTTGACCTCCAGCGCACGTGGGGCTCAAAAGCTCTCGACGCGAACCAGCCGCGAACTTACCCCTTATATCCATACGATCGACAATCCCAAGGCGATGACAGTCTCAGAGATGTGCCCTCAGAAACTGAAGAAATCCTCGAGATCGGCACCGAGGTAAGGTGATGTCAGAGATGGAGACAGGGAGGTGTTATCATGCATCCTCGGGGAACCTTGTCTGTCTCTTTCCCAATCCGCCCCTTTCGTCCGGCCCGATCTATACGCGGCGAATCCGTGTCGAACTCATCGGATCCGTGCCTACTCCGTGTCTACTCCGTGCCGAATCCGCGTCGAGTCCACGCCAAAACCGCGTCGAGCCCGCATCGACCCCCCCCCGGGAACAAGAAGGAAAATGCAAATTTTTGGTGACGGGCGAGGTCCCCCAAAGAGACAACGTAAGGAGGTGCTTCAAGCTGGTACGGTGGAGGCCCATGCCGCTGCCAAGAAGCACCCTGCTTGCCTCCAGGGTGCCCTGGGCTTCTTGGGTTTCGATGGTGTTGATGTGGAAAAACGGGACGTCCCCAAACAAAACTCAATGGACGCCCTGGGGACTCAGGGTTGGGCTTCTTGTGGAAGGTTTCTTGTGGACTTGCCTCCACTGTGAGGTGCTCGGCACAGGGCACCCCTACGCCGCAACCCGCCGCGCCCGGCCGGGGAAGGCCATGCTGGGCCCAGGCACGGTGCTCCGGCCCTGCGGGCCGGGGCCCAAAGCACTGAGCTCCGCACACGGAACACTGCGCCCGCCAAGCCACGCGGGAGCGCAGGGGCCCTCAGGGGGAGCTCTGCCCAGAACTCCCCCGAGCCCTCGCTCAGTGGGCGAGAGGAGCGCTCCCCGGTGAAAAGGTTGGTGAAAGCAGAGGTTCCCCGGTGGAAGATGTAAAAAAGATGCGAGAGGATAGTCTCGGGGGCGGCACAGAGGAGGGTGATGACTGGGGAGGGGGGGGGTCTTTGTCGCCGCTTCCGTTCTGCAATTGTTGTTACCAATCCGGCGCCGTGTTTGTTTACCGCTTCCGTCGCCGATGTTTCCCGGGTCGGGCTTCGGCTCCGATCTTGGAGCCGTTTCTTTGCCGTTTCCATTCGCCGTTCTTGCCGTCTCCACTTTCCAGAGGCCCTCTTTCGGAAACGGTGACAAAAACGGCCCTGCCGCTTCGGGGGCCCACTGAGCGCGGGACGGCCCCAAGATCGGCGGCGAACGAAGGGGGGGGAAGTGAGAAGGAGAAGGCCTTCTCAAAGTGCGGCGAAGCTTCTCAGAAGGATCTTGGCGTCTTCGGGGGCGGTTGCTTACACAACACCCCTCTCAGAAGGCTGGGAGACCTCCGATCCTTCTAAGAAGGCCCGCCCCTCTTCACTTCCCCCCCGGCTCGCCGCTGGTAATGAGGGCCCGGAGGGTCCATGAACCATCCTTGGGCCCAGGTTGGCCCGGCACCAGGCCTGGTCAGAGCAACCCCCCCAGCGGGATCCCGAGCAGACGTGGTCGAAGGCTCGCGCCGCACGGCCCATTGCATCGCCGCTACACCGGAGACGCTGCGGGGACGTCGGCAATGCATCGGTGAAGTCGGCGTGCAGAAGATCGGTGGGCTCCTAGGTGGCGGGCCCTTGCGGGCGCGGGGCGCGGTGGGGGGGAACACCCAGGGTACCCCGTGAGCCATAGTTTGTTTTGTGCCGCTCGGGAGAGGTCACCAGGCATCTGGGACATCCGCGGCACCCTGACGAAGCGTTATCCTGTGTTCGTGCGCATCCCCGCTGTATCGGGTAAAGGCCATGCGGTCCAACTACTTTCTGTTCGCAATGGTCCACGACAGTGCTCGTGCAATCCTCCCACCCACCCACCCGCAACTTGGTTTGCCAAACCCATGCGGCATCGATTGCGATGCGTGCAGGGACTTGGCTGGTGCATCTCTGCGGCCGCCCTAGCCCGCGCGTGCTCGCGCGCGCAGCGGCCAGATCGTTTGGCGCTACCGACGCGGCCGCGGTGGCGCTGACCGCTGGGCACTTCCCAGCGGGCACTTCAGTGCGACTCGGCGACTTGGGCGGGTGCGGAATCATGGCAACGTCGACACTAGACGCGATGTCGTTGGTAGCTGTGCTGGCGAGGATGATGACAATGACGACGGCAAGGCTAATGACGGCGCCAATGCTGATCACGCCAGCGACGATGACTGTGCCCCCGCGTCGGTGATGACGGGTTTGTAAGGAATTCGACATGAGCACGCGGCAGACGCGCGAGAGTGGCCCGCAGGCTCTTATTTGACACGGATCGTGCCCCCGCCAGCACGCGCGCGCAAGGGCGTTCGAATGATTTCGACGCGCGGCGCGAGGGGCCCACCTGGCCGAATTCAATGAAAATGATTGAACATGTATGGTTTTCTACAGAATTCGCAAGAGCGCGAGCGGAGACATGTTTAAAAACTGCTGTTGCAAAACCATGAGTTTCTATCCGTCCAGGGCACTCGATTGTGGATTCCCCAAGAAGCCTTACGCTTTAGAGATATGTCCGCATACGCGCGCGACGGCGCGCGCGCGTGTGCACTTCGATCCGTTTTTCTTGCAAGGGATTATTGCGACAGCACGCGCGCAAGGGCGGTCGAACGATTTCGACATGAGCGCGCGAAAAGCCCGTGCGGTAGCAAGTTATGGACATGCTGAACACCTATGGTTTGTTTAAATAACTCGCAAGGGCCCGAGCACAAGTTTTGTTTGAAAAATAATGTTGCGAAACCATGTCTGGTCGTATGTATTCGGGACATTCGATTTTGAAACCCTTGCGAAACCTAAGGTTGTCGGATGATTGCTGTCTGCTCAACGACGCGCGCGTGCGCACGTCGTCCCATGTGTTGCCAGAGATTCTTGATAACCCATTGTAGTTGATCAACGAGTGCGGGCGCATAGTATCATCTGCAAATTAGGGGATATCGATACCAGCATGCCTGGGGTTCTACAAGTTCATATTTCGAATGGACGATAGGGAAGACTCAAATGCAAACTGCGATATTAAAAAGGGAACCGTCAATTCCTGGGGGGGGATCCGAATACTTTTCCAGAAAGGAAAATGTATGTGGCGCAAACTATGTGGTGGCCCATGTCAGCCAAAATCTCTGAGGCGCCCCCGATGCGGCCAAGGGCGCCCACAAGGCGAAAACAACAACTCCAAGTCAACAGTCACAACGAAAAAATCGCTTAGAACAAACACTGCTTGGGGACAAACTGCCCCCGCATCCGCTACCAACCATTCCCCATCATACCAATGATTCATGGCAGCTTCTGTTGCCGCTTGGGCCTCTGCAGGGCCTGCTTTGATCGTTCTTTGCCGCCGTTGTTGTTTGCCCAGATCATTGGATACCGATTTTTCTCGGTCGCGATCCGTAGCGACCGATCGGCAACCAAGATTGGTCGCGCCCGATCCGGACCGATCTCAAAATCGATCGTGACCAATGGCCACCGATCGCGACCGATCGGTCGCGACCGATTTTGAAGCAAATCGGTCGCGACCGATACCAAACTTTGAAGGACAATCGGTAGCGACGGTTCTCGTCGGTCGCGACTGGAAACTTCCTGTGTCAAACGATCAGAGTGTGGGGCAAGCAGGCTGTGCGGATGGGGTTCCCTGCCACCTGCTACAGCGCCAATCCCCAGTCTCCAGCTTTCTGCTTTCTGTTGTAAACTGCTACTACCCGACTATTTTCCCCGAGTCGCGTTGCTTGAACTTCTGACGGCTATGGGGGACGTATGTATAGTTATATCTATAGACATATATATATATATGTATGTATGTATGTATGTATGTATGTATGTATGTATGTATGTATGTATATATACACGTATGTGTGTGTGTGACATGCGCGCCACCGAGGAATGATGCCTTGCACATTGCCCCGAATTCCCGAATTCGCGCTCCCGAGGTCCCCGAGGCCAGAACTCCTTATACATTCTACCAGATTCGCGCGGGGCGATTCCGAAAACGGGCCGCCAGCGCCCGGAGACGCGCCGCAGGCCTCCTCCTCCACCCTCCGTGACGTTCACCATCATCCTCCGTAACTTCCCCCTCCACCTCTACTACCTCCTCGTCCTCGCCCTTCTCCTCCTCCGCCTCCTCCTCATCATCGTCCCCCGTGGGCGGTGCGCCACCTCCTCCTGATCATCGTCCTCCTCCTCGATACATCGAAGACGTCTGCCCGCGCCCCCGACGGAGACTACTTTGCTGGCATGCTCCTCGTCCTCCTCCTCAGTCTCCCCCGAGGGAACCTCTGAACTTGAGTACGCAAGCCAGGGAAGGAGCCTTCAAATCTTTCCGCTGAAGTCTCTCGGCATGACGCAAATGGCCACCCAGAACAACACGAGAGGCCCAGCGAGAGGCCAGAAGCCCCCAAGAGACTCCCTCGGCGGTCGACAGACCTTCTGAGGACTGAACGAGCCTGAAAGTCTCGAAGACCTCGGGCCTCCATCTCCCTACCACACCCAAGGTGCCCTCAACGGACCCCCGAAGACGCCCACGACATGCACGATGAACGCCCCGAGCATGAGTCAGTCGCCAGGCAACTCTTCGACTACACTTGGTGTCAGACTCCTTGAGATCGACTTGTGATGCGCCCCCAGCGTCCTCGATACTCCAAATCCCTTACTTATCGACCCCCCTAAAAAACCGGACCCCCCTCCAAATGCGACCTAATATTCCGGACCCCCTCCAAATGCGCCTTGATAAACCGGACCCCCTAAGCTACACTCCATAGAAAGCGCCCTAATAAGCTGGACCCCCCAAGACACAAAGAAGGCGCCTTAAAAAACCGGACCCTGGGGACGATCAATTCGCCGGCCCAACGGGCCAGAGGCGTGCTAAGATCTCCGGTAACTGCTTAACAATTTTCTAGTTCGCGCGCGCGGGGCGGCCCCTGGGGGTCCCCGGACGAAAAGTACCCTGACCAGGTCCCTGGGCAACTCCCTGTCGGGGATGGTTCTGCTCCTGGGCGCCGCCCTCAGGGCCTCCCAAGAGCCCCGAGAAGAGCTCAGAGACCCCCAAGAGGCCCTCAATATGGTCCAACAGAGCTCCAAGACGCCATAATATCGCTCCAAAACGCCTAAGATGGCTCCCCGACGCACCAAGAAGCCTCCAAGAGCCCTGCCAAGAGGTCCCCAAGAGGCAAAATTCATCGATTTCCCTGAGGTTTTTGAAGGATTTTCGCATTCTCGCCTTTTCCGCTTCCCGACGCTCCAAGACGACCAAAGAGGCCCCAAAGATCGCCCCAAGACGGCCCAAAAGGCCCCCAAGAGGGCTTCAAAACGGCCCAAGAGCGCCCCAAGACAGCCCAAGACGCCCCCAAGACGGCCCAAGAGGGCCCCAAGAACGGCCCCAGAGGGGGAACACGAAACAACATTTCGAGCCCTCAGTCCTAAGAGCCTCCCGGGAGGCCCCCAGAGGTCCCCAAGAGGCCCCCATGGGCCCCCAAGAGCCCCTCAGAAGGCCCCGAAGAAGCCACCAAGAGGCCCCCAAGCGGCCACAGGAAGCCCCCAAAACGCTGCCGCGAGCACACGGTATCCCAACGAACATCCAACAGGCTTATAACCCACAACCCTGGCATGGTCTCGGGACTTGCCGGAGGCAACTGGATACACACTGGAATCAACATCATAATACCCAAAGCGGACGATCCATCGCCTGGCAAAATAACCCCCAAAGCGCCGCATTGACACCAGGCCCTCGGGCAAACGGCAGACATGAGACTGTATGGGCCGGCGGAATGAGCGAAGCGATTAAATAAGGGACTTGGAATACCGATGCCGCTTATTCCTGGACCCTCCACGGGGTGCGGGTGCCCTCTGCACAAGGCTCCCGATGCAGATCCAGCCGCGTGGCGACGGGGTCTCCCCAGAGGTCCCAGAAGAGGCGGCAGCGAGGGCAGGGCACCGGCGTCGGGCCGTGTTCGCTTCTCCTCTGGATCTGAGCCCTCCTCCTCCTCCTCCTCCTCCTCCTCCTCCTCCTCCTCCTCCTCCTCCTCCTCCTCCCTCTGCTCCTCCTCCTCCTCCTCCTCCTCCTCCTCCTCCTCCTCCTCCTCCTCCTCCTCCTCCTCCTCTTCCTCCTTCTCCAGGATCTGACACCGTGAACAATAGTCAACATTGTACATGGCGCGCTGCTGTAGGGGAGCCACCAGCGCGCTGCAGCTGGAGAACTTCCAGGCCTTCGCACAGAAACAAAGGAGTGACACCCTGGCAAGCGCCCACAAGCGGCGTGTAATCGATACTCTTGCTCCCACCCGAGGAGCCTCCACCTCCGCCTGTAGGCGGGACTCCTCGGACTGAGTCGGCCCGACGACGACGACGACGACCTCGACAACGACGGACGAGGAGCTGTGCTTCTCTTCCGACGTCGCACTTTGTTTGTGACGTGAGATTCCGGGGTCTCGACAATTTCCCTGGGTATAATTTTCATTCGAGTCGTTTGAGCCGGGAAACTGGCTCAAAATAAAGAAAGCAGATGAAAGCCAGCCGTCGCGAGCTTGTTGTATCGATCGAATCTGCAGGGTGGACGACGGACGAACGACGACCGAAGAAGCCGAAAACGACGACGACTGGCGCGAAGATCCAGGCCATAAGGAGGAGGAGGAGGAGGCACGGGAGGAGGAGGAGGAGGAGGAGGAGAAGGAGGAGGACAAGGAGGAGGGAGGAGGAAAAGGAGCGATGGTGGGAAGAGATGGAGTAAGAGGGGGAGGAGGAGGTGGACGAGGCGAATGAGGAGGACGAGGAGGAGAAGACGGAGGAGGAGAAGGTAGACGACGGGGGGGAGGAGGAGGAGAAGGAGGAGGAGGAGGAAGAGAAGGAGGAGGAGGAGGAGGAGGAAACGGATGAGGAGAAGGTAGACGACGAGAGGGAGGAGGAGAAGGGGAAGGAGGAGGAGGAGGAAGAGGAGGAGGAGGAGGAAGAGGAGGAGGAGGGAGGAGGAGGAGGAGGAGGAGGAGGAGGAGAGGAGGAGGGAGTAGGGCGGAGGAGGAGGAGGAGGAGGAGGAGGAAGAGGGAGAGGCAAACGAGGAAGTGGAGGAGGGGGGCTGGCCTGCTCCAGGGCCTTGCCCCCATCCATCATAGCCCGAGCCTGGACGTCGAAGAGCTCACCTCTCGGGGCGCGGCGGCGCGCTTCAAAAGGGCCCAGGGCCACACAAGAAAGAAACCCAACGTTCCGAGGATTCCCCATACATTGCCATCATATTTCCCAACCATCCAAATCCACCCTCAGCGTAGAGAGGGTCTCTTGTGAACATGTGGGCTGAACCTAAACTGTGTTTTTCGTTTTCGTTGTGATGTCGTTTTCCGTCGCTTTGTCTCGAGTCCGCCTCTACCGCAAAACGAAAACGAAACGCAAACGCCCACGACATCACCACAAACACCGTTTAGGTCCAGCCCTGGGACACACAATAAAAAACAGAATTCTGAGGATCCCCCATACGTTCCCAAGACATTTCCCAACCACCTGTGGTGTCGGGTCCTCGTTTTGACGAGAGACAGCGCCCCGCGCCTCCTGCCTCCTCCCGCCGCCCACTCCCTCCCCCTCAGTGGCTGCGTTCGCATGCGATTCCACTTCCCTTTCGACCAAACCCCATCTCTCACGCCTCGTGGCCCCATAGGGAACTCCACTGAAGGCTCCAGTGACTGCGTTCGCATGCGCTTCCACCCCCCATTCTGGCACACCCCTCACACGTTTCGTGACCCCATAGGGAGCTCCACCGAAAGCCCCAGTTGCTGCGTTCGCATGCGGTTCCACCTCACACGTTTCGTGGCCATATGGGAAACTCCACCGAAGGCCCCAATGGCTGCTTTCGCAACGGTCCCACTCCGACTTCGGCACACCCCTCACACGTTCCGTGGCCCCATACGGAGCCCCACCAAAGGCCCCAATGGCTGCGTCCGCATGCGGTTCCACCCCCCATTTCGGCACACCCCTCACACGTTCCGTGGCCCCATACGGAACCCCACCGAACGCCCAAGTGGTTGGGATTGCATGCGGTTCCGCCCCCCATGTCGGCACACCGCTCACACGCTTCGTGGCCCCATAGGGACTTCCACCGAACGCCCCAGCGGCTACGTTTGGCATGCGGTTCGCCCCCCTTCACAAGTTCTGGGGTCCCATAGGGAGTTCCACCAAAAGACCCAATGGCTGCTTTCGCATGCGGTCCCACTCCGACTTCGGCACACCCCTCACACGTTCCGTGGCCCCATACGGAGCCCCATCGAAGGCCCCAGTGGTTGCGTTCGCGCGGTTCCACCGCCATTTCGGCACACCACTCTAACGCTTCGTGGCCCCAACAGGGAGCTCCACCGAAGGCTCCAGCAGCTGCACTCGCATGCGGCTAGGGAACTCCACCGCAGGAACTACTCACAACCCAAATATTCACAACTGCATATTGTCGGGTCCTTCGCCAGGATGGTTTATGGGTATTCGTTTCCCCCCCCCCACTTCCAATATGTTCCAATGTTTTCTTTAGTTTTTCGTTCCCCCCCCCACTCCCCATATGTTCCTGTTTCCGTGGATTTGTCGCATTCCACCCGCTCTCCATAATTTCCCCGATTGTTCAGGGAGTCGTCGATTCACTGCGTTTGTGTCTGTACGTTTTCCCAACCTGAGCGATTGCTCTTGCTGCCATCGGACAACCAACAACTTCATAAACATAAGATGTCAGGACTATGGGCGTACTTCTTGGACCAACGCTGGGAGCCCCCATGGCGGCGCCGCCCGTGGCGCGATCTGCGAGCCAGGGCACGGCACCTCCAGCGCCGATCCGCAAACATCCGCGCTGAGCTCCGAACGCATGCGTTGATACAGCTGTTTTCCTTCTTCGAGCGACGTTCCCAGACCTCCGGCGGATCGATTTTGTCAATCGCGTCGTCTTCCCTCTCGGATACACGCAGGAGTTGCCACGAGTGAGCGGGGGCCATATCCCGGGCGCGGAAGCCGCTGTTGTCGCACTCGGCGATCGGGGGACCCCACTGGGCGTTACTCTTCGCTGCTGCGAAGAGTCACGCCTTATACGTGTAAACGATCCTGCGGTTTCGGTGCCCAAAGCACGCCTTCGAACCCTTGGGGCCATCCGATATGAATCCGAGACGGGAGGTTGTCCCAAACGGAGAGGGTGGAACCACAGGGTTGAGAACATGGCATCGTCGGATGCACGGGGAATCGCTCTGGAAGTCCCCCGCATGTTAGTCAGTTAGGCAAAGGCCGTGCGCCCGAGAGGACGCATGGGCAATTCGAGCTACGCCTTTGACGCGCTCGCGAACACGGTAACAATCAGACTGGCACACACGCGCTTGTTGTGATCAGCGGGAGGGGGGGGGGGGGGGGAGGGGACGGGGGGGAGGAGCGGAGAGGGAGGAGGAGGGCAAACACACGCAGGCTGTGTAAGCTCATGTACCTCGGATGCCCGTTGTTGGCGCGGCCGTCCTCTCCTGCGGCGGGCGGACCACACTTTATGCGACCCATCTGCATTGAAAAATACCAGCTGCACAAACGAATTGGCATCATAGGCCGAAGTTGTCTTGTACAGACGTACCTGTCTACAAAGCAATTCCTGCGACAACAGCTTCGTCGCCGCCTTCTCCAAAACTGCATGGTTGCTCACACGAGATATGTGCGCATATGGAATACCAAGCAGTCGCCGCACGCACTTGCAGTGAAAAGCGCCCCAACGAGCGCGGCCAGCTTCCAGCAGCCACAGAGAATCGAAGGAGTAGAGGAGCTTGCTCAAGACGACGGCGTCGTAGATCTTGTACTCTCGCTTCCACCCGGTCGCCGCTCTGGACCATACTTTGTCTAGTTGCATGAAGGTCACGCACGCCTCCCCAAATATTCTGGGCAATTCTGTTGTAGCCCTCCCATCGCAAACCGCAGGCCCCCTCGAAATACACCGCGTCCAGGACGGTCTTGATGTCGCCCCAACCTGGCTTCGTGATCTTCTTGCACGTTGACACCTGTAACTGCAACGTCTTGCCCCGCTTCAATTCCAAACCATACCTCTGCCCTTCTTCTACGATTGCACTCAACATTACTTGCACATTGGTCTGGTGTCGAGATACAGGTAGCGTGTCGTCGGCGCACAGCGCGCCCCGTGTAACCACGGAGGGCACCCTGGCTCCTGATGGAGATGCACCGCACCAATCGAGTCGCGAAGCATTATTGTTCGAACGGCTACGAGGAGGTACAGAGAAGACGGACACCCTTGTGCGACGATCCCCGCCCTTTGTCGTCTTCCCGAAGAGCTCTCGGCATGGTCCCACATGGAGAAGAAGCGGGCCTCGTGGATTGACCTCACCATTTCCACCATGTCGGAAGGAAGCCCAAATCTGCGCGATGCTCTGCGCACGGCGGCCGGGTTTGTTTTGCCGAATGCTTTGGCCCAGTCAAGCATCAGCGCGATGATCCCGTTGTCAGAGCTGTTGCGTGCCACGTCAATCATGCGCCTTACACGGAGGAGTGAGTCCGCAGTGCCACGCCCTGGACGAAAACCTAATTGCGGATTGCGCATGCACTGTTCGGAACACCCGCATATCAGTCCCTGGTATACCAATGATGCTAAAATCTTGTAGCCAACGGAGAGCAAAGAGATGGGCCAGCAATGTTCTGGAAGGGCAGTGTCTCCTTTTTTGAACAATATTACTACTTGGGCTGTTCTCCTCGACTCTGGAATTGATGCTCGCCTCGAACATTATTGACATAGTAGCAATAATATGCCACTCGCGTCTTTGTCATGGTTCCTAATTCTCAATATCTATGATCGTATGTCGCCTGGTCCAGCAGCCTTTGCATGGTTGGCACTGTCGGTGCGCATGGGCAGTTCGCCCCCGAGCATTGTAGGCTAGTGTGGCAAGAGGTCAGGACACCAATTTTGCCACTGCACGGACTCGAAATAATCCGACATAATGTCTGCTCGTTCCGCCGTGTCTGATACAGTAGCATCCGCGTTCTTGATGTCTGCGTGCTTGATTAATTCTGGCTTGCGCAAATATTTCACGGCATCTAGGGCGAGAAAAATCGATTGACACAACGTGCTATTGATACGTTCCGGAGATTCCGGGATTCCTAACAGCCTTCGCGCGGGGTACACCTCGCGTCGAGTATTGTCTGCTCTGGCTAGCGCCGCTGGTCGGTCACCCATTCGCAATCGAGTGGTCGCTCGTAAGGGGCTATCTGGCAGTTGTTGACCCCTTCTCGTTGCCGAGCGCGGGGGGGGGGGGGGGTTGGGGGGAGGGGGGGGGGTGCGGTGGCGCGCCGCCCCGTCGCCCGCCGCCGCGCGCCGCGCGCCTCGGCGGATTCCCAAAGACTTGGCAAGGCAAAGCATGCGCGACTCTGGAAAATTCTCCGGGGATAAAATTGAACGAACCAGGGAACATGTTTGAACGTGTCCAACCTGCCTTCTTTAAAAGAAAAACAAAATCGTTTTTGAACATGTCCGGGGTCGGTTTTGAAAATTCCAGAACCCCTTTTGACAAATTCCGGACGTCCGAATTCTTCGGATGTCCTGCGCGGAGGGCGCATTCCACCCCTCAAAACTGATGTTTGAAAATGGCCGCGCTCCTTTTTGAAAAATTCCGGAACCGCTTGCGCGAAGAAAAAAAAACGGACGCGTTGTCTGACGCATTCTAAGATCCAGGAATAATGCCCGGGCGGTCCGACGGGCGCTGCTGGCTGATTCACGCGCCGCGCCGCGCGCGATGGGGCGCAGCGCGCGCCGCGCGATGCGCCCGCGAGCAGCGCTCGAAGGGGCCACCTCGAAAACAGCGCCACGGCAGCTGCGACTCGCGGACTCCCCAAGAGCAACGCAGCATGCAGCTTGGAATCGTCGAGGGCGCTCCGACGCGCGAAAAATGCACCGCGAACATCGCGCAAAGAACCTGCGCGACGGAATGCGCTCGACCATTAGTCCCTGGAGCCCGCGCGGAAGAACCGGGAGACCTGGAAATCTGGAAACCGATCAAGATCAATACTTCATGCTCCTCTGAGCACCCCTTCCTCCGTTACCCGCGCAATCTCCAAACCACTGGATGCGATCTTGTTTGCCGGGCTGCCGAATCTGCTTGTGAAACATATTCTCGTTGTGGTGGTCCCCCGTGAGCCGGCGTACTTTCCGTTCCCTCATGAGGTCAAGTGCGCGCGAGCTGGCCCCGGGACGTCTGGGGAGAACATCTGTTTCAGGCAACGTCAGCGCGGCAGCCTTGAGAGCCTGTTCAATATCAGCTGCTGATTCATCCAGGCTGCGCATTGTATAACTTGCGGAACCCGCACTTTTGAACGCCTCCAACAACTCATGTCTGGCACCCGTATGCTTCAATGCCTTCTTGTCCAATGCCTTCTTCTTTCGCTCATCGCCAACGGCGAATTAAAGCGTAGTTTCAACAATCGTGAAACATGTTGACTATGGATTGGCTCTTCTCAGCATTTCCAGGAATCCCAAATCGGGGGCAGGCTTTGGTGGCATAGGAGGTGGTCAATTTGCGCGAATGCTACGCCGTCGATGTCCGCCACAGGGCGAACGCCACGGTCACGGTAAGGAGCTTTCTTCTCACGCGGGTGATCGGAAAACGTGTTGGCGATCACCAGGTCGGACGGAATTCTAGCTTCTACCAAATGCGGTGCCAATTTGAAGAAATATCGTTCACATTGCCATCCGTGGACTCGTACAAATGCGGTCCGATGACGTCCTCCTCCGCGGCCTTTCTCTGGAACGACCTGGCGTTAAAGTTTCCGGGAACGCATGATGTAGAGTGTTCTGTAGTGCGGCGAGTGTGTCTTGCAAAATGTGGTAAATTGCATGCCTGATGTCGCAATCGATCCCGTTGTGCGGCGCGTGCACGGTGCGCGGATAACGCGGTAAGCGCACCGCCATGTATTTTCAAACGGAGTGTGGCTATGCGATCGCCGCACGCTTTCAACGCAACAACTGCCGAGCGAATACGCGATGAAACTACGAACCCCACTCCAGCATAGGATCCTTCATCTGAATCCCGACATACCGACAAACAAAAAAACAACATAACCTTCACGAGTGTAGCTTTCAGCGCCGTTGAAGTGAGTCTCCTTGATACATAATACATCCACTTCCTCTTCGGACATCATGAGCAACAGTTCGTCGATTTTCACCGCGGAGTCGCCCCGGAGACCTTGGATATTCCAAGTTCTCAGGCGCTGAAGGCTGCGCGGCTTGCAAACGCGTCCGGGACGACCCCAAGAGGCCTGTTCTGGTCGGTGGTGAAACGCATCCATGTAACAGCTCCATGGAAAGGTAGTTTCTGGAATCGGTGTTCTGGTACGCCCACGGGCACCCCGGGAAGGCAAAACAAAAATGGTGCAGGAGAAGTCGGATAATCAAAAATGCTGATGACGGAGAGGAACATATGCATAATTGATGCTGTGGCGTGGTATCCTTGCCCATGCCCACTTGAACTCCTGAGGAAATATCCGCGCACCTTGTGGAAAACAATCCGCCGCACGATTCGTTAACACTACGCTCTGGCCTCGCTTCCTGATCCCGACATCGATCGCGCGGGCGGCAACAAAAATCGGAAATGGTAACTTTGCCCCGGCCCGGAAAACTATAGCGACACCACCTCGGGCGCTGGTTTCTTTGCCCTTAACCTGTCGGGCGGCAGGGGAAACATGTGGCGGCACAGCGGCACGGTGTGCACAGGAAGGCGGAAAGAAAAGGAAATATGGAAAAAGACACTGGCCTCAACCGTCGCGTCATCGACAACAGAAGCACCGCTGAAAAACTTCATGGAAGAGGGAGGTGTAGATGCGACGTTTCCCGAAACGTCTGTAGATGCTTGGTCGGCTCCGGCGCTGTCGGGAATCAGCACTTGCCGAATTTCCTACTTCCCCGTGCTTTGGGAGTTGCCTTTGCCTCCTCTTCCTTTCATCCCTGATCAGTTCCGCTGTACAACTCCTTCACAAGATTGAACTACTTCTTTGAACTTGGGGTGCAATCGGTGGCAGCGGTGATGGGATTGAATCCACCGAGATTGCCGATCACTGCGGTGACGTTCCTCTTGTCGTTCGTGCTGGTGTGGACGGCAGCACTGCTGTGCCCTCCGAATGTAGATGCGAGATCAAGTTCACGTAGACGAGCGACCTCAATTTCAAGCTCTGCTAGCTTAACCTGACTATTGGTATCGATCGATGCTCCAGAAGCCGCGAGTGCAGAAACTGGACGAGAGTAGTTCGATTCCAGGAGCCCAGATCGCTTCGCCGAACCTCCGATATCTTGCTTAAGCGGCTGCACTACTGAAAGTAAGTCTGTCTGTGATACGCCGTGGGCCTTGATCGCGGTAGTATCTTTGCGAATTGGTTCCAACTGTTTGTTCAAGATACTCTCCAACATGGTCGCTGTCAAAGGCTCCAATTTGGCATCAGCGGTAGAAGCCTGCCCGGGACCAAAAAGCACAGGTGGAGGATGTTGGAACAACTTTGGATCACTCAGCTTGTCGTCGTCATCCATATCATGAAAAAGGGCTGTGGATCCTGTGCTGCTTGAGCACTTGCTTCACCGGGGTGCATGGCATACGAGAATCACCAGAAAAACAAAATGGTATATAATGTAGGGAAGCTGAACGGGATAACTAAGTAAGGGGATGCGTCTCTTCGGTCAGGGGAAACGCGTGAAGGTTCTTGAGCCTTCTGCGAGAGCAACTGCGCGAAAGCTTACGCATGTCGCTCTCGTGGTGCACCACGAGGATCAAGAAACAACTACTGAGAGGTCTTCGTCGGAAGGATTAGGAAAAATTGAGTCCCATTGGGGGGTTGCTGCGCCAAATCAGGCCGCGGATTAAGCCCGATTGAGCAAGATCAAACCAGATTCAGCAGGATTACGCTGGATCGAACCGTACTTCGAACCAGGAGTTGCACCCGAGCGTGGAGAAGAGGGCGCCTACGCGCAACTTTACGCGGTCGGCTTGCGCGCCAGCGTCCGGTCCAGTGGAGCTTGACTATCAATCCGCAGGCCCGCGCTTGCCGGGGGTGACCAGACGTGTGAAAACAAACATGGGCTGCCTCCTCTCTCTTTCGTCCCCCCTTGCGGTCCACAATCGCGTTTGCAGAAGGAGAGCCCAGAATCGAATCGATAAGGCGGATCGGCGATCGCACTGAATCGGATCGGCGTAATTCGGCAGCCAAGTGGGGAGAAGTCAAATCGGCAGAAATCGGCAGGCTAGTAGGCCTCCACTGAGAGTTCGGCATCCGAATTGGAATCCCAAGTCGAATCGGCTCGGCATCGGAATCGAATGGGAGGAATCGAAGCGAGCCCTGGTTTGAAGAGGGGGATATGGGGCAGAGCTCGCCAACGCAAGACACCCTACGAGCACCCCAGGAGGCCTCAAGTATTGGTTTGCCCATGGGGTTAAACTTTCCTAGCGCTGTCACAGTTCTGGGCTCCGACGCTCCAAGGCGGCCCTGGAGGCCACGAAGACCGCCCCAAAACGGCCCAAGGAGGCCCCCAAGAGGCCCCCTGGAAGGCTCAAGAAGACCCCCAGACGGCCCAAGGTCCCCAAAACGGCCCAACACGGCCCGAAACGGGCTCCTCCTCCTTCTCCTCCTCCTCCTCCTCCTCCTCCTCCCTCTCCCTTTCCCTCTCCCTCTGTCTCATCCCCCTCCTCCTCCTGTTCCTTCTCCTCATCTCCCTCTTTCTCATCCGTGTCCTCCTCCTCTTCCAACTCCTCGCCCTCCTCCTCTTCTTCTTCATCGTATTATTACCCTTATTAGAGATATGATTGTCATTCGTATTATGATTCCTAGTAGTCGTATTCTTATGATGATTTTTATCAGTATGGTGATGACTAGTTATAGTATTATTATTCGTCGCCTTCTATTCTTCGTCTTATCATTATTCCTATTAATATTATTATTATTCCTCCTCCTCCTCGCCCTCCTCCTTTTCTTA
The DNA here is from genome assembly GCA_963575745.1 of Prorocentrum cordatum. Classification (NCBI taxonomy): domain Eukaryota; class Dinophyceae; order Prorocentrales; family Prorocentraceae; genus Prorocentrum; species Prorocentrum cordatum. The sequence continues at coordinate 291,085 of CAUYUJ010003125.1, read as the reverse complement.
TTCTTCTTCGTTGTATTATTACCAGTAGTATAGATAGTATTGCCATGATTCTTACCATTAAAAGTAGCATTCGTATTATTATTATCGTCATCATTATTATTAGTATTTAAATTATTAGTACTATCATTATGAGTATCATTAGTATCAGTATTATTAGTCGCCTTCTTCTTATTAGTAACCCTCGTCTTATCATGATTCCTCGTCTTCTTCTTCTGGCTCCTCCTCCTCCTCCTCCTCCTCCTCCTCCGCCTTCCTCCTCCTCGTCATCCTTCTCCTCCGCCCTTCTCCCTCCTCCCTCCTCCCTCCTCCACCCTCCTCCCTCCTCCCTCCTCCTCCTCCTTCCTCCTCCCTCCCCCTCCTCCCCCCTCCTCCTCCTCCTCCTCCTCCTCAGCTCTCCTCCTCCTCTTCCTCCTCAGCCTCCTCCTCCTCCTCCTCCTCGTCCTCCTCCTCCTCCTCCTCCTCTGCCTCCTCCTCCTCCTCCCCCCCCTCCTTCTCCTCCTCCCCACCCCCCGGGAAGTGGCAAAGGCCGCGAAGGAAGCCTTTAGGTACGCTTTCGGAGGGCCCTTCTCTTCACCCCCATGTATGCGGACACCCGGAATGAGTACGGAAAACATGTATACGATGCCCACCAACACGTGCTGCCTAAAACCCACAGCGTCCGCTGTTGGGCAGGTGGCCGCCTGTCTCAAATCGACGACGTACGTGGCGACACCGACAGCGAAGGCTGCTCAAGATGCTCTGAAAAAACTGTCGGTCTTCGTACACATTCTTTCCGTACCCGTGTCGATCGTCCGAATTCAGGTCTCCCCCCAACTACCTCCCGCCCGCCCGAAAGAAGACCCTGGACACTCCAATGCGTTCGGCATCCTCGGGCCACGTCCAGGCCCCCCGGGCGTCCTGGCCCCCAGAGATCAGGTCGGGTATGTCCTCCTACAGGCGGGTTCTGGAAGAACAATCAAACACCTGCCCAACAAATGCTCGAACATGGTCCAGAATAGGCCAAACATCGTCCCCAGACTATGTTTGACTCTTCCTCTTGGAGGGGGACACGCCCGACTCAGCTCTGGGAGCCCGTCCACAGACAACACGGCCAGGCCGAAAGGCCCATCCCCCCCCAGGGGAAGGGGCCAGGATCGCCGCGGAGGCCCACGCCGCGAGCAACATCGCGCCCCTCCCCCCCTCCTCCGCCTCGCCCCCCCCCCCCCAAGACGAAGCCAGGACGAGGAGTCGGGGATACAGACGAGGATGCAATCGGGCGAGGATGCAGCGAAATCCTCTGAGATCCGGCGGCTCTGGAGGATGTCTCGGGCGCTGCGGCCTTCTCAGAGCGTTCCCGAACGCTCTGGAACGGACTTATCCTCGTCCTAGACCCGCCAGACCCCCCGCCCTCTTTAGGGGAAACGTTAGGGGAGGGGACCAAGCTTGGACAGGTCCACGCGGGCTTCTCGGATCAGCACTGGGACCCCCTACCTACAAACTCATGCTTGTGCTGCTGCCGCTTCCCTTGCCATCGCTCGGACGTTCACAACTACATCTCCCACAGTCTCAATGTGCCGTACATGAAGCACAGTACCGTTGCAAACCCCATTCTAAAGACAGCGCTTCGCCGCAAATGCCGCTGCTCGATCGCCAAGAAAATCACCCTGGCGACGTACCCAACCCTTGCGCAAGCGGGGCATAAGTACATCAGGATTGCTGCAACGGGGCCGATGACGTAACATGGACGCATGTGATTTTGCGAGCAGCAATCGGAAGGCTCGCAAGCCCCCCATCAAGATCTAACGGCTACGTAATAACAAATCACCTCCGTTGGCTGTGCCACGCGCCCGTTGCACCCAACGTATCCCACAGCAGCTCTTGAGAGCTGCCCCCCAAGGACGGCGAGGTCCCGCTCAGATCCCAGCGGTGCCTCACTCCGCAGGACCCACCAGCAGCCCTCGAAAGTGGCGACAATGTCGCAAATCGCAGCCCCCCAAGGACGGCGAGGTCCCGCTCAGATCCCCGCGGTGCCTCACTCCGCAGGACCCACCAGCAGCCCTCGAAAATGGCGACAAGGTCGCATATTGCAGCCACCCTGGGACGGCGAGGTCCCGCTCAGATCCCCGCGGTGCCTCACTCCGCAGGACCCACCAGCAGCCCTCGAAAATGGCGACAAGGTCGCATATTGCAGCCACCCTGGGACGGCGAGGTCCCGCTCAGATCCCCGCGGTGCCTCACTCCGCAGGACCCACCAGCAGCTCTCGAAAGTGGCGACAGTGTCGCTGATCGCAGCCCCCCAGGGACGGCAAGGTCCTGCTGAGATCCCCGCGGTGCCTCACCCCGCAAGACCCACCAACAGCCCTCGAAAGTGGCGCCAGTGTCGCAGATCGCGGCCCCCCAGGGACGGCGAGGTCCCGCTCAGATCCGTGCGGTGCCTCACTCCGCAGGACCCACCAGCAGCCCTCGAAAGTGGCGACAGTGTCGCAAATCGCAGGCTCCCGAGGACGGCGAGGTCCCGCTCAGATCCCCGCGGTGCCTCACTCCGCAGGACCCACCAGCAGCCCTCGAAAGTGACGACAGTGTCGCAAATCGCAGCCACCCTGGGACGGCGAGGTCCCGCTCAGATCCTCGCGGTGCCTCACTCCGCAGGACTCACCAGCAGCCCTCGAAAGTGGCGACAGTGTCGCAATTCGCAGCCACCCAGGGACGGCGAGGTCCCGCTCAGATCCCCGCGGTGCCTCACCCCGCAGGACCCACCAGCAGCCCTCGAAAGTGGCGCCAGTGTCGCAATTCGCAGCCACCCAGGGACGGCGAGGTCCCGCTCAGATCCCCGCGGTGCCTCACCCCGCAGGACCCACCAGCAGCCCTCGAAAGTGGCGCCAGTGTCGCAGATCGCGGCCCCCCAGGGACGGCGAGGTCCCGCTCAGATCCCTGCGGTGCCTCACTCCGCAGGACCCACCAGCAGCCCTCGAAAGTGGCAACAGTTTCGAAGATCGCAGCCCCCCAGGGATGGCGAGGTCCGCACAAAGCAAGAGGAGAGGGAGACGGGAGGCGGGAGGAGGGAGGCGGAAGGAGGAGGCGGGAGGAGGAAACAGAGGAGGAGGAGGAGGAGGAGGAGGAGGAGGAGGAGGAGGAGGAGGAGGAGGGCTGGAGACCGCAGTGCTCTATTCAAAACGAATACCCAACCAAGGAGGGTTTGGAAACATGCGCACGTCCGAGCGATGCTAAATTCCTCGACCTCCCCTCCTCCGCTCCTCTCCCCTCCCCCTCATGTTGCATGCTCAAAAGAACCTTGTCTGTCCCGTGGCGGCCCTATCCGCATAGAATTTGTATCGAATCCATGCCCGGACTGATCGGATTCGTGTCGAATCCGTGTCAAATCTGCGTCGAATCCACGCCACATCTGCGTCGAGTCCGCATTCGAGCCCGCGTCGGGCTCAACAAAAGAAACCAATTTTGGGACAGGCGAGGTCCCCCAAAGATGCAACGTTACCTCCGCTCCTCCCCCCTCTGGGGAACCCAAAAGGTACCGATACAGCTACTCCCCGGACCTCTCCCGGGGTGCGTTCTGACGAAGATCTCCAGGCGCATCCAGCGGTGGCGACGAAGGCCTCCCAGGAGGCACCAAAAAGGGAAAACGATGGAGGGATAGCGGTATGGACACCTGTTCCTCCTCCGATCTTCCGCTCCTCCTTCCCCCTTCCCCCCAGGGACGGCGTGGAAGCGCCGAGCGGCTGGGGAGCGGGGATCGGGGCCTTTCCCCTCTCCCTGCCCGTCCCCCTCCACAATTACACTATAGGAATACTATTCTCCTCTCTCCCCTGATGACGTCCGGAAGATATGCGGCACCCTTCCGCGAACTGCTGTCTTATTGTTTTTCACAAAGGGTTCCAGGGAACTGGGTTTTCGGTTGGAGTTGGTTCAAATTCCTGTTCCCGCTTAGGCGCTGGCCTCATTTTCGGGCTTCCACTCGTTCCGAAACGTGCTCCCGCTGCAGCGCTGGCCTCATTTCGGCGCTTCCGCTCGTTCCGAACCGTGCTCCCGCTGCAGCGCTGGCGTCATTATTTCCAGTGCCATGCCACGGCATGGTGTTGGGCTCTTCGAAATAAGCCCCACAGTCTAGATAAATGCCCCCCGAAAAGAAGCATCAGAAGTGATTCCACATTCGGTGTCTATTCGTTGATTTTTGGGGCCGCGCAAGCCCCCCCCCACTTTGGGGCGCCGCCACGCCATGCTATGTCATGCTACGCGTGGATCTTCAACACCATGCTATGCCATGTAATGCTATGCCACGCTGCGACATCCGACTGTGCGAATAGAGAGGGGATCTACGTCATGGTAAGGGATGGGAGCGAGGGGTAGGACGTTAGATATGACGCGAGCGCACCTAGCTTGCCTTCCGCTCCTCCCCCCTCCCCCTCCCCCCTCCCTCCCCCTCCCCGACTACGTGGAAACGTGGAAGGGTCGAGCGGCCGGGGAGCGGGGCCTTTCCGCTCCCCCTCCCCCTTCCCCTCCCCCCTGCCCCTTCCACCCCCTCCCCCTTCCCCCTCGGCGGCGACGATAGGGGCGAATAGCCCAGGGGCGGGCATCACACGTTTTCGCCCAGGAGCCTCTTCGAGAACATCGATCCTCGGCGCACCGGAATACATGTATTTTGCTCTCCCCTGGGCTATTCGCCCCTATCGTCGCCTCTGACCCCCTCCCCCTCCCTCCCCCCGAGTAGGAACAAGGAAGAGCGACACCAACACCAACAGGGCCAGAAGGTGCGCGGAGGCAAGGGGGGGGGTCTACCTGGTGGTGTGGTCCCCCCCCTCTCGCTCGAGACATCCCCAGCCTCTCGCTCGGGGAGGCATCGTGGACCTCCTCGCTGGAGGTGGGCCCCCTGGTGGGGTTGGTATCGCTTCTCCTCCCTCCCCCCGAGGACTTCCTGCTCCTCCCCCATCCTTCCTCCTCCTCCTCCTCCTCCTCCTCCTCCTCCTCCTCCTCCTCCTCCTCTCCTCCTCCTCCTCCCTCCTCCTCTACCTCCTCCTCCCCCTCCGCCCCCCCCCCGAGGACTGCGCGGAAGAGCGCCGAGGCGGCCGCGGGGGCAGGCAGCGGGGAGCGGGGCCTGCCCCCCCCCCCCCCCTCTCTCCCCCCCCCTCTTGCCTGCCTCGCCCCAGTCTCGGCCTCGCCCTCCATATCTCAGGGGGCCCAAGGACACACAAGTAGATACACACACACACAAACGAAAAGGATTCCCCATCTGTTCGCATATCTTCTGTGCTTTGGTCTCCCCGGCCAATTCCCACAGTTTCCAATCTTTTCTGTGGGATCGACGATTCATTGTGTATGTGTGTTCTGTCCCCTCCTGAATATCGCCCCCTCGGGGATCGGACGCAGCGAAGAGGGTTACTCCAAATCCCTTATTTATCGACCCCCCCAAAAAACCAGACCCCCCTCCAACTGCGACCTGATATCTCGGACCCCCCTCTTCGACGGTGCGCCTGAATAAACCGGACCCCCGAAGCTCCAATCCAAAGAAAACGCCCTAATAAACCGGATCCCCCCAGTTACAAAAAAGGCGCCTTATAAAACCAGACCCGGGGGACGATTAACATGTGGCACGTGTGCCATGGCTCTTGCACAGAAAGGAAGGGGGAGGAGGAGGAGGAGGAGGTGGAGGAGGAGGCTGGAAGAGGGGGCAAGACATCTCCCCTCTGGGCCCAACAACGGGGGGGAGGTGGCGTGCGTCGCGACACGGAATAAAGTGCTCGGAGCGGAGGGGGCACTGGGCGGAGGTCCCTCTGGGGCGCTGGGGGCGCGGAGAGGAAGGGGGGGGTAGGTGGTGTGCGTCGCGACGCAGAATAAAATGGTCGGGACGGAGTGGGCACTGGGCGGGGCTTGGGGCAGAGGGCCACGGGGCGGGGGTCCAACTGGGGCGCTGGGGACGGGGGGGGAGGTGGGGGAGGTGGTGTGCGTCGCGACGCGGAATAAAATTGTCGGGGTGGAGGGGGCACGGGGCGGAGCCCCTGGGGAGGGAGGTGGGGGAGGTGGTGTGCGTCGCGACGCGGAATAAAGCGTTCGTGGCGGAGGGGGCAGTGGGCGGGGCTCCCGCTGGGGCGCTGGGGACGCGGGCGGGCTCGGGGCAGAGAGCCACGGCGCGGGGGTCCCACTCTGGCGCTGGGGACGCGGTGTGTGTGTGTGTGTGTGTGTGACGCGGAATAAAGCGATCGTGACGGAGGGGGCAGTGGGCGGGGCTCCCGCTGGGGCGCTGGGGACGCGGGGGGGCTCGGGGCAGAGAGCCACGGCGCGGGGGTCCCACTCTGGCGCTGGGGACGCGGGGGGGAAGGGTGCGACGCGGAATAAAGTGGTCGGAGCTCTAGACACCCTGTGCAAGAGAATGAGGGATGATTTGGAATACGTTGAGCAGGGACCGACCGTCCCGGCCTTCCTGTAGGCCTTCCACGACATGTTCGTAGAACCCAATCATGTTCTGAGAACAGAAACAATGGTCTTCGAATATCATTCCGATGTGTTAAAAACTAGCGAGATCCGGGCCAGAAATATTCTAAGAGCATTTCGTGCAGACCACAACAGGTTCTTAGAGCAGTCTTTGGTGGGCCTATAGTCGAGCCAGGACGCTTCGCCACTGCTTGAATACAGTCGAGTTTTGCTTGGAGCGGGCACCCGAGGGGACACTTCGGTGGTAACTCATGGGCGCCTCCCGTACCATCTCGTCCGCTCTTGCGAATGGGCGCTGGTCGACACTAAATCGACGCTGATCGACGCTAAATCGACGCTAAATCGACGCTGCTCGACGCTAAATCGACGCTAGCCGGCGCTAACCGACGCTACATCGGCGTTATCTCATCGACCCCCGGACGCTAATCGACGCCAGTCGACGCTAAAGACGGAATTGAGAGGGTACGGCAGGTTCGTGTCGTGGCGACCCTGGCGTTGGTTTCTGACACTGCGTAGATCGTTCAACCTTGAACGATCAGCAGCTCTTCGATCGCCCAATCGTTTCTTGTTGGTCGATTCTGGGCCAACAGCGGCGTTCAACCTTGAATTCCCGCGGCGGGGTCGCCGAGGGTCGACACGACGCGAACCTACCGTACACTCAGGCTCCCATGATTTGCTACCGAATGAGCGGGCACCTGAGGGGAAACAAGACTCTTCAAGGGCTCCTAAGTTCGCGCTTCGCGCTGCGCGAAGCGCGAAGCGCGAATAACTTCGCGCTCTCGCGCCGCCCCCCCAAAGGGAGAAAAGGAGGACGAGGAGGAGGGGGAGGAGGAACGAGGACCGCGAAGCGCGAAGCGCGAATAACTTCGCGCCCTCGAGGGAGCCCTTGACTCTTCCTCCCCATCGCTCGGACGTCCGTTCCCCGTGCCGTGTTCGATTCCGTGCGCGCTTTTGTTTGCCCGACGATCCAGGACGCTCCGCGATTGTCCTCGCCGGGGAAGCAAAAAAACAGAAACGCCCGAGCGATGCCAAGCTCCCGCAGCGTTCCGGAACGCTCTGAGAGCGCCCCAGAGCGCTCTAGAACGGACTCATCCTCGTCCCAGCATTGCGGATGCCACGACAATGGACACCCTAACAGTCGCATCATTGAATTTAAAATGTGTTCAAAACGTCGGACTAATGTTCTAGACATGTTTTAAACATGTATTTTACATGTTTAACACATGTTTTAGACATATGAAAATTATTTGGCAACGTGCGTTCTCTCCATTGATCGCCCTCCACAATCCTAGCCCAGCCCGACCTCCCCCCCCTCCGTCCGATCCGACTGTGGAGGGGCTCGGAAGTCAGACCGCACACCAACTCGGAGGTCTGGGGCGCGCTCTGAGCAGGACTTCGAGGCGGATCCGGCCGTGACGGAGAGGAGCCCCGCAGAGGCCCCATCACCACAGCAATGCTGCCCCGCTGACAGCAGCAGAGGCAAAGAGGCGGGTCGAGGAGTAGGAGGTTGCCTGGTGGCTAGTGAAATCGCGCATATTCCTAGGTATGCCTGGGAAGCAAACTGACATGTGCACTTTCGTGTTTTTTTGCCGATGGGGCCGTGGCCAACGAAACCGTGGCTGGCATTGGGGCGAGATCTGGATGCGTTGCGGGCAAGTCTCGGGCGAAATAGCTGCCAGACCGGGCGGTCTAGGCTCCAGGCCCCCCCCCCTGAGGAACTCTTCTGATGTCTTCTTTTCACAAGCGTTCGAGCCCCTCTAACGATTGTCGGCGAGCGAGGGGGGGTCATGAGAAAGAGAAGGCCATCTCAGAAGGCGCGGAAGTCCCCTGGCCTTCTGAGAATTGTTCTAAGCCTTCCCCAGAGACACAACAAACTTATCAGAAGGCGCGAGGGCTTCTGGGACGTCCCGCCGCCTTGCTAAAATCTTCTAGAAACCATTGGACAATCACTGATTTGGTCTCTTCGGGCCTCTCTGGAGGACCTTTTTGCAAGCCTCTAGGGCCGTCTTAGGGGCCTCTCGGGCGCTTATTGGGCCATCTTAGGCTCTCTTTGGCCTTCTTGGCGGTCTCGGAGGCATCTTGGGACCGTCTTGGACAAGGCCTTCTCCTCCCCACTTCTCCCCTTCGCTCGCCGCTGAAACGAAACGCTACCGGGGAGAAGTAGATCACGATGTCCAGCTTCTCGTAGCTCAGGCCACTGGGGGGCCCGTCTGGGGGCCTCGGGGTCCCACGCAGCCACGGCCCGCGGCGCCGCCTCTGAGCCAAAGGTCAGGCTCCAAGTGCTACCCCGCGGAGTGCACCAGCCAGAACAGCTGGGGTCCGAGGAAGAGCACCGAGAATGTGTTTTGACCACGATTGTATATCTAGCGAACCTCGGGTGGCAACTCATGGGAGCCTCCTATGCCATGTTGATGGCTCTTGAGAACTGCTGCTTGCCGACGCTTATCGACGCGAGTGGAGGCAAACCGAAGCTGAATCGACGCTGACCAACGCTTTCTCATCGACTACCAGACGCCAGCCTACGCCAAACGCACCCCAGAGACAGAACTCCAAAGGGGTGCACAAGGCTCTCATCATTTGCTACCGAACGAAATGCTGGCAGGGACAAGTAAGAACCACAGCAAAGACCTCGCCTTCGTCGCCCCTGCTCCCCTTGAGCAGGGACCGACCGTCCTGGCATTCCTGTAGGCCTACAACGAAGTGTTCTCAGAACCCAACAATGATCTAAGAACCAATTATTTTTTCTGAACGTAAGCCGAATGTGTGAACACAAGACTGTCTCGGCCAGAAGCGTTCTAAGATCATGTGGTGCAGACCAGAAAAAACAAGTTCCTAGAACATCCTTTGGTGGGCCCGTAGGCAAGCCAGGACGCTTCGCCACTGCTCGCTCCCCAGCCCGAGACCCCCGCGGCGCGGCCGCGCGGCGGGCGTCGCCCGAGGAGTGCTCGGAGTCTGCCGAGACGCACGACTGGTTGTACGGCCCCGGGCGGGGGGCGGGCACGGACGCGGGCGCGGCTGAGGCCTTCCCCCCCCCCACGCACAGCGACTGATAGAATAGCAGACAGTCATTCCTGCATACAGTCGGCGGCGAGCCTGCCCCGATCACTGGGTACCGGACTTCTCCAGTCGCGACCGACGAGAAAGGTCGATACCGATTTTGCTTCAAATTTCGGTATCGGTCGCGACCGATCGGTGGCGACCGGTGGCGACCGGTCGCGACCGATTCTGGAATCGGTCGCGACCGATGTGGAGTGCCGATCGGTCGCTACCGATCGCTACCGAACAGCAAAGCTGTCTCCAATGATCTGGGTGGGGGGGGAAAGGAGGGGGGACGGGCCTTCTGGGAAGGCTCGAAAGTCCTCCAGCCTTCTGAGAATGTTGTCTAAGCCTCCTCCAAAGACAGCAAGAACTTCTCAGAAGGCCAGGGGGGGGTCCGAGAAGCCCTGCCGCCTTCTGAGAAGCCTCTGGGGGCCAGAATCTAGCCTCTCGGGGCCAGAATATGATCCATATCCGCTCCGCCTCTGGTTTCTGGAGATGTAGGGGCCTCCTTAGACGGGGTCCGAGCACATGGGGTCGGAGGATCGCGCCGCATCGTCGATGCATCGGTGATACATCACCGATGCATCGGCGATGCATCTCTTCTCAGAAGGCCGGGGAGTGTTCCGAGAAGCCCTGCCGCCTTCTGAGGAGGGCTAAGTCTGCTCACTCCCGCCCCGGGCGCGCCCCGCCCTCCTTGCTTGGCCAGGAAGGCGTACACACAACTCCCAAGCCCAGGAAAGGTCCAGCCAGGGAGCAGTGGAAATGTACAGACTTCATCGCCCAACCGTCAGGTGTGGAAGATGCGTGCTCAAGTGCTGCCTGGCAGGTTTTCTGTAGACTTCGAAGGGGTCCACACACACCTCAAGCCGCGCCCACTGGCGTGCACCGACCCTACTCCTGGGGTGCATTGGCGGCCGCGGAGTCTCCCATGGGGCTGGATTGGTGCGGTGGCGGGACTTGCCGCAGGCAGCTGGACATCCATATCCTCGAGGGAGAGAGAGAGAGAGAGAGAGAGAAAAAGAGAAAGAAAGAATAGCCCATCCCCGCACACACCAGGATGACTTGTAACTTATTTCTGGAATGCTTGTGGACTTAGTCGACACGCCCCCACGGTGACGATTGCGATTCGCGACTTTTCGGGTTTTACATATAGTTTTATAGACCTTTCCTTCTTGTTGTAAAAAACAGCTGCGTGTTTTCTAAACGCATTTTTGCGGTTATGCAATTGCGCCGTTGCACGTGTGCGATGGCGCGTTTCGAGCAGTGTCCCCGGCAATTTCGTGCGCGGCAGTTCTGCATTGAAAACCCATGGGTGTGTATTGAATACGCTTTCTGTTTGAGAAGAATGTTGTGTTCCAAGCCATCGACGGTTGCATTTTGTCGGAAGTTTCCAGGGGGCTCTTTTGAGGCACATGCAGCTGACGACGGTCGTCGGGGCGCAGGCACTAGAGAGAAGCTTCGCACATATAAAATGTGGTGTGGTGGGTGCGGGGGGTGGCTGGGGTCGCCTTCATCTTCACTGCGACTGGTGTTTTCTGAGAAGGGGCGCCAGACGGCCGAGGCGCAGTGTTGGTGCTGAAGATCTAGCCTCTCGGGGCCAGAATCTGATGCATGTCCGCTTCGCCTCTGGTTTCTGAAGATGTAGTGGCCTCCTTAGACGGGGTCCGGGCAGATGGGATCGGAGGATCGCGCCGCATCGTCGACGTATCGGTGATACATCACCGACGCATCGGCGATGCATCGCGCGATCCTCTGGCCCGCCTCGGGCCCCATCTGGGAGGCCTACAGAGGAAGGGAACCCGAAGCTCCAAGACGCAATGAGTACGGACAGCCAACACACCGCAATTACGGATAAGAGTGAGGGGGCGGGCGCGGGGTGGGTCGCGGGTGGGTCGCGGGTGGTTCGCGGATGAATCGCGGGTGGTTCCCGGGTGAGTCACGGGTGGTTCGCGGGTGGGTCGCGCGGGTCGCGAGCGGGTCACGGGCCAGGTCACGAATGGGACGACGACAACAAACAACAACAGCAACACCAACAACAATAACAACACCACCACCACCAACAACAACATCAACAACAACAATAATAACAACGACAACAACAGCAACAACAACGTTGACAACAACAACAGTATCAACAGCAACAACACCATCATCAACAACAACCACAACAACAACAACCACAGCAGCAGCAACAACAACAACGACAACGACATCGAAAACAACGCCAGCAATCCGCACCGCGGAACCCCACTTGAGCCACGCACACAGGGGCAGCGAATGACTGTTCGGCCCCCTCACTCTGACAGTATCGAAACAGTGCCAAACGCGAACGAATATCGCCGCCCAGGGCCCGTCACGTGGAAACCCTCCAGTTTCGGTACTTTCTTGGTGCTTGGAAGCGTTTCTGGTGGTCAGGGCAAAAGTAGCCTGGAGCATCATAAAATCTTGCCCGCTCTCGAGCGGCCCTTCTAAGGACAGCCCAAAGGGGCGCGTCTCACGGAGAGTGCGCCCCTGGGCCCCGAAGGCTTGCGAGACAGAAGGTGGCCCCAACGTCGGGATCCGCTCGCCCCCAGCGTCTCCGAGTGCAGGGCGACGAGATCTACAGTGGGAGCTCGACCACACGAAACCTTCAACAAGAAACCCATCCCTGAGACACCAGGACGTCCATTGATTCTTGGTGTGGGAACTTCACGCTGTCCAAAGCAAAACCATCGAAACCCAAGAAACCCAGGGCACCATGGAGGCAAGCAGGGAATGTCTTGGCATGGGTTTCCACTGAACGCCCTCCTGGCTTGGCCAGGGAGGCATACGCACCGCTCCTGGGCCCGGGGTGGGGCCTGGTCAGGAGCAGTGGACAAATATGTTAGATCTCGTCGCCCTCGAGTGCCCCTCCCCCCCCCGAGATGTGGACTGGAACCACGCGCCGTAGGAGCTGGCGAGGACCTCGGGACCTGTAGGCAACTGGGCAAACACGTGTGAACCCTACCTCTGCAAGTCAGACTTCTCAGAATCCGAACGATTTGTGCAGCCAAGCCCACCCCAGCGGGGGTACCCGACACCCCAGCGTCGAGTTGACGTGCAGGGTAGGGTTCGCAATTGGCCGCAGAACCTGGGCAATCGATCTGCCTCAGGCGCCTCTGACGCACGCGAGCCCCGCCCGTCAGCCGGTTCACGCCCAGCACCGCGCCGGCACCGCCGCTGCCACCTGGGCGACAAGAAGACAATAGAGGAACAAACAACCACATAAACACACAAGTGGTTTTCCGCGCGGGGTATACTCCTCCTCCTCCCTCCTCTCTCCTCCTCCTCCTCCTCCTCCTCCTCCTCCTCCTCCTCCTCCTCCTCCTCCTCCTCCCCCTCCCCCTCCTCCTCCTCCTCCTCCTCCTGCTCCTCCTCCTCCCCCTCCTCCCCCCTTCCTGTGCCCCGAGATGAGCGCCTCGTCGTCAGAGCCCTCGCACCTCCAGGCAGAGGCGCTGGACCCGCAACGAGAGGGCTATGCCGCCCACGGCGAGCCTCGGCTGCGACGAGGTTTGTCCGACCTGCATCCGAGGAGCGGCCCGACGAGCAGGGCCCAGAAGGGCGCCTCCTTGAGGGACGTGACCAGTTGCCTCCTAGATGGGGTCCGAGTAGATGGGGTCGAAGGATCGCGTCGGCCAATGCATCGCCAATGCATCGGCGACATCGGCGATGCATCGAAGACGCCTGCGTGGGGAAAGCAGGACTCCACATCGAGCCGCATCGCTAACGCATCAGGGATTCGGCGCGATCCTCCGACCCCGTCTACTCCGACCCTATCTAGAAGGCCGAGAGAGGAGCGGCCCGACGAGCAGGGCCCAAGAGGGCCCCTCATTGAGGGGCGTGAGACTGTCTTCGGGCGCTCGCAGAACTTCGGAGGAGGGAAAGGTACCCATACCTCTACCCTCCCCTCGTTTTCCCCTTTTTGGGCCTCCTGGGCTCCAGTCGTCGCCACCGCTGGATTCGCCTCGAACTCCTGGTCAGAGTGCACCCCAGGGGAGGTCCGGGGAGTAGCTGTATCGGTACCGTTCGGCTTCCCCAGAACTAGTTCTAATGGGACCTGGATCAGTGATTTGTAATTACTGGGGGAGGCCCCCCCCCCGCCCCGTTCCACTGACCGGAAGTGCCGCCACCCGAAAAACACAAGCTACGGCAGACCTGATTTAGTGATTCTGGTCGATTTGAGGGCTCTGGGGTCCCACTGCTAACCGGGTCCCCTTACCTGGGGTCCTGGCTATACTCGATGTATGTGTACACCAGGCGTTTCCGCCCCTCGCGACCAGGAGTCTTCGCGGGTAGATGCGACTCGAAAAGCGCGGCAGCGAGATGGGGTCGATGGCTCTGGTCGTGATTTGCGCACATGTTGCATTCGAGGAAGTCTGCCTTCAGGTTCTGTTGAGACTACTTGATGAAAGGTGGGGGGGAAGTGGCAAGTCGGGACTCGCATGCATGCCCGTTCAGCCTAGCGCTGTGGGAAAGGGCGGAGACTGGGGTGGGACACGCCATGAAAAAACCCCTGCCTGAGTCTGAAGAAAAATAAACCTCCATTCTCGGGCACGGGACCCACACGTGTCGATCCGGTGCGCGAAATGCTCCAGAAAGATGGGGTCGAGGGCTCTGGTCGTGACTTCCGCAGATGCTGCATCTCTTCGCGACGTCGGCTCTCAAGGTGGGGGCCTCCCGCGGGGGCATACTCATTCCGCGTACGCGGCACACCGCGTGGAGACGTGGGATGCCTACGCGCGACCTTGCGCGTGCAACTCACCAAGGGCTCCTAAGTTCGCGCTTCGCGCTCCGCGAAGCGCGAATAACTTCGCGCTCTCGCGCCGCCCCCCCAAAGGGAGAAAAGGAGGACGAGGAGGAGGGGGAGGAGGAACGAGGACCGCGAAGCGCGAATAACTTCACGCCCTCGGGGGAGCCCTTGCTCACGCACGAATGTCCGCGCGGCCTGCACAACTCTTCTACGTCGTTCGCTCGCCTGGCCGTGGAGGGGGCCGGGTCCGACGAACGGGCGGGTCAGTAAACAGACGGGGTGCGAAAGAGCTCACGTGGCATCTGTATGCAGAGTCAGTCGGCAAACACCGGATCAATACTGTCCGAGGCCAGCATATATGTAATACCCACTGTCTGGGGAAACGGCGTCCAAGGTAGTGGATATTAATATTCTTGGGACCAGAGGGGGGTGGGCCTGATGCGGTCCTGGGAAATCGGTCTCTCAAACGGAGAAAATGGATAAACGGCGGTTCTCGAGCACATCATGTGAAAAGATCTGCAAACACCGCAACATCACATGCTATACATCTCATCACCCCCACTTTGACACCGCATCTGCTTGCCACGCCGCCGAGCCTCGAACAACAACTGAGCTGCATGATTGAATGCGCACCACAGGTGGCCGTTATGTGTAGACCGATGCCTGCCAAAGCGGAACCTGAGACATCCGACGTGAACTCTCGACTCATTCCTGGGGACTGGCTTCTCATCCTGCCTGCTTCTGTCGACCTTCTTGGGGACCGAAGACGGCCCCCCGAAAATGGCGAGCGTCGCGAAACTTTTTGTTGGCAGCGCTGGCCGTCGCAAGGGAGTCTGCACAGCCGGCCGAGCTGCGCTGTGCACCAAGTACACTAGAGTCACCCCGTGTAATAAACGCACGATATGGATGCAAGGGCATTGGAAAGCCATGTCGAGGCCAGCGAAAGCGGCCAAGTCTGGGCCGAAGGGGCAAGGATGCAAGCATACCCTTGGAAAGGTTGCCCGTTCTTCTCACGCGGGTTGACTGTAGAGCAGACGGAAATAAAATAATAAACAACACCATACATAACTATGAACCTCGGGCGCTCCGCGCGCATTTCATAAACCTGCACTGGGTCCCCCTCCCTGGCGCGCGGAGCGCGCTATGGGGCGGCGCCGGAGGCGCCGCCAGGGGGGGCCCAGCGCGGATCCAAGAAATCCGTGCGGAGCGCCAAAGTTTATGTTGATTGCGCTTTTTCTGGTTGATTCGAAGGATGCAAAGGTACCCTTGGAAAGGTTGCCCGTCCTTCTTGCGCGGGTGGACTGTATAGCGGGCTGAAGGAGAACGTCCGCGGAGACGAAGGGAGTTTGGGCGCCCGAAATGGGTACGGAAAAAATGTGTGCAATGCCCAACAACAGCTGCTGTCTCAAACCGGCAACGGCCGCCATTGGGCAGGCGACCTGCTGTCTCAAATGGACACCGACGGCGACGGCGCGGACAGCGAATCCGGTTCAAAATGCACAGGAACTGCTGCTGGGCATCGTACCCATTCCTTCCGTACAGTCAACCCGTACAGCAAGGATGCGCGGTAAGGATGCAAGGGCCTTGGACGCGCATTCCGAAGCTCGTCGAGCGGGGCGTGGCCAACGACAGTGGCCAAGGGTGGACGGAAGAGGCAGGAACGCAAAGGGTACCCTCGGAAAGCTTGCCCATCCTTACTCTGCGGGCTCACTCGACCCATGCCGGTCGTGCCCAGGGAGGCAAGCGGCCCCGGCCGCCGAATCGGCGGGGAACGGGAGCGCGCCGGCGGCCAGCCCGGGCGGTGGAGCACGGGGCAGCACGGTTTTTTTACGGCAAGCTCGCGCCCCGTGCCGACTTCGGCGCTGGTCCCCGGCACCGCGGGGATCGCTCGAGGAAGAACAACACGAGGGGGTCCCAAGCGAACCCTACCCCTGCCCCCCACGATTTCTGAGAAGGAGGGTGGGGTTCACTTCGCCCCGGAGCTCCCGAGCAAAGTGAATCCCACCCTCCCATGTGGTAGGGGCAGGGTCGGGGTTCACATGTGGTCCCCTAAACACGCCATAGGCATAAGCTTTTCGGCGCTCCGCGCGGATTTCGTGGATCCGCGCCGGACCCCCTCCCCGGCGCGCGGAGCGCGCCAGAGGTGGCGCCGGAGGCGCCGCCAGGAGGGCCACAGCGCGGATCCAAGAAACCCGCGCGGAGCGCCAAGAGTTTGTGTTTATGCAGTTTTTTCCTCTTCGAGAACAGCGAGCGCCACGTTGCGCACGCGCGTCGTTAGGGGGCCACATGCGAACCCTACCCCTACCCCCCATGATTTCTGAGGGGGAGGGTAGGGTTCACTTCGCTCGGGAGCGCTTCCGAACGAAGTGAACCCCACACTCCCC
Source organism: Prorocentrum cordatum (assembly GCA_963575745.1). Lineage (NCBI taxonomy): Eukaryota > Dinophyceae > Prorocentrales > Prorocentraceae > Prorocentrum > Prorocentrum cordatum. The sequence continues at coordinate 274,474 of CAUYUJ010003125.1, read as the reverse complement.
CCCAGAAATCGTGGGGGGCAGGGGTAGGGTTCGCATGTGGCCCCCCTGCCGTGATTTGAGTCCAGGCGTCGGATGCCCAGCCTCACCGGAGGAGTCGCCGCGCCCCACCCCCCGCGCCCGTCCACGGGGCGCCCGGAGGCAGGGCAGGGAAGCCACGCGGCCTCTGGGCCGGCGGAGCCGCGGGGGCTGCGGCCAGGGTCCAGTCGGGCGTGTCCCCCTACAGGGGGATTTTGGACGAAAAGCAAACAATACCCAAAAAGTGTCCCAAAGATGCCCAAACCTATTCACAGAATAGTCCCCGGACTATGTTTGGACTACTTTTGACTATCCCCCCTGCAGGAGGGACAGGCCCGACCTCCTGCCAGGGAGGGGCCCGCAGGAGAACGGCCCGAGACGCCCCTGGCCCAGCGCCGGACGGAACGGCGCGCCACCTCTGGCCATGAACTCCCCGCGGCGCGAACACTCGTCCACGACGCGACGGCTCTCCCCCGCCGCCCTGGTCGCCCACGCCACCCGGGGAGGAGCGACCAGACTCGAATCGATCCGTTGGATCGGCGATCGAAATCTCGAATCCATCAGTTGGATCGGCGATCAGGAGGAGCCCAGACTCGAATCGATCAGCTGGATCGGCGATCGAAACGGGTCGGACCGGCGGAAATCGGCAGCCGAGTCTGGAGACGTCGAATCGGCGGAGATCGGCAGGCCAAGAGGCCACCGCAAGGAGCTCGGAAGCCAGATCGAGATCCGACGCCGAATCGAATCGGCATCGGAAGCCATCGAAACCGAATCGGGTCGAATCGGAGTCATCGAGACGAGCCCCGGCCACCTGCCCAGAGCAGCGGCACGAGCGTCCTGTCCATCCACACGAGCGCGTCCGCCCAGGACCCGATGGACCCGAGGGCCGACGGGACGGCGGGGTCCGAGAACGCGGGCATCGGCAACGGCACTTGCCCGGTGATCACCTCCGATACCACCGACAATAGATTCGAATTCAATGCAAGCTTGGAGGAATACAGTCAACCCGTGCAGAAAGGAGGCGCGATGAGGATGCGAGGGCCTTGGAAGGCCACGTCGAAGCTTTCCGAGCGGGGCGCGGGCAAGGAAAGTGGCCAAGGATGGGCCGAGGAGGCAAGGATGCAGGAGTACCCTTGGAAAGGTTGCCAATCCTTACTGCGCGGGTTGGCTGTAATGACCCCCGCCGCCTCCATATCAATGCTGAAGTCGGTATGGGTGGTGATTTGGGGGTTCGAACAGTTTTGTCCACTCAACCCCCTTGCTTGCCACACCCTCCTATATGAAGTTGGGGGTCCGGGGGGGCATCATGCGCAGCAAGGCTCGGATATTTTGTCCATGTACCATCACGCGTTCTACCGTGGACCCCTTGTTTGAGGGGGAACGTCCAGGAAGCTTGCATCCCAGACCCCCTCCCGTCGTCGAGAAGATCACGACGGAACATCCCGAAGTCCGGCCTCTGGAGGCCCTCGCCGGGCCCCCGAACCCTCGAAGAACGGATTCGGGACGACAGGCCGGTGCCGGGCCGAAGGGGTCGAGACATCCGGAGGGCAACGCTGTGAAACGACCATTGACTTGGGGGGTCTGCATCGGGACCAGCTTGATGGGAGGGGGATCCTCGGCCCAGAATCGGCGGTGCATCGCCACTGGGTCGGCGGTGGGCCCCCGATCACGCATCCGTTCGGTCTTGGGCGGGGCGGGCTACCGGCCCCCCATCGGCGATCAGTAGGCGATTGAGGGGGTCCAGGCGTCCCCCCGTGAATCTTCTCCCTCACTGATTGCTGCCAATCCGCCTTCGGCGGTATCGGCGGCCTTGCTGCGGTCTCTGCTGGTGTAGCCTGACGGTCTTTGGCGCTCTTCCGCGCGAAAGCCAGGCGCCCCAGCTCAAAGATTGGGTCGGGCCTGTCCCCCTACAGGATGCCAGACGAAAAATTAAGAATACTCCAAAAATATTCAAAATGATAGAAAAATTGCAAGAAGTCGTCCCCTGACTATGTTCTAACTCTTTTTGAACATCCTCCCTGTAGAGAGACAGGCCCGACTGAACTCGAAGAGGAGCCCATGCGATTGAACGCCGAGGTCGCCGACGACTCCAGGGACTGCAGCAGCGGGAACGTCAAGCTCACGTCGCGGTGGCTGAACAGGGCGAGGGCGAAGGAGACGTAGAGGCACACCGTGAAGAACAGGCCCCGGCAGGACGTCGGAGCTCGAGAGCCTGTTCTCTTGTATTCGCGTTAGCTAGGGCCTGTCCCCCGACAAGGGGATTCTGGGTATTTGTTTTAAGACTCCAAAAAACTGCCACAGTGCTCAAACAATCAACAAATAGTCCCCCAACTATCTTTTGACTACTTCTGAATCTTCCCCCCTGCAGAGTACTCGCGGAGGTAGCAGGCGTCACGGAAGATGGGATGCACAGGGACATACTAATACTATATGTCCTCCTTGGAGGCGCGCGTCCGACCCGAACATATGGTATACCCATCTTCTAGTATATCGTTTCCCGAGCGGCGTGGCCAGAATGCGCCCGCCACGATGCATATACTATAAGACTTCTCGGTGCGCGCGTCGCCCCTGAGGGGGCGACGCACATTTAATATAAATATGTTGGGGTGACGCCGATAGCAGGCGTCACGGAAAAGGGGGGTGGGGCAGGGTGGGGGGGAGCATGCAGTCGCCCCGTGCAGTAAGGACGCGCGGTGAGGGTGCAATGGGGCCTCTGGAAGGCCATTCCTCAAAGCTCTACGAGGGAGGCGCGGCCAGCGGCAGTGGCCAAGCATGGCCCGAGGAGGCAAGGATGCAAGGGTGCCCTTGGAAACGTTGTCCGTCCTTCTTACGCGGGTTGACTGTCGAGCGAGCGGGCGGAAATAAAAGAAAGAACACCATACATCCGAACTTTTGGCGCTCCGCGCGCATGTCGTAAACCTGCACTGGACCCCCCTCCCTGGCGCGCGGAGCGCGCTATGGGGCGGCGCCGGAGGCGCCGCCAGAGGGGCCCAGCGCGGATCCACGAAATCCGTGCGGAGCGCCGAAAATTTGTGTTGATGGCGCTTTCTCTTCTTCGAAGGGTGCAGGAATACCCCTGGATAGGTTGCCTGTCCTTCTTACGCGGGTGGGCTGTATAGCGGGCGGCAGGGAGGAGAGCGTCCGCGGAGGCGGAGAGCGCCCTCCCTGGCGCCCCCCCCCTCCTCCCGTGTGGGTCCAACGCCGCAGACTGCGGCGGTGCCGGACGCTCTGCGGCGACGCCGGGGACGGACAGGCGGGGGGGGGGACGCTCCGTTGTGACGGGGGGGGGGCGGCACGGCGCGCGGGACGGCCCAGAGGGTAAACAAAAGCACGGTCCTTGCGAGTCGACGTCGGAAGCGGCAGAGACGTTGCCGTTGGACACGTCCCTGGACGCGGAGCACTCCCTGGACGCGGAAGAGCCCTTCGACGCGGAAGAGCCCTTCGACGCGGAACGATCCGGGGTCGTGGGGCGACACGCTGCTGCTCTGGCAAAGGGCATCCTCGGCCGAGCTTCAGGCCGCGGCCACGTGTACCATGTGCCCAGCCTCAGCCCGCTGTTCCCTCGAGCCCAGAAGTCTGCGCGATATCTGGGACGCGAAGACCAGGAAGACCACCTGGAAGCATCCTCCCGAGCTCTCACGGACTCGGCCGGAGCCCGATGGTTGTCGACCAGTCGCCCTTCTGAGGCTACCGCGGGGGCTGTGGGCCAAGACAGGATGCATGGAGAAAGAGGGGCGTAGCATGATAACTGCTGCAAATGACCCATTTTGCATGCGCAGGGGGAACAGGAATAAATCAGAAAAAAGGGGCCGAACTGTCAATCACTGTCTATGGGTGCGTGATTTTAATTAAAGGGGTTCCGCGGTGCGGATTGTTGCATCATCTCACTTGCGTCCCGGCCCGCCACCCACCCGCGACCCACCCGTGACCGACTCGCGATCCACCCGCGACACACCTGCGACCCACCCGCGACCCACCCACGGTACACCCGCGACCCATCCGCAACCCACTGGCGACTCGACCGCGACCCCTACGCGACCAACCCGCGACCCACCCCGCGACCCACCCGCGACACGCCCGCGACCCACCCGCGATCCACCCCGCGCACGCCCCATCACTCTTATCCGCAACTGCGGGGCGATACATACAATTATCCTGCGACGTACCCAACCCTTTTCTACACAAGTGACAAGTGCATTCAGGACCACTCAACACCGAAGGACATTTCGGCGCCATGGTATAGTGGTGATCTGCGTAGGACGTACCTGCGCTGAGCCTCCCAGAAGCCCGTGCGCGCCAGGTGAGCCAAGCGCGCCAAGCGCGCCAGGTGCGCCAGGTGCGCCAGGTGCGGCAGGTGCGCCAGGTGCGCCACGTGCGCCAGGTGCGCCAGGCGCGCCAGGCGCGCCAGGTGCGCCAGATGCGCCAAGCGCGCCAGGTGCGCCAAGTGTGCGCCAGGTGCGCGCCGTGTGTGCGCCCGGTGTGCCAGGTGCGCCAGGTGCGCCCAGCGCACCAGGTGCTCCAGGTGCGCCAAATGCGCCAGGTACGACAGGTGCGCCAGGCGCGCCATGTGCGACAAGTGCGCCAGGTGCGCCAGGCGCGCCAAGTGCGCCAAGTGTGCGCCAGGTGCGCGCCGGGTGTGCGCCCGGTGTGCCAGGTGCGCCAGGTGCGCCCAGCGCGCCAGGTGCGCCAGGCGCGCGCCTGGCGCCAACTGAGCCAGGTGCGCCAGGTGTGCGCCAGGTGCGCCAGGTGCGCCTAGCGCGCCAGGCGCGCCAGGTGCGCCAGGTGCGCCAGGTGCGCCAGGTGCGCCAGGTGCGCCAGGCGCGCCACGTGCGCCAAGTGCGCCAGGCGCGCCAGGCGCGCCAGGTGCGCCAGGCGCGCCAGGTGCGCGAAGTGTGCGCCAGGTGTGCGCCAGGTGTGCGCCCCGTGTGCCAGGTGCGCCAAGTGCGCCCAGCGCGCCAGGTGCGCCAGGTGCGCCAGATGCGCCAAGTACGCCAGGTGCGCCAGGCGCGCCAGGTGCCCCAGGTGCGCCAGGCGCGCCAGGCGCGCCAGGTGCGCCAGGTGCGCCAGGCGCGCCAAGTGAGCCAGGTGCGCCAGGTGTGCGCCAGGTGCGCGCCAGGTGCGCCTAGCGCGCCAGGTGGAACCAGGTGTGCCAGGTGTGCCGGGTGCGCCAGGCGCGCCTGATGCGCAAGGTGCGCCAGGTGCGCCAGGTGTGCGCCAGGTGCGCGCCAGGCGCGCCAGGTGCGCCAGGTGCGCCACCTGCGCCAGGTGCGCCAGTTGCGCCTTGCGCGCTAGGCGCGCCAGGTGCGCCACCTGCGCCAGGTGCGCCAGGTGCGTCAGGTGCGCCCAGCGCGCCAGGTGCACCAGGTGCGCGCCAGGTGCTCCCAGCGCGCCAGGTGCGCCAGGTGCGCCCAGCGCGTCAGGTGCGCGCCAGGTGCGCGCCAGGGGCGCGCCAGCGCCAGGTGCGCCAGGTGTGTGCCACGTGTGCGCCAGGTGCGCGCCAGGTGCGCCAGGTGCGCCAGTTGCCCCAGGTGTGCCAGGTGCGCCAGTTGCGCCAGGCGCGCCAAGTGAACCAGGTGCGCCATGAGCGCCAAGTGTGACAGGTGCGCCAGGTGCGCCAGGTGCGCCAGGTGCGACAGGCGCGCCAGGTGCGCCCAGCGGGCCAAGTACGCCAGGTGCGCCAGATGCACCAGGTGTGCCAGGTGTGCGCCAGGTGCGCGCCAGGTGCGCCAGGTGCGCCAGTTGCACCAGGCGCGCCAGGCGCGCCAGGTGCGCCAGGTGCGCCACGTCCGGCAGGTGCGTCAGGTGCGCCCAGCGCGCCAAGTGTGCGCCAGGTGCGCGCCAGGTGCGCGCCAGGTGCGCGCCAGGTGCGCCACGTGCGCCAGGTGCACCAGTTGCACCAGGCGCGCCAGGTGCGTCAGGTGCGCCAGGTGCGCGCCAGGTGCGCCCAGCGCGTCAGGTGCGTCAGGTGCGCCTAGCGCGCCAGGTGCGCGCCAGGTGCGCGCCAGGTGCGCCAAGGGGACAGGGAGGCCTCAACATTGCCTGCGTAAAAGGTACCTCCGCTGGGCCTCCCAAGAACCCACGAACGTGGCGACAGTTGCGCAGATCGCAGCCCCGCAAGGGACAGGGAGGCCTCAAACTGATCTGCGTATGACGTACCTCCGCTGGGCCTCCCAGGAACCCACGAAAGTGGCGACAGTTGCGCAGATCGCAGACCCGCAGGGGACAGGGAGGCCTCAAAGGGATCTGCGTATGACGTACCTCCGCTGGGCCTCCCAGGAACCCACGAAAGTGGCGACAGTTGCGCAGATCGCAGCCCCGCAGGGGACAGAGGGGGCCTCAAAGGGATCTGCGTATGACGTACCTCCGCTGGGCCTCCCAGGAACCCACGAAAGTGGCGACAGTTGCGCAGATCGTAGCCCCGCAGGGGACAGGGAGGCCTCAAACTGATCTGCGTATGACGTACCTCCGCTGGGCCTCCCAGGAACCCACGAAAGTGGCGACAGTTGCGCAGATCGCAGCCCCGCTGGGGACAGGGAGGCCTCAAACTGATCTGCGTATGACGTACTCCGCTGGGCCTCCCAGGAACCCATGAAAGTGGCGACAGTTGTGCAGATCGCAGCCCCGCAGGGGACAGGGAGGCCTCAAAGTGATCTGCGTATGACATACCGCCGCTGGGCCTCCCAGGAACCCACGAAAGTGTCGACAGTTGCGCAGATCGCAGACCCGCAGGGGACAGCCAGGAGCCCACGAAAGTGGCGACAATTGCGCAGATCGCAGCCCCGCAGGGCACCGCGAACACAAGAGAGAAGGAGGAGGAGCGGGCGGGAAGTGGATACCACAGTTCTCTTTTCAAAACGAGTACCCGACACAAGGAGGGTTGGGAATAAACAGTGTGCTGCCTGCGGGGGGGTGGGACGAACTGTCTCACGTTGTGCATGCACAAACTCCCATAAAACACATGTACAACTGCAAAGAACCGTGTTCTCAGTAGAACACTGCAGGTCGTCCAACAGCAGAAAAACACATGTTCTGCGGAAGCGCTGGTGAACCGTTGGAAGTAACTTCATTGTTCGCCTCGGCCGGAACATGAAAAACAGTAGTCATACGAATTAAACTCTGAAAACAATGATGCGGACAAGTATGGATCGTAAAATGGCGTTTCCAAGAGTACCTCGATTAAAACAAGTCCTGGCGAAGGACCCAACTATATGCAGTTGTGGGTACCGCAATTGTGAAAATCCTCTTCGGTCAGACTCCCTATGGGGCCACGAAGCGCTGCACTGGGTGGGGGGGGACGCTGTTCTGGGTGAGTGGTGTGTCAAGGAAGATTTCCGGGACGCATGCGGACGGTCCCACTGGGGGCTTCGGTGGGGCTCCCTATGGGGACACGAAACGCTGTACTGGGTGGGTAAAAACGCCACGTTGGGTTTTCGGGACGCATGCGGACGGTCGCACTGGGGGCTTCGGTGGAGTTCCCTCTGGGGCCACGAAATTTTGGACTCGGTGGGTGAAAATGCCACAGTGGGTGTTTGGGTACGCTTGCGGACGGTCCCACTGGGGCCTTTGGTCGAGCTCCCTATGGGGCAACGAAACGCTGCACTGGGTGAGTGAAAATGCCACATTGGGTGTGCGGGACGCATGCGGATGGTGGCACTGGGGCCTTCGGTGGAACTCCTTGTGGGGCCACGAAACGCTGTACTGAGTGGGGGGGACGCATGTGGAAGGTGGCGCTGGGGCTTCCGGTGGAGCTCCCTATGGGGCCGCGAAGCGCTGTACTGAGTGGGGGGGACGCATGTGGACGGTGGCACTGGGGCCCTCGGTGGAGCTCCCCATGCGGCCACGAAGCGCTGCACTGAGTGGGGGGGCGCATGTGGACGGTGGCACTGGGGCCTTCGGTGGAGCTCCCTATGGGGCCACGGAACGCTGTAAAGAGTTGGGGAAACGATGTGGACGGTGGCACTGGGGCCTTCGGTGGAGCTCCCTATGGGGCCACGGAGCGCTGTATTGAGTGGGGGGGGGCGCATGTGGACGGTGGCGCTGGGGCCTTCGGTGGAGCTCCCTATGGGGCCACGAAGCGCTGCTGGTGGGGGGGACGCATGTGGACGGTCTGGGGCCTTCGGGGATGGGGCCACGAAAGCGCTGTACTGAGTGGGGGGGACGCATGTGGACGGTGGCACTGGGGCCTTCGGTGGAGCTCCCTATGGGGCCACGAAGCGCTGTACTGAGTGGGGGGGACGCATGTGGACGGTGGCACTGGGGCCTTCGGTGGAGCTCCCTATTCGGCCACGAAGCGCTGCACTGAGTGGGGGGGCGCATGTGGACGGTGGCACTGGGGCCTTCGGTGGAGCTCCCTATGGGGCCACGGAACGCTGTAAAGAGTTGGGGGAACGATGTGGGCGGTGGCACTGGGGCCTTCGGTGGAGCTCCCTATGGGGCCACGGAGCGCTGTATTGAGTGGGGGGGACGCATGTGGACGGTGGCACTGGGGCCTTCGGTGGAGCTCCCTATGGGGCCACGAAGCGCTGTACTGAGTGGGGGGGACGCATGTGGACGGTGGCACTGGGGCCGTCGGTGGAGCTCCCTATGGGGCCACGAAGTGCTGCACTGAGTGGGGGGGACGCATGTGGACGGTGGCACTGGGAGGAGGAGGAGGAGAAGGAGGAGGAGGAGGAGGAGGAGGAGGAGGAGGAGGAGGAAGAGAGGAGGAACGCGGGGACCGCCTCTGCAAAACGAGGACCCAACACCACAGGATGGTTTGGAAAAGCGATAAGCTGCAAGGCGAGGGCGGCTTCACGGTCAAGCCCAACGAGCCTGAATTACTCACTGCGTGGAGCTCCCCATATGTGCATCTCATGTTTTATGTCATGCCGTGGTGAGCGTATGTTCATGAGCGGTCGACTACAATAGCGCGTCCACGTGGGCGACAGGGCCGACGAAGACGAGTGACCCCTAATGCGAGTGATTGCGTATGAGTCAGAGTGAGCTTTGAGTACGGTTGAATGCGAGCCTCTTCCTCTTCATCCCCCCTCCTCAGCTGCCAGGCCTTCCCCTTTTCAGCCCGTGGTAGCTTTGGAGCTTCCCACATGTGCATATGTTGTAGGATAGTTGGCAGTGGGATATGTAAGACGAGCGTTTAGCCACACAAGGCCATAAGTGCATGTCATGTTGGAGGATAGTGCCACGGTGAGCATTTCCAACGATCCCCGCACACAACCACCGCCCCCCCCCTCGCAGTCACCCCCTATGAATACATATATATATATATATATATATATATATGTCCTGGACTTCGGAACAAACGTTCTGCTCGCGTCAAGGACCTTCGAGCAAAGCGCCCTCCTCCTCCTCCTCCTCCTGTTCCTCCGCCCCCTCCCTTCTCCTGCTCCTGCTCCTCCTCCTCATCCTCCTGCTCCCCCTCCCCCTCCGCACCCCCATGCCCTTCCTCACGATCCCCCGCCTCCTCCTCCTCCTGTTCCTCCTCCTCATCCTCGTTCCTGTTATTTCCCTCCCTGTTGAGCCCGGAAAAAAGCGAACCGCCTGAGACATCCCCAAAATATAGCCGCGAACGTACCCGTGCAACCACCCCTGGCGGCTCCCCATAGGGGTGCTGCAACCAGCGCCCCGCTTGAGACATCCTCACAATCTGCCCTCCAAGCGAAGGATGTTGAGCCCAGAAACAAGCAAACCGCCTGAGACATCCCTACAAAATGGCCGCGAACGAGCCCGTGCAAACACCCCTGGCGGCTCCCCTTAGGGGTGCTGAAACCAGCGCCCCGCCTGAGACATCCTCACAATCTGCTCTCCAAGCGAAGGATGTTGAGCCCGGAAACAGGCAAACCGCCGGAGACATCCCCACAAAATGGCCGCGAACGAACCCGTGCAACCACCCCTGGCGGCTCCCCTTAGGGGTGCTGAAACCAGCGCCCCGCCTGAGACATCCTCACAATCTGCTCTCCAAGCGAAGGATGTTGGGCCCAGAAACAAGCAAACCGCCTGAGACATCCCCACAAAATGGCCGCGAACGAGCCCGTGCAACCACCCCTGGCGGCTCCCCTTAGGGGTGCTGAAACCAGCGCCCCGCCTGAGACATCCTCACAATCTGCTCTCCAAGCGAAGGATGTTGGGCCCAGAAACAAGCAAACCGCCTGAGACATCCCCACAAAATGGCCGCGAACGAGCCCGTGCAACCACCCCTGGCGGCTCCCCTTAGGGGTGCTGAAACCAGCGCCCGCCTGAGACATCCTCCAAATCTGCTCCAAGCGAAGGATGTTGGGCCCAGAAACAAGCAAACCGCCTGAGACATCCCCACAAAATGGCCGCGAACGAGCCCGTGCAACCACCCCTGGCGGCTCCCCTTAGGGGTGCTGAAACCAGCGCCCCGCCTGAGACATCCTCCAATCTGCTCTCCAAGCGAAGGATGTTGGGCCCAGAAACAAGCAAACCGCCTGAGACATCCCCACAAAATGGCCGCGAACGAGCCCGTGCAAACACCCCTGGCGGCTCCCCTTAGGGGTGCTGAAACCAGCGCCCCGCCTGAGACATCCTCACAATCTGCTCTCCAAGCGAAGGATGTTGGGCCCAGAAACAAGCAAACCGCCTGAGACATCCCCACAAAATGGCCGCGAACGAGCCCGTGCAAACACCCCTGGCGGCTCCCCTTAGGGGTGCTGAAACCAGCGCCCCGCCTGAGACATCCTCACAATCTGCTTCCAAGCGAAGGATGTTGGGCCCAGAAACAAGCAAACCGCCTGAGACATCCCCACAAAATGGCCGCGAACGAGCCCGTGCAAACACCCCTGGCGGCTCCCCTTAGGGGTGCTGAAACCAGCGCCCCGCTTGAGACATCCTCCAAATCTGATGTGTGTTGAGTAAGTCTGAGTATGAGTAGGTCTGAGTATGAGTATGCCTGAGTATGAGTAAGTCTGTGTATGAGTAAGTCTGTGTATGAGTAAGTCTGGGTATGAGTAGGTCTGTGTATGAGAAAGTCTGTGTGTGTCCGTCTGGGTATGAGTATGTCTGAGTATGAGTAATACTGTGTATGTGTAAGTCTGGGTATGAGTAAGTCTGTGTATGAGTACGTCTGGGTGTGAGTAAGTCTGTGTATGAGTAAGTCTGTGTATGAGTATGTCTGAGTGTGAGTAAGTCTGACTATGAGTAGGTCTGAGTATGAGTAAGTCTGAGTATGAGTAAGTCTGAGTATGAGTAGGTCTGAGTATGAGGAAAGAGGAGGAGGGAAGGAGGAAAGAGGAGGAGGGAGAGGGAGTAGGAGGCGTCCAAGTAATAACAAGAACCCCACCTTAGGATATGGGGAACAACAGGGTAGAAACCGACCGCATCCACTTCGCTGTGGGGCTGGTGTAAATGGGAACTCTTGCTCGTTCCCGACGCGCACTCGCACCTGAAGGGATCTTCTGGACACTACATCCATGGGGAAACTCGAAAACCGTAACACGAAGACCACAGGCCCAGGCCGTTCCGGGCCCGTGTCACTCGTGTTCGGCCTGCGCCTAACAGTCTACAAAGGAAAGAAAGGTGCTCTCAACCTGCGTACCTCGCACTGCAACGCTCTCGTCTTAGCGCTGGCCACAATCCTCCCCCCCTCGCAACAACAAACACGCACGCATTTGGCGCAATGCGACGTCTCAGCGCTGGCCACTCCTGCCTCTGACCTGTGCCGACAAAATGCTGGCCGCGTTGCCGCGGAATGGCCCCCTCGCCTTCGCACGGGCAGCGCTCTGGCGTCGGCATCTGGCGCTCTCGCCAGGGCGGTGGCCGCACTCCTGCCTCCACCCTGCCCTAATTATCCCTTCCCCCTCCCCATCATTCCCCCCATCCTCCAACTCATCATCGCGACGAGCAGGCCTGGGTCCGAGGAGCTGCGCCTTGGCCTACAATCAACCCGTATAATAAGGATGCGCGGTAAGGATGCAAGGGCCTTGGAGGGCCACGTTAGCGTTTTTCGAGCGAGGTTGGCCAACGAAAGTGGCCAAGTATGGGCCGAAGGGGCAAGGATGCGAGGGCACCCTTGGGAAGGTTGCCCATCCTTACTATGCGGGTTGACTGTACGCCTTGGCCTGCGCCCGCTGCCGCGGCGGCAGCTGGGCGCGCGGCAGATGCTGTGGCCCGGCCGCTGCCACACATCCCTGCGTGCAGGGCAGCCGCCCAGGGCTTCGGCAGGGTGCACTGCCGAGCGCGCGGAGATCGTACGGCACCTGCGGGCACACGTGGCGTGACTGCACGAGGTTGCCAGAGGTAGGAGGCAACTATAGTGGGAGGTTTCCGTCGGAAAGATTCAGCAGGATTAAGCCCCATTTGGGAGCTGTTACGCCGGAGGGGGCCTCGGACTAAGCGGGATTTAGCCGGATTAAGCGGGATGAAGCGGGGTTTAGCACGATCAAGCATTCCCAGAGATCCGATGTCGTGTTTTTTTCAATACGCGGTCCCCCGAAGTCTCGCCCCATTCCCTAGGACCGGACTTTCATCCTGAATCGTTTTTTGACGGCCCCGGGGCCCGGCGAGGGCCCCTGGAGGCGGAAAATTGAGAAAAACCTCCGTCTTGATTCTTTCAGTGCGTTGGATCTCTGGGTTTCGGACCAAGGCGGAAACAGAATTTGACCTCCCAGGAGCTGCCTCCGAACCGGAGGTGCCATCTGGGAGCCCCTTGCCGCCGCTGCCCGAGGCCCTCGAGGCGGTCGGGGCCCCGCCGGCGGGCGCCGGCGCGGTCTGCCACTGCGGCGCCCTGGAGTGCGGGTGCGCGCTCCGTCGGATGTCCCGCACGCGCTCACGGGGGAGGCCGCGGAGAGCGAGCCTCCGGCCTTCTTCTGGGAGGCCGAGGCTGGCGCCTGGGGCCCCGAGTCTGGCAGAGGTGGCTTAGGCTTCGAGTCGGCGCAGCCTGAATCGACGCGCTGCGGCTGGTCCGCAGTCCAGACCTGTCTCTGGCCCTCTCCCTGGCCTTCCGACCGCCGGCAGAGCTGCAGAGGTGAGCGCTGGGCTGTGCATCGTCTTGTCAAGCATACTGAGGCCATCCAGCATGGAGTGAATGATCGTCCGAGCCAGGCTTCTGAAGGTCATCCTGGGACCCAGCTCTCGAGTGCTACAGGGGGAAGCATGCTCGGACGAGGGAGGCTCATTTCCGGGCCGGTCGGCTCCCGCGAGCCAGTTCGTTTGGTTGGACGCAGACCCACAAGAGCCCCGATGAGGCCCTCTCTCTGGGGGTCCCTTCAAGTGGTGGTGGGCAACATGAGGGCTGACTGGTTCGCCAAGCTCGGAACGCCGTGTCGTCGGTCCACGCTGAACACGCATCGTCCGAGCTTCAGCGTGCCGAGGCGGCCTTCAGATGTGGTGCCTGGGCGGTCTGTCGGGCGGTGGAGCTCGACCTGTGGCACGACCCGCCAAAGTCTCGGGTCGAGGCCCTCCGCATGGAGGCCGCTGCCCACCCAGGCGCGGGCGGCCTGTATTTCGATGACTTCAGCCGGCGGCGAGCGAGGGGGGGAGCGAGAAGGAGAAGACCTTCTCGGAAGGCGGCGGGACTTCTCAGAGGTCCTCGCGCCTTCTGAGAGGTGTTCTGTGTCTGCGGGGGAGGCTTAGAACACTTCTCAGAAGGCCAGGGCACTTCCGAGCCTTGTGAGAAGGCCCGCCCCTTCTCACAGTGAGTCGCTTCCCGCCTTGGCTTCGCTCCCGAGGGAACAGGGTCCTGGCATGGGGGGGAGGCGGGTCCTGAGGGTAACGTGTCCTGGACCCTGGTGCCTCCCCACCCCACCACCTCCTCCTCCTCCTCCTCCTCCTCCTCCTCCTCCTCCTCCTCCTGGAGCCTGGTGCCCTCCCCCACGACGAGCTCCCCGGCCCGCCGCCGACAAGGACTTCAGAGGTCGCGTCGGAGGTCGGTGCGTGTCCGAAGCACCGGCGGCAGCCAGTGAGGCTCTGGGGTCCGTCTCTGCGCCGCCGGGGGGAGCAGGCAGGCGGGCTCGAGTCGCTGTGGGGAGCCGGAGCACGCTGCAGGTACCCACGGGCCAGCTGTCTGCTGCGCCCGCTGTGGGGCCACGTCTTGTCTTGCCCCCATCGTACTTGAGGACCACATCCCAGAAAGAATTTCGAGCTCACGGGAAAGTGTCGAAAGAGTGTCGAAAGAGTGTCGAAACAATGTCTCCCAGGACCCGACACGTGAAAACACTCGAGTTTTGGGGTGCGCTCGAACTTCTTTCTGGTGATCAAGGCTAAAGCCACATCGGGGGAGGAGGGTTGGAACGGGCGCCCGAAGCTTGATTCAGCGTGACTGGGGCCTCTTCCAACCCTGCCACCAGGGCCAACCGAAAGCGGAGGGCCGAGCTGGTGCGGCAGGGTATCGATCCAAAGACGGGGACCGCACTAGCCCCCTCCGTCAGGGTGGCAAAGTGATAGAATCCCACCAGCCCTTTAAAGCGTGCGCGGATTTAGGCGTCTCTTCGTCCAACCGCCATTCTCCCCCTTCGGGGAGAGGGTTACCCCTCCAACGACCCCCTCCCCTTGGACCTGGACGGGAGGGTTCGCGACCCAGTGGAGCGTCCAAGATGGCATCGACGAGAAAGCAACAATCATGGTCTCCTCCCAGATAGCCCCAAGATGACCTCCGACCAAGAGGCTCCCTAAGAGACGCCCAGGTGACCCCAAGGGGCCTCCAAGAGGCCCCCAAGAAGTTCCAGGCTTCCCCGATGTACCATAGACGCGTTAAGAGGCCCTCAGGCCCGCCAAGAGCGCTCCAAGAGGACTCCCAGAAGCTATCAATGGACATGTGAGGCATACAAGAGGCATCTGGTGGCCATTCTGTTCGCCCTCCTCCTCCTCCTCCTCCTCCTCTTCCTCCTCCTCCTCCTCCTCCTCCTCCTCCTCCCTCTCTGCCTTATCCGCGTATTCTTTCTCGTCCCTCCTCCGCCCCCCTCCCTCCCCCTCCCCATCCTCCTCCGATTCCTCCTGTCATTCCCCTCTTGGGGTATGAGGCTTCCCAAACCTCTGATTCCACTGTCTCGCCCCCTCCCCCTGCTCCTTGGAATCTATACCGAAGGGGGCTCTTCCTCATACTGATATCCTCCCATCCTTTTCTTAGAGACCACGGTCAGTGCTGGATCGCACACCCATGTCGCATCCATATCTCATCCATGCCCCATGATGTCTCGGTCCTTCTCGCGTGCATGTCATGCTCATGCCGCATCCGAGACGCACATGCGACAGCAGATCCACACAAAAACGCCAGAGCAGACATGCGATTGCACTGGCTTCAGGGCAGGCCCCGACGAATGCAGGTCCTCCTGCGCACTCTTCACCAGCACCCACGCGGAGGGCCTCCCCAACGGGGCCAGAGCGGAGGGTCGTCGCGCCGCACCGCCGATACCTCGGCGACGCCCGGGAAGAGCACGGTCGAACTCCGGGTGGGGCGCGTCGCTGGTGCATCGGCGACGCGTGCGACGCCATCCTCCGATCTCGCCCCTGGCTCCGCCCCATCGGGGAGGCCTGGAACCGCACAGCGGACCCTCCCCATCGCTTGCCGTCGCTCGGACGTCCATTTCCCGTGCATTCTTCGGTCTCGTGCGCGTTGTTTTTGCTCGATGGTCCAGGATGGTCCTCGATGGTTCTCGCGATGCCAAGGTGGAGGGACGCGCCGCACTGCCGATACCTCGGCGACGCCCGGATAGAGAGCACGTCGACCTCCGGGGGGGCGACGCGTCGCCGGTGCATCGGCGATGCGTGCGACGTCACCCTCCCCAGAGATTCAATGCGCGGTCCCCCGAAATTTCGCCCCATTCCCCAAGACCGGTTTTTCATCCTGAGTCGTTTTTTGGCGGTCCCGGGGCCCGGCGAGGGCCCCTAGAGGCGGAAAATTGAGTCTTGATTTTTTCAATGCGTTGGATCTCCGGGTCCGATCTCGCCCCTGGCCCCGCCCCATCGGGGAGGCCTGGAAATGCACACAGCGGACCCTCCTTACCGGCTGGACGCAGGAGTGGCTCCGGGTGAGAGTGACCCTCGGTGCGCGGTTTCTGTCGGGCGTTGACAGAACTGGGCTGAGTGGAACCTGGTTTGGTGATGCGCGCTGGGGGACGCCCCTCCCGCCCCGTTCCACTAACCGGAACTGCCGTCACCCGAAAAACACCAGCTACGGCAGACCCGGTGTAGTGATTCTGGCCAATTTAGGGGCTCCAGGGCCCTGCTACTGACCGGGTCCCCCTACCTGGGGTCCTGGCTGTACCCGACCTTTGGGGGTCCCGAGGGCGTCAGACCCAGGCGCGCGGGCCGCTGCTGCCGCGTCGCGCCCAGCGTTCGGGGGGCCGCGAGGGGCCCGCACCACAGAGGCCACTCCGGCGAAGGGTCACTCTTACGTGTAGCCGACCCCAGAAATCCGCCGATCTGGTGTTTTCAATCCGCGGCCCCAGAGGTCCCGACCCCTCCCCTCGGGGGGTGGTCGTTCGTCCCCGATCCATGTCTGATAGTCTCCGGGCCCCATAACGGGCCCAGGAGGCCGAGATCCAGGAACAACCGCCAGATTGGAAAAACGCCAGATTGAAACACCGCTCCGATCTCTGGGACCCCGGCGCCTGGTCCAAGAACTCGTCCGGCCGCCGGTCGTTGTGGCCGCCCGCAAAGGCGACCGCCGAGCTCTGGCCACCCCAGGCGCTCCTCAGGTCCTGCTGGCCACGGGCGGCGGGTGCCGTAACGAGCCCCTCACCCTCGAGTAGCTAGGGCTCCCAACTTCGCGCTTCGCGCTGCGCGAAGCGCGAAGCGCGAATAACTTCGCGCTCTCGCGCCGCCCCCCCAAAGGGAGAATAGGAGGACGAGGAGGAGGGGGAGAAGGAACGAGGACCGCGAAGCGCGAAGCGCGAATAACTTCGCGCCCTCGAGGGAGCCCTTGGAGTAGAGACCTCCTAGATGGCGTGGGAATAGATGGGGTCGGAGGATCGCGTCGCATCGCCGGTACATCGGTGATGCATGGGTGACGCATCGGCGATGCACCGGCGATGCATCGTCGACGTCGGCGGATGCATCGGCGACGTCGCCGTGAAGCAAATCGGGCTGCACATCGAGCCGCATCGGCGATGCATCGGCGATGTGGCGCGATCCTCCGACCCCGTCTACTCGGACCCCATCTAGGAGGCCTAGATCGAGGCTCCCCTCCGGCCGCCTGCGCGCGCCTGGAGGCGAGGCGGGGGGGTCGTCGCAGCAGGGATCGGGCCAGAGGTCGGCCAGCCCGGGGCGGGAGTGGGTAGCGAGGATCAAGAGCGGAGGGGACCCAGACTTTTTGACGTCGCGGCGCGGCAGAGTCGGCTACACGTGAGAGTGACCCTAGGCACGAGGGGCCCTGGGTGCGCGGCGTCAGGGGGGCGCGGGGGGACCCAAATCCAAGCGCGCAAGCCGCCGAGATGGCATCGCTTTCAGTGGTCGGGAGAACCCGTGGGGCCCGCACCAAAGGGGCCCCTCCGGCGAAGGGTCACTGTTATACGTGCCGTCGACATGGAGGCCGTCCGCACGCGCGCCCGGGCGGTCCGGGCAACGGAAAGCGCGAGTTCACCGGCTGCACGAGGAAAAAACAGGGGCGGGGCGGCCGCCGGGTGGGGGGGGGGAGGGCGAGCGCTCCCATGGCGGAGGGGGCCCAGACACGCGACGTCCTGATGTTTGCAATTCGCGGTCCGCTGAAGTCTCGCCCCTTTACTCGGGACCCGTTTCTCATCCGGAATAGTTTTTGCTGCGGGTCCCGGGGCCCAGCCCCAAGCAGAGAATGCCTGGGGAGCTGGCTGCTGCGCCCAAACCTCGGAGGATAGATCAGGCTCCAGAGGCACGCGGAGCGGGACCACACGACCATCTGGCCGCTGCGGCGTAAGCGCAGGGCGGGTCTGGACCTCAGCTGGCCAGACCCGTCCGACACGCGGGCCCAGGATCTCCAGACCCGTTCCCAAGGACTTACAGGGAGGAAGAACTTCATACACATACACTTACGTCGGGCCTGTCCCCCTACAGGGGGAGCTTGGACGAGAAAAAGAAATACTCACAAAGTACTCCAAATATACAACAAAAAATACTCAAACATTAGGTCCCGCATTATTTTTTCACAATTTTTGAATATCCCCCTGTAGAGCGACAGGCCCGACTTAAGCATGCACTTGAAACGGCCCGTGCGGATCTCGGATCGGCGCTGCCACCCTCCCTCGGCGGCGCCTCCCGCGCGACATGGAGTGGGTTTCAACGCAGATCCAAGAACTTCGCGCAGAACGTCAACAACTTCTGCTTACGCAATCGGACATAAAAAAACAGACGGACAGTTCGCACACCTACATAGGCTCGACATGTTTCCGCAGGCACGATAGATAACCGCACTCCTGGGGTACATCAATTATGTAGTCGATCTCCGACTCGAAAGAAGGCAAGGAGCGAGGGATGTGGAAAGTAGTCCTGGAGCATCGACAACGTCCCCTCCCCTATCGAGTCGGGCATCGAACAACCCTCGTGTGCTTCAAGCGATCACCCTCCCTGAGAACGAGGCGGGATACTCAGGAGAGGACCAGGACCCTTTGGGCCTGGCGGCCGCGGCATGCAATCGCCATCCTTCGAAGACGAGTTGCGGGATACCCGTACCGGGACCCTGTGGGCCTGGCGGCCGCGGTATGCAGGGCGTGCGAGGTGGAATGGGGAGCTCTTTCCTTCACGAGGACGAGAGTGATGTCACAAAGCGATTGGCTCATGATCCCGCCGCATCGCCAATCCATCCTCGATAAATCGGCGATGCATCGGCGACGTCGGCGGCGCATTGGCGACTTCGGCGTGGGGAAACACGAGCTCCACATCGAGCCGCATCGCCGATGCATCGGCCTTGCGGCGCGATCCTCCGACCCCATCTACTCGGACCCACCTAGGAGACCCAGGGCCTGGGCCCATGACTCAAGGGGCCTGGGCCCAAGGTGGCCAAATGCTCCAGAGCGGCACGATGAGAGACGTGGAGACAAATTATTTTGAATCGGCGATCACCGGGGTTGGTTATCCCGGGGGGGGGGCATGATGGATGGGGCCGGCCGATGTTCTGACCTTCGCGCTGTGGGCAGCCCTGCATATGCCCGCGCCCCCCCTCCCGCGGACCTGCACAACTGGCAAGGTTAGATTATCGGGGGGGGAAGAGGGGGCAAGCCCGATCACCCGGGTTATCGCCCGACCCTAAAAAAAATAGTCTCGAGGAGAGACGTGGCCACCTCGGGCCACCAGGCTCGCCTCTGGCGGGCCCCGAGGCCGGGAGCCTCACCAGGGCGCCCTTAAGAGCCGCGGGCCCGCTGCTCCGCCGCTCGCCGCGGCAGCCGCGCGGCAGCGTGGGCTCCGCCCCGCGACCGCGGGCGGAGCGCCACAGGCAGCTCCGGGCCAGCGGCTCTGGAGGATGCATCGGGCGCCGCGGCCTTCTCAGAGTTGGGAGAGCTCTCAATACACCACCACCGGCCCTGGCCTGGCCTATCGTGGGCCCTGGGCTGGTGGACGGGTCTTTCTGGCCTAGGCCAGGAGGTCCGTGCACCGATCCAGGGCCCAGGAGGTGCCTGGCCAAGGCTGGTGGTGGTGTATAGTTGGCGTCCCTCCGAAGCGTTCCGGAGCGCTCTGAGAGCGCTCCAGAGCTGCAGGGAGCAGAAAACCACCCTCACAAAACAAGCACGCCGACAAGCGGAGCCGCTCCGCAAGCGCACCCAAGGCAAGAATCGAACACGGCTGGCCTATAGGGCCGCGTCGTGAAACGCCAATCATGGCGGCGGGTCTTCCCGTCCATTGAAGAACGCTCTGGAACGGATCTGTCCTCGTCCTAGCCACGCAGGACAGGCCCCCTCCGGCAGCGAGCGGACGGCCAAAGGGGGGGCAACGGGCGCCCGCAGAGAGACAAGCCAGGACGGCCGCGAGCGTGCCCGGCGGGCCCGAGCTGGGGGAGCAGGAAGGTATCGGAACCGCTACTCCCTGGACCTCTCCCAGGGTGCGTTCTGACCAGAACTTCGAGGCGAATCCAGCCGTGGTGACGAAAGCAATCGACCTCTCCAGGTGCGAATCCCCCGACCAGTGGTGCAGAGACCGCTACTCGCTGGACCTCTCAAGGTTACGGTCTGAGAAAATCTCAAAAAGTCCTTCCAGCCATCGCGAAGAGCACCTCCCCAAATACAAAATGCCTCGATACTCAACATCCGGAATTGGAAACGACGCTGGCCCCGTCGAGACCCTCCGACCGATCCCCCGGGGAGGCCCTCCGCGCGGTGCGGGTGCATGAAGCCGTCGCCCCTCCTCCCGCGACGCCGCGACTCCCCAGACTCCTGACCAGAATGTCGGGGCGAAGCCAGCCGTGGCGACGGAGAGGGCCCGCCGGAGCGAGCAGCGGTGCTCTTTCCTTCCTCCCCCGACCGAACAACTGATATACCCCGACATCCGACATGAGGTTGTCAATCCACGGCCCAAGAACCCCCGACCTCTTCCCCGGGGAAGTTTGCCGTCCCGGATCGGTGTTCGATGGCTCCTGACCCGAGAACGGGACCCAGAGGCCGAAGTGCAGAAACACGTCTGGACTGAAACGGTCAAGTCGTCGGAGACGTCGGCACACGTCGAGCCCCCCCCCCAGCCGAACCCCCCAGGCGGTCCTCCGCGTGGTGCGAGCGCACCAGGCCTGAGGAGCAACGATAGGCGGGAGGGGCTCAGGGGAAGGAAACATGGACCTGCAATCGGCGCGATTATCGACCGGCGGTAGATACCCAATAGCAAATCTGCACCTTCCTGGGCGGAGTGAGCCATTGCCACCCTACCGGCAATCAATGTTGGAGGCTCGGAAACGGGCACCACCACCTAAACAGTGGGGTGCGTCCACCGAGTTAGGATGATCCTAGATTTTGGCGCTCGTGGTAATATTTCGGCCAACTGGGAAGCTCGAGCATCACCGCCATCACCGAGATCGGGATCGTGTTCCCGCAGTGGAGGCACACCGCCGACATTTGGTGTTGGTGCAACCTCCGGACCGCCGACAGTGAGCGGTTGGGGGTCGATACATCGCGACCGTTTCTTCCTGCCCTGGGCAACGGTCGTTACACGGGGGGGGGGTCGGGCGGGAGGGCAACGGCGGTGACGGCGGCCGTGGCGTGCACCCGCCAGGATGCGCACGCGCCACCAGCGCATCGATCGATCGCCTGTGCGCAGCCACAGCATGGAAAGGGGGGGGGGGCCAGGCCCCCGCCCCCCAAGTACACTCCACGCCGGAAGAAGTGGGCAGAAGCATGAACTGGGAATGCGTTGGAGGTAGGTTGGGCTTCCGCCCGCCCCCTGAAGTGGAGGGAAGAAGGAAGCCCGTCGATCCTTGAAGTAGGAAGGCGCAAAACGTAGAATGAGATCTGGGAATCCAATCATGCCTGCTTCCAACGATGGGCGTGCACGATCGTTAACGTGACCCGGGAGGGGTGAGGTGGCCTGGGCAACGAGCGTCACCCTTGGGAGGAACAGGAACCGCTCACCCTGAGATCCCGTGCCCCCCAACTGAACATCGTTTAACCGATCCCCATCCCCACCAGCGTGGGCTGGGCCCCACTGGCCGATTCACCCCCGAGATGGGGATGTGGGCGGTTCCCTTCGGGCTTCGGGGGGCACATCCCCAACTGGGGTGGTGGGATGGTGGGGATCGGGGCGGGGCCGGGCCTGGGCACGGGGATCGGTGAAAGCGATCCTGAGCACCGTTGTCCCCCGAGTGCCGTCGCCCCGCGCGCACGCGAAGAGCGCAGGGCACCTCGCCCGCGGCGCGGCGAGGGCGGGCGCCACGGCGCACCTGGCGGGGGACGCGGCCGTGGCCCGCCCCCACGTTCCGGTCGGGCGTGTCCTACTGCAGGCGGATTCTGGAGAACAGCCACACGGACCTAAAACATTCTCAAAAAGCAAAAAAACAAACTCATCGAATCGTCCCCAGACTATGTTTGGACTATTGTGGAATATTCCTCCTGTAGAGGGACGTGCCAGACTTAACCTTACGTTCGTTTTGATGCAAGGGCCAACCACAGCGGTGTTTCAGGCGGCAAAAAAAAAACGACACGAAGCCCAACGTTGAAAACGAACGTTTGGAACGGCATCGGTGCCAAGCAAGACGAAAAGACGAAACGAGGCGTTATGAACAAAAACGATCAACAAGACGAAATAACAACGAACAGCGAAACGAGAAACATAACAAAGGCCCGAATCAAGCTAACTACATGTTCTGTTCCCGAACCTCATGCTGCATCTCCGCTGAACGTCGTCTGTCCCATCGGGCAGCCATGCGTGTCGCATCTGTGTCGAATTCATGTCGAACGCGTCGAATCCGCATCGAGCCCGTGTCGAATCCATGTCGAATCCACGTCGGATTCACGTCGAGTCCGAATCGAACCCACAGCACTCCCTAGAACGCTTCACATACCGACCGGCACTGCCCCGCCCAGGGCACACGTCGAAGCCAGCGCGTGCCTCCACCTCCCCGCGCACGGCCTCCAGCGCCGCGCCGACGAGGAGCCTCGGCACCGGCAGCGCGGCCTCGATGGGAAGCGTTGGGGGGGTGGGGACATCCGTCCTCCCTTTTTCCTTCCCTCCCGCGTTCCTCCCTCCTCCTCCCTCCCTCCCTCCTCCTCCTCCTCCTCCTCCTCCTCCTCCTCCTCCTCCTCCTCCTCCTCCTCCTCCCTCCCTCCCTCCTCCTCCTCCTCCTCCTCTCCTGCTCCTACTCCTCCTCCTCCTCCCTCCCTCCTCCTCCCTCCCTCCTCCCTCCCTCCTCCCTCCTTCCTCCTCACCCCCCTCCCTGCCTCCTCCATCTCCATCTCTCACTCCTCCCCCCCCCTCCGCCTCCACCCGGCACAATGACAGGTTTCACATAAGGCGTTAATTCCGCGTGCAGCTCTGGCCTCTGGTGCGACATTGGAGCCCTAGTCATAATACAGTTCTCTCCACCGCCTCCTCCTCCTCCTCCTCCTCCTCCTCCTCCTCCTCCTCCTCCGCCTCCTCCTCCTCCTCCTCCTCCTCCTCCTCCTCCTCCTCCTCCTCCTCACCCTTCCTCTTCTCGCCCTCCCCCACCCCCCTTGCCGCGAGAGGCACGGGGGACGATGAGGGGATCGGCTCAGGCGGGGGGGGGACATGGAGCCGGAATTAGGTCGGGCATGTCCCCCTGCATGCGGATTTTGAACGAGAAATAAAAGTGGACAAACAATGCTCAAACATGGTCAGACATGCTCAAACAAAACGCCCCAAACTTTCGTTTGGCTTTTTCATGCTATGTCTGAATCGCTTCCCTGTAGAAGGACAGGCCCGCGTCGTCGAAAAATCACCACGGGAGGTATTTTAGTGTTGCCAGCCTCCGAGGGCCACCGCCCGGCTCCTGGGCCGTCCAAGAGCAGACCCGGGGGGGAGAAACCCTCCCCGGGAGAGGGGTCGAGCCCTCCGAGGGTCAACGCTGTGAACCCAACGTGGCTCGGGGGGTCCTTCTAAGAAGGCCCTGTGGGCGTCAGTATGGGCCCCAAAGAACGGGGGCTTTCCGCGAAGGCAGGGCGCCCCCCTCCCCCTCCCCCTTTTTTTTTCATGGGGTGCTTGACAGGTTCAGGGGGTCCCCGGCGCAAAGGACCCTCGGCCTTGGGTGCGGCTCCCTGGACGCCCAAATGGTACGGAGAAAACCGGCACAATGCCCAAGAACAAACGTTGTCCAAAACAGGCAGCGGCCTTTGTGGGGCGGGCGGTTCCTTGCCTTCAATGAACAACGTCCGCGGCGGCGCGGACAACTTGGGCATCGTACCCCACCATGTCGTACCTATTTCGGTCGTCCCGGCCTTGGACGCCCCAAATGGGTACTGAGAGCATGGGCGCAATATGCCCACCAACAAACGTTGTCCAAAACAGACAAACGCCGCTGTTGGGCGGGCGGCTCCATTTGTTCAATGAACAACGCCCGCGGCGGCGCGGACAGCGACTCTTGCTCAAAATGATCACGAACTGCTGTTTGGCATCTTACTTTATTTCGGTCGTCCCGAACATTGAGCTTGAGCCGGCGATGCACCGTCGCCACTTCGGCGCCCCGGATGGCGAAACCGCGCGTTCCTGGGCAAATTGGGCTATCGGGCTCCTGTCGGCGATGGGTGGGTGATGAAAAATCGAAGCGTTCTCCTCTGAGCCTACTTCCGCACACCCCCCGTTTACGTTCGTTGCCGACGGGCTTGCGGGTCACACCGCGGCTCTCCTCAGCCGTTCGGGACGGAGCGGGCACCCTCAGAAAGCCCCCGGCGAGGCGCAGCTGCCTAAGCTCATCCCGAAACTGGAGAGCCGACGAGCACCGACGGGAACGCACGAAAACCTCGAATTTCGAATACCTCTCGCCCATCATGGCCCCCCCCTCCAATATGAAGGGGACTCCGGGACACACAGGTAAATAAGCATAACCTTCGGATCCCCCCATAACTCCCATCTTTTATGGGCATTCGTCCTTCGCTCACTTCCCATAAATTCACATCTTTTCCCGGGAATTCGACAAGTCACCAACTGCTCGCGATGATACTCCCAGGGGGATGCTAAAGTTCGGGGGTCTGGCGGGGATAATCAAATACTTCCCCGGCGAAGGTGGTGTTATGATGATGGTGCTGATGATGGCAACGACGATGAAAATCCTGAGCGCTCGTGTAACCTGACCTTGTAGATCTTGGCACAAGGCTGACTCGAGAAATCTCGAAGCTCGTGGTTACAACTTGCCTGCGCAAGAGGTCCTTGGCGCTCCTGGCCAAGAAACCTCTCTTGCGCACGGCCTCGAACCACTCGCCCATGCAGGCTCGGCATCCTTTGGGGCCGTCCTTGCACGGGCGGCACTTGGTGCAGGCCTGGGCGGCAGCGCTTGCCTCCTCGAAGGTGGCGCGCTTCGGCTCGACCGCCGTGGGGTCCTTGAAGGACTTGGACTTGGCCTTGCTCTTGGCTTGGGCCTTGGCCTTTGCCTTGGCCAAGTCGTTGCCTTGGCCTTGGCCTTTGCCTTGGCCAAATAAATGGTGAGACCACCATTGCCATGCTCAGCGCTTTTGAGGCTGTAGCCAATCAACATAAGATGATCGCAACTTCGATTCGCAACTTCCCCTGGGGATTCTCGAGTTCGGCCTCCGCGCCCTCTTCACAATTAAATCCGATTGACACGGACCGTGTGTGTTTTTTCCCCCTCCTCCTTGATGGCCGAAGTCTTCCGCCTCTGAGTGCTCGCCCTTCCCCCCCCCCCCCCCCTCCCCCACCTCCCCCCCGCGGCATCCCCGTCCTCCTGCTCCCCAATCCTGCACGCCAGCCTTTTCGCTTCGTAGCGCCCTGCATCGCTGCCACGCTGGAGCGGATTGCCCCGCCTCGCCGCCGACGAAACAAAGTTTTATCCCCTCCTGGCATCAACTAGAGGCCTCCTAGATGGGGTTGGAGTAGATGGGGTCGGAGGATCGCGCCGCAGCGGCGATTCATCGACAATGCATCGGTGATGCACTGGCGATGCATCGTCGTCGTCGGCGATGCATCGGCGACGTCGACGTGAAGCAAATCGGGCTCCACATCGAGCCGCATCGTCGATGCATCGGCAATGCGGTGCGATCCCCCGACCCCGCCTACTCGGACCCCATCTGGCAGGCCTAGAACAGCGCTGCCCCCGAGGCCTGGTCCGCGAACTCCGCGCACACCGTCCGCAGGTCCGTGAACGCGGAGTCGAGCACGCAGGCGGCCAGGGACCTGTCCCTGGCCGCCCGCAGCACCGCCGCGGCGGCGCCCATCGACCGGCCCCAGAGCGCCACGGACGGGACGCCAGACCTCCGAGGAGGAGAAGGTTGCCTTGCATCCTTCTCGCCTCGGTTGGAAGAAGAAAAGACGCCATAAATTTGCCGCCCCTCGGACGTCCATTTCCCGTGTATTTTTCGGTTTCGTGCGTGTTTTTGTTGCTCGATGGTCCAGGATGGTCCTCAAAGAAGGATCCTCGCCGAGAAAAAAAATAGACACGTCCGAGCGACGCCAGGTAAACATACACTTTTGGCGCTCCGCGCGGCTTTCTTGGGTCTGCGCTGGAACCCCCTCTCTGGTGCGCGGAGCGCGCCAGGGGCGGCACCGGAGGCGCCGCAGGGGGGGGCCCAGCGCGGATCCAAGGAGTCCGCGCGGAGCGCCAAAAGTTTATGTTCATGGCGTCTTCTTCGACTTGCCTCGTTCTCGTCTTTGTGGGACTCTTGGGAGGCCCTCATTTCCACGGCCCGATCCGCCTCGATAGTCTGGTCAGAACTCGCACTGGGGGAGGTCTGGAGAGTAACTGTGTGGGTGAGTTCTTGTTTCCCTTCAGACCTGCGGAGGTGCCGCAAGACCACGCCCAGGTCCTTCTCCTCCAGCGGAAGAATAAACTGCGTACGTGCAGACTTCGGCGCTGGTTTCTAACACCGCGGAGATTGATCAACCTTGAACGATTGGCCGTTTCCGAAGCGTCAGCTCATGCAGCATCTACCGATTCTGAGTCGCAGGCGGCGCTCAACGCTGAACGTTGGCGGCGGGGTCGCCACCGGTCCAAGCGATACGAACCTGCCGTATGCTTGTGCTGTTGTGTTATTCCTCGGTCTCCTCGTAGTGCCCCAGGGACACATAGTCGCCCGTCGAGTGGCCGCAGCCGGCGAAGTCGAAGGCGAAGACGCTGACATTCCTCTCAAGCAGCCTCGGGACGACCCACAGCGCCTCCAGCCTAGAGGAGCCGCTCCCGTGGAGGTAGACGGCGCAGGGTGCCGGCGCGCCCGCAGCATCGGCGGCGGGCCGGAAGTGGCTGCACTCCAGCGTGTGGCCCTGGGTTAGAAGACAACTTCTTGGATGTCTTCGTGGGAACGATTCCGGGATACTAATCTCGACTCGGGGGGGGCATTGGGCCGATCAACCCAACGTATGCACAAGATTGATCGCGATGAAGCGGGATGAGCCCACACTGGGCCCTTTGTTCTCGACCATGGATACACGCTAGCGCCGACGCTGCATTTGACCTCCCAGTAGGGGCATTCGAGCCTGGGTGCTCGTGAGCTGGATGTCAGTCCGCGTGCAGAGCTGGCCGGCGACGTCGAAGACCTCCAAGGGGGACACCAGAAGGTACCGATACCGCTACTCCCCGGACCTCTCCTGGGGTGCGTTCTGACCAGGGTTTCGAGGCGAATCCAGCGGTGGCGACGAGGGCCTCAAAGAAGGCCCGAAAAAAGGAAAACGAGGGAAGGGTAGCGGTATGGGTACCTTTTCCTCCTTTGGTCCGTCCAGAGGAAGAACGAACGGCAGAACCACGAAGTTTCGGAGCTCCACGCGGATGTCTTGGATCGGGAGCCTGTGCGCTTCCCCCCCCCCCTCTCTGGCGCGCGGAGCGCGATAGGGGCGGCGCCAGAGGCGCCGCCACGGGGGGCCCAGCGCCGACCCAAGGAATCCGGTCGTGGTTCCTTCTTCAAACCCCTTCCTGTACCTCCTCATGCTATGAAGGGGAACTGGAACACACAAATAAATACACACAAATGAAAATATCCCCCATATTTTCCCATATTTTCTGGGTTTCTGTCTTCCCCCCCACTTCCCATATTTTCCCATATTTTCTGGGAATCGCCGATTAATTGTGTCTGTGTGTTTTTTCCCCTCCTGATGCTGGTCCTCCTCGATCTCCTCACCAGGCCAACGTTTCCCTCCCCCGTGCAGCTCCGCGCAGACCTGCGAGCCCGTATGGCTGTGCGGATGTCCCTCCCCCGAACCTCAGGAGAGCCCAGAATCGAATCGATGAGTCGGATCGGGAATCGAAATACATCGGATCGGCGGAAATCGGCAGCCGAGACGGAAAAAGTCGAATCGGCGGAAATCGGGAGGCTAGTATGTCTCCAATAAGAGATCGGTACCCAAATCGGAATCCCAAATCGAATCGAATCGGAATCGGAAACCGTCGAAATCGAATCGAATCGAATCGGAGGAATCGAAATGAGCCCTGGAACCTCCGGGCCGAGCTCGGACAGCCCTGCACACGCCGGGCCGAGACGACGGCGGCTCCACAGCGGCCCCTCTGACCCCTCCCCGGGGGGCCCAGGCGCACAGGTGTCCCGGGCTGTCTTCTCAAGGGCTCCTAAGTTCGCGCTTCGCGCTGCGCGAAGCGCGAAGCGCGAATAACTTCGCGCTCTCGCGCCGCCCCCCAAGGGGGAGAAGAGGAGGGCGAGGAGGAGGGGGAGGAGAAACGAGGACCGCGAAGCGCGAATAACTTCGCGCCCTCATGGGAGCCCTTGCTTCTGGCCGTGGCGACGCGGGGCCCCTCCGAAGGCCAACTGCGCACGCCTGCCTCCACTCGCCCATTCTCGGGTGCTCTCTCTCTCTTCCAGGGCTGAGGCTGGACGGTGTAGTTCGTTCTCGTGTTGCGTTTCCGTGCGTCCTCGTGCTGTCTTGGATTCGCCTTTGCTGCAAAAAAACGGCATCGAAACGAAAACGGCCCACGAGATCGCCAAAGCACCGTTTAGGTCCACCCCTGCTTTCTCCTTAGAACCTCCGGGCCAAGCTCGGACAACTCGTACTCCTCCCGGGCCGGCCGGATGATCCACTTCCACGCCCCCCTCATCACGAACGGCGAGCGTACTATCCATATCCACACCCACGCGGTCTGGACTCTGGGGCGCGATCTCGCGGAGCCGCCGTCGCACGGATACGTTCCGCGCGGGGGGCATCCACGAGAAAACGCCCCGTATCCGCGAGCGAGGTGCCGGCCGATGACCTGAGCTTTTCGCTCTGGGCAGCCGCACGCAAGACCGCAGCATTGCCTATCCCCTTCGGACCTGCGCAAGCGACAGGGTCACGTTATCCGGGGGGGGTGGGGGGTGGGCGGGCCACGTAACCCAGGTTACCCGCCAGTCGGAAGAAGTAGGTGAGACATGAAGTAGGCAGGCGGATAGAGCAGATCGGGTTCGGGCCCGCCCAGAAGCATACCGATTCTTGAAGTATGAGGGCGCCGGCAGCACCTTCCAGGGTTTTGCTGAAAGGTGCCCCTCTGGCCCCATGTATCTCCTCGGGGCCCTCTAGGCCTCGTGAGAGGTGCTCTGGAGGCCGTGGGCTCGGTGGCGACTCATGGGAGCCTCCCATACCATCTTGTCGGCTCTGGCGAATCGACGCTCAGCGACGCTAAATCGGCGCTAAATCGACGCTTCTCGACACTAAATCGACGATAAATCGGCGCTATCTCATCGACTCGCAGACGCCAATCGACGCTACAGACGGAATGAAGAGGGTTTACAAGGCTACCATGATTTGCTACCGAACGTGGGAGCCTACTTGGACATCCTGGGGGCACCTTGGGCTGCGGGCACTTCTCGCAACACCCGCACTTTCCACGACAGCCGTGCATTCCTGGACCCTCAACAAAAAATCCTCCCCGACTCTCAACAACAAAAAACCTGCATGTCCTCCAACAGGCGGAGTTTGAGTGAAACACACACGTACATTTTTATATATGTATATATATATACATATATAGGCATATATATATATATACATACATACATATATACATATGTATATATGTATACACATGTACACACACAAGCAACCGAAAAAAACGACACATATCCAAACATGGTCCAAAGTAGAAGCAACGTCGTCCCCGGACCATGCTCTGACTATGTTCGAACATCCCCACTGTAGAAGGGCACGCCCGACTTAAGCCCAGCCCGCGAGGCGGTGGATACGGATGTGTGCTTCGCCCCCCCGGCCTCAGGGCGTCGCCGCCCGCCCACTGCACCAGCGCGAGGGCGGCCTGCTCCATCGAGGGCCCAGGCGGCCGGCGCAGGGCTGCATCGGCCGCCGCCGGCTCGATGCGGGGCTGCCCGAGTCGCGCCGTCGCGACGGCTCCGCAGGCTTAGCCGCGAGCGAGCACGGCGCATGCGAGCTCGACCCTCGACCCTCGACCTCGAGCCCTCGACCCTCGACCCCTCGAACCCTCGCAGCCCCGAAGCCTCCGGCCTCGAGCTTCGAGCCCTCGAACCCTCGACCTCGAGCCCTCGAACCCTCGCCCAGAAATATTGGCAGACTTCGAGCATCTGGGAAAAAGGCTTCTCGTCGTCACGGCCAGATTCGCCTCCAAATTCTGGTCAGAACTCGCACCGCAGGAGAGGTCTGGGGGTAGATCTTTCACCCACGAACCTAAGCCCCTTCGCGACGTTACCCCACGCCCCTGCAAACGGGGTGTTAATAAACGGAACAGGGGGCCAACACCACCAACAACAACAACAACCGCTCAGCACAAACAACAACCGCTCAGCATGGGGAGCTGGCCCTGGGGAAGGGGTGGCGGTCTCGGGTAGTCCACGTTGCGAACAAAACCAGCTTGCTTCTGGTCTCTCTTGGCCTTAGGTCGATTTGTGGCATGCAGTGCTGCGGTGGGGCAGGTGGCGTATGGCCAGAGCAGTATTTGCAGAGTCAGTCTTAGCGATCGTATTACATGTTCCCCGATTGCACTATTTGTTCGAGCTGCTCCTGAATCCATTCGTGGCGTGGGGCGTCGGGGACGCGACATCCACAACCGGAGGGCTGAGGACACCGCCCCTGCTGCCCCCCCCCAGCGGTGATGACCTGTGCGCGGCGCCTGTCTTCGAGCGCCGCGCGCAGGTCAGCATTGCTGGGGGGGGGGTCGGGGTCGGCCCCTTGGGGTGCGACAGTGGCGATTTCCTCGGCGCTGTGGTTGTGGTTGCCTATCCCTCGCCTCCGCCCATGACGCCACCGTGACTGCACTGGGCGGGCGTGCCAGATTGCCACATTCTGCTGGCCAGGATATCCTGAAGGATTCCTGCGGGCCTCCCTCCTCCATCCGCCCCTGCACAACGCCCGCGCGCGGCGCTCCCCAGGCAAGAGGATTGGGAAGGGGTGCAAGGTGGCGAGGCCCTTAGAAAGAACCAACTTGGACCTGTCGCAATGCAGTGTGGACGCGGCCGCCCGCGCGAGCCGCCAAACCCTGAGTGTCCGCGCGAGCCGTGCAACCGGGGGGAAACCCAGGGCACCCCGAACAAAACAGCTCCCGAACGCCCGCGGGGACCCCGTGCCGCGCGGAGCGGACAGAACCAAAGGCACCCTGGCGAAAAGCAGCCGCCCTCTTGACGCGCGGCTCCACTTTTACCCAGACGCCGAGCATGGGGCAAGCAAAGGGGGCCCAGAACCGAGGGGTGCAAATATGAGGTCGGGCATGTCCCCCTACAGGCGGATTTTGGAGGACAAATTAGGAGTAATCAGAAAGCTTCAAAGTATTCACTGCGTGGAGCTCAGCATATGTGCATCTATTTGCACGGACTGGGTGTGAGTGAGTCTGAGTATGAGTATGATGAGTACGAATCTGAACACAAGTGAGTCTGGGACGTCCTCGCAATCTGCCCCCCTGGGGTGCGAAAGCCAGTGAAGTCTGAGTATGAGTATAGTGAGTACGAGTCTAAATCTGAATGGTTCTGAGCACGAGTGAGTTTGACGACGAGTGAATACGAGGGTGGGTGGGTCTGAGTGTGAGTGATTTCGAGCGTGAGTACATCTGAATGTGAGTGCGTCTGGGTATGAGTATGATGGATATGAAACTGGCCCTGAGTGGGTCTGAGTACGAGTGAATATGCCTACGAATGAGTCTGAGGGTGGGTGGGTCTAAGTGTGAGTGAGTCTGAGTGTGCGTGAGTCTGGGTGTGAGTGAGTCTGAGTATGAGTATTATGCGTGCGAATCTGAGTATGAGTGAGCCTGAGCACGAGTGAGTTTGAGCATAAGTGAGTCTAGGACATCCTCGCAATCTGGGCCCTCTGGAAGTGCGGAAATCAGCGCCTCGCCATAGACATCCTCAGAATCTGCGTTGACAGCAGACGAGTCTGACCACCAAAACACGCAAACCGCTTGAGACATCCTCAAAATCTGGCCCCCCTGGGGTGCGAACACCAGCGCCTCGCCTGAGACATCCTCAGAATCTGCTCCGAAAGCGGAGGATGCTGAGGACCAAAACATGCAGACCGCCTTAGACATCCCCACCATTTGGGCGCGAACGGCGGCCGTGCAATACCCCTGGCGGCCCCCCCTTAGGAGTGCTAAAACCAGCAAGCCGCTCGAGACATCCTCAGGCTCTGCTCCGAAAGCGGAGGATGTTGAGGACCGAAAAAAGGCAAACCGCCTGAGACATCCCCGCCATGTGGGCGCGAACGGAGGCCGTGCAATACCCCTGGCGGTCCCCCCTCAGGAGTGCTAAGACCAGCAAGCCGCTGGAGACATCCTCATCATCTGCTCATCGTCATCGTCATCGTCATCATTATCATCATCATCATCATCATCATCATCATCATCATCATCATCATCATCATCATCATCATCATCAGCAGCATTATCAGCATCAACATCATCATACTCATCCATCACTCACCATCACCATCATACTCCAATCATGCTCTCACCATGCCATGGCCATCATCATGACATTGATCGGCATTGTCTAGTGCAGAGAGGGAGGAGGGGAGGGGTTCTCGTGGTCCGGCGCGGTCGGAGAGTTATTCACTGCGTGGAACTCCTCATATGTGCATCTATTCACATCGACCTGTCCGCCGTGAGTCCAGGCGCAAGAGTGTTCGAATAGAAGCGGGCTTGGGTTGTGACGGTCTGGTCATGAATCTAACTTCGAAGGGATTGCAGCGTGAATGAGTCACGGTAGTACGAGCGCGTCTCTGCGCATCAGCCTGGGGCCTCCTGGGGCCTCCAGAAACCTCCTGGGCCATCTTGGGGCCTCCGCGAACCTCTTGGGGCCTCATGGGGCCTCTTGGGGCGTCGAATGGCCTCCTGAGGCCTCCTGGAGCCTCGCGTAGCCTCCTTGAACGTCCTGGGGACTCCTGGGACCTCCTAGGGAGGACTCGTGCCCCAGGAGAAGCCCGATCTATAACAAATGTACACAAACCATTGCGGATTGGACCCACAGGAGAAGGGCAGTCTATAGGAACACGCGTAAAACACCAAGGACTCGTGCCCCAGGGGAGGCCCAATCTATAGGAACATACGTAAAACAGTTAGGATTGTACACACAAGAGAATGACAATGTATAGATGTATATATACATATATATATATGTATACATATATATATATATATGTAAAGAGAGAGAGAGAGAGAGAGAGAGAGAGAGAGTGAGAGAGATGGAGAGAGAACCATACGTAAAACATCAAGAACCCGTGCTCCAGGTGAGGCCCAATCTATAGGAGCATGCGTAAAACACATGGGAGTGGAGCCACTCCTGTTGCCTTCTGAGGCCTCCTGCTCCTGGGGCCTCTCGGGGCCTCCTGTTGCCTGGGCCTCCTGGCGTTTCCTGAGGCCTCCTGGAGCTTCCTGGGGCCTGCTGGAGCCTCTTGGGACATCCTGTGGCCTCTTGAATCTTCCTGTGGCCTCCTGATGCCTCCTGGGACCTCATGTGGCCTCCTGAAGCCTGCTGGAGCCTCCTGTGGCATCATGGTGAGAATAGGTGCCCACGAAGCTGGCCACCAAAACAAGCAAGCCGATCGAGCCATCCTCAACATCTGGCCCTCCTGGGGGGCCAACGTGAGCGCCTCGCTCGAGACATCCTCCAAATCTGCTCCAAGTGTTGGGTACCAAAACAAGCAAATCGCCTGACACATCCCCGCCGTTCGGGCGCGAACGGAGGCCGCGCATACCCTGGCGCCCCCCCCCAGGAGGCGCCTCGCACGAGACATCCTCAGATTCTGCTCCGGTAACGGAGGATGTTGGGGACAAAAACAAGCAAACCGCCTGCATCCCCACAATTTGGACGTGAACGGACCCCGCGCAATACCCCTGGCGGCCCCTCTTTCGGAGTGCTAAAACCAGCAAGCCGCTCGAGACATCGTCATCATATGCGCATCGTCATCGTCATCGTCATTATCATCATCATCAACAGCACCAGCATCATCATCATCCGCAACATCATCATACTCATCCATCATTCACCATCACCATCATACCCACATCATTCTCTCACCATGCCATGGTCATCATCACAACAAGCATCTGGTATGGGTTGTCTGGCGCGGTCGGAGAAACAACAAACACCCCATCCTGTGGACACGGGGAAAATAATCGAGAAATCGTCCCAGGTTGTTTGACGACGTTAAGAATTTATGCATATGTATATATACACATATATGTATATATATGTGTATATGTGCTTATATATAAATGCGTATGTATGTATGTATGTAGGTATGTATGTATGTACGTATGTATATGTATGTGTATATATATGTACATACACACACATATATATATATATAAATATAAATATCGCTCGTGCTTCCGCACCGCACAGTGTCCAAAGACTTACTGTACAGCCTTGTGAGGTGACAGGACGAGCGCCCTCGCAGCTCGCACTGTCCTCGGTCGATTCAGGTATCGGCCACCTTATACTAGGAAGTTTCGCTTGTATGTTGTACGCATGAAAAGCAATGACTGTGCGCTCAAGCGCAAGACGCTGCGGTAACTCGTCTGATTCTCCGCTGCAGAGGCCCAGACGAACGAGAACTGACTGTGGATTGCGCGATTGCGAGTGCCAGCCACACCGTGCATACCGCCTGCCACAGGTGTGGGCAACGAACATCATGAGACATGGCGTCCAAGGCGCGTGGGTCCTCGGAATGGTGGCAGCCGAAAACACATGCCAAGGACAACTTTTGAGCGGATTTTGAAAATCCGCTCAGAAACTGTCCCTGGTTACCTCCCGGGATTCTTCGGGTGCAATGTTTCACCCGGGATCCGCTGTTCACGGTCCCAGGGCCCTAAAACGGCCCACGGAGAAGGAGGGGGGGGAGGAGGAGGAGGAGGAGGAGGAGGAGGAGGAGGAGGAGGAGGAGGAGGAGGAGGAGGAGGAGGAGGAGCAGGAGCAGGAGAGGAGGAGGAGCAGGAGGAGGGAGGAGGAGGAGGAGGAGGAGGAGGAGGAGGAGGAGGGGGAGGCCAGAACATGTACAAGTAAAAACCTTACCGAGCCCAAAGCCTCTCGAACCTGCCAACCCCTCTTGCTAACCAGAACCAGTTCTGGGCTCCTCGTTCTCCTCCTCCTCCTCCTCCTCCTGCTCCTCCTCCTCCTCCTTCTCATCCTCCACGTCATCGTTATCATTCTCGTCCTCGTCCTCCTCCTCCTCCTCCTCCTCGTCCTCCTCCTTTTCCTCCTCCTCCTCCTCCCCACATCCTCATCCAGTTCCTCCTCCACCTCAGACCCCAAGACTGCTCCAATCCCCACCGTACCCTGTAACCGAGCAATAAACATGCAAAGGCTGCCCAGAATCGAGAGGCGCTCACCCCTAACGCTGCCTGTGACTGCACCTCCAGGCACATGAGGCGGGCGGGCTGTCCCGACGGCGGGAGCCTGCCTGAAGCGATGCTGCCCGAGAGCGACCCCAGCCTTGCGAACCCCAGGGCCCCGCGTGCCTCTCGCTTGTGGAGCTCTGCGAGGTCCGGGACTGCCCAAAGGAGGCCACCAGTGCGGGGGTCGCCGTGTCCTCGAGGACACGCCAGCTCGTCCAGGAGATGGGCCCAAAGAACACTCCACAGCCCTCCAGGCCGACACCGAGCGTAGAGCAGCCTCCTGGCGCTTCGATTCTGGAACCTCGACTTCCGGGAGGAGCTTTTGGACGTCCGAAATGGGTACGGAAAAAATGGGTACGATGCCCAACAACACATGTTGTCCCAAACCATCAGCGGCCGCTGTTGGGCAGGCGGCCTTCTGTCTCGAATGGACACAGGCCGCGGCGGCGCGGACAGCGAGTCCTATTCAAAATGAACAGGAACTGCTGTTGGGCATTGTACCCATTCTTTCCGTACCCATTTCGTTCGTGCTGGCACTGCCCGGCGGCGGAGAAGCTGGCAGTGGTGGAGGCCAGCGCATCAGCCAGGGGAGGGTCACAACGCAGGCGACGCTGTCGCCGGGCAGGGCCATGGAGCGTACGTGAGCGTCACCGTGGCC
The DNA here is from genome assembly GCA_963575745.1 of Prorocentrum cordatum. Lineage (NCBI taxonomy): Eukaryota > Dinophyceae > Prorocentrales > Prorocentraceae > Prorocentrum > Prorocentrum cordatum. Next base: position 238,517 of record CAUYUJ010003125.1, on the reverse strand, counting down.
ATCTGCCGTGGCACCTCGCGCGCCTGTCCTGGGAGAGCTGCCTCCGGGAGCCGCTCTGTCCGGGAACGCTGGCCGGATATTTCACGGCGCAGTGACTCTCCAAGACGTCGCCGGGCATCGGGGCAGGAGGGGACCTGCTGGATGGAGGGGCATTGGGAGCGATTGCGGGTAAGCAAGGGGCGAATAGGAATCGAGCAGTTTCACACATCCACCGCTCTCTTACTTCCTCCCCCCTTCTCCTCCGAGAGTTCTCCCCCTTCCATGTAGGGGGGGAGGGAGGGAGAACGAGGTGGATCTGCATATCAAGGTGTCCTCGTCCGAGGGAAGAGGTGGTGATGATCAAGGAGGCCCTGGGACAAACAACAAAATATCAACCAGCGTTCACTCCAAATAGACAGGAAGACAGGGGGAGGACGAGAGGAGGATGGGAGGAGGAGGAAAGGAGACCAGGAGCAGAACAGGAGGAGGACGGAAGGAACACAATCAAGCAAGCGCAAGCAAGCAAGCGTAAGCAAGGAAGCGCAAGCGAGCAATAACAAGCAAACAAGAGCCAGCGATCAAGTGCAAGCAAGCGATAGCAAGCAAGAGCAAGCAAGCGATAGCAAGCACGCAAGAACAGGCAAGCAAGCAAGAGCACGCAAGAGCAAGCAAGGGCAAGCGACTAAGAGGAATCCATAGGACTCGCCAGTGGAAATAGCTGGGGGGTGCCATTGGAAATAAGGGGCACCTATTGACAAAAGGGGGGGAAGGGAGGGGGGGCGTTGGAAATAAGGGGGGGTGCAATTGGAAAAAGGGGTGGGGGGGCTGAAGACCAATTACTTATGATGAGCTAGGACTCCTATAGGGCAAGCCTATTTGGAGAATAGGGATAAATCCATGGATTTCCAATATTTTCCCGTATGTTCTGGGTTTTTGTCGTCCTCCCACTTCCTATATTTTCCCATCTTTCCCTAGGAGTCGACAATTCCTTGTGTCTGTGTGGTTTTTGTCCCCTCCTGAATGATGGCTCGATGGATGGCGCGTATCGAGAGATGTCGCGCAGGCTGAGTCAAAGTCAGACAGGCGCATGGGTGCGAGGCGAGGACTCATCCGCATCCGCTCCCTGGGGAATCGACGCCCCTAGGACCCCAGGGGGTACTGCGGACGTGGACATAGCCTGGCCCATGGGGGGCCGACGATTTCGATGTCCACCGCCCACCGAGGCCCCCGAAGCTCGATCCCCCGGGGGGGCAGAAGGGCCCCAAATCGAATCGATACATCGGGTCGGCGGCTTCGTGGGCCCTGGGAACGACAGGGCCGTCTCCTTACTGGTTCCGTTTTGCGATTTTTGTTGCCGGTCCCGACGCCGTCTTTGTTACTGGTTCCGTCGCTGTTTTCGTTGCCAATTCCGGCTCTCTTTCCAATCCTGGAGTCGTGTTTGTCTGACGTTTCGGGTCACCATTTTTCTCCCGCTTCCATTTTCAAGAGACACATGTTCGGGTTCGGTGAAAAAACGGCCCTGCCGTTTCCAGGGCCCACTAAAAATTCGGCGGTGGACATGAATCATGGGATCCGCGGAAAACACGGCTGCCAAGTCGGATTGTGTCGATTCGGCGGGAATCGGCACGCTTGTACGGTGTCTCCATTGAGAATCCGAGTCCAGGTTGGAGTCCGCAGCCGAATCGAACCGGAATCAGAGGCCAGCGACATCGAATCGAATCGAAGGCGTCGAAATGAGCCCCGAGGGGGTGGTTCTGGGCGATGGGTGAATCTCAGCCTCGGGAAAGTCCCGAACTGACAAGACGGGCGCGAAGACGCAGCGGCGACGCGCAGTGGCGCACGGCACAAGCCCTGGCCGAGGTCCCGCATGTATTGGGCGCCCGAGTTATCCGGGATAACTCGGGTCCGGGGTAACTCGGGTTTGGATTCCCGAAAAGGGAACCCGAGTTATCCCTGACCCGAGTTACCCCTGATGATTCTGGGGCTCTGGACGCCCGAGTTATCCGGGGTAACTCGGGTCCGGGGTAACTCGGGCTTGGATTCCCGAAAAAGGAACCCGAGTTATCCCTGACCCGAGTTACCCCTGATGATTCGGGGCTCTGACGACGCGCAATGGCGCACGGCACAAGCCCCGGCCGAGGTTCCCGCATGTCGGCGGTGGTGCGGCAGTGCCGGCCTCCTGCCCCGCAGCAGCACGGGGCCTGACCACGCTGCCCCGGACGAACACTGCAAGAGCAGCGGCGCTCTCGCCGAGGGGCGAACATACACACACACACTCGTTGGCGTCGAGGCCACACAAGAATCAGGGGGGCGTAAGACCCGGGTACAGGGGACTCGGAAATCCCCGACGAGGTCGTCAAAAAATGACGAGGCCGAGCCTGCATTTTGACGAGGCCTCCCGCTGCAGACATCCCACGAAACTCCTCCTCGTCAAAATCCGAGGCGCGGTCGTCAAAAAACGGTGGCGAACCCGAGTCCCGGCAAACCCGGGTCTTACGCTCCCCCGAAAGAACACACACACACACACGCACACACAAACACACACAGCGACAGGACGCAGGAAAGGTCAAGGAAGCGGGCGCGCACGCGCGTCCAAAGGCCGAGCCCGGGGGGAAAAGTGAGAGGGGGCGGGCCCTCACAGAAAGCTTGAAGTCTTACGGCCTTCTGGGAAGTTTCCTGAGCCTGCCCCGAAGGCGCAGAGAACTTCTCGAACTGCCCGAGGGCTTCTGACAAGCCCCGCCGCCTTTCGAGAGGGCGTTCTTCCTTTCGCTTCCCCCTCTCGCGCCGCCGACACACACACAAATACACACACACATACACACACACACACACGCACGCACGCACGCACGCACGCACGCACGCACGCACGCACGCACGCACGAATGCGGGGCTGGTGCTTCGCTCTCCAGACGGCTGGATCGAGGCCGAGCCCTCATCCTGCGGGGCAACCGTCCTCGCCCCAGTGCCGGCGGCGCAAAGGCAAGCAGTGGGTGGCACAGAAGGGGGCAGCCTTCTGAGACAGGGGGGGGCCCTCCGAAGGGGCCCAGGGGCACAGAACTAAATACACACAAATCCCATGATTCTCGATACCTTTCCCATATCTTCTGGAGTTTGATGTTCCCCTCCACTTCAAGAGTTCTACAATGTTTTCTTGGGAATCTGCGATAAGTGTCTGTGTGCTTTACTCCTCCAGACCTTGGCTTCTCAGGAGCATTCTCAGACGGCCTCGGGCCCCTAGCCATCGCTCGGACGCCCATTCCCAGTGCATGGCTCGGCTGCGTGCGCGCTTTTCTTCGCGAGATGACTCGAAAAGTGCTCCTCGATGGTGCGCGCCGACGGAAGATGCACACGTCCGAGCGATGCCAAGACCCTTCTAAGGAGGCCCCCCCCCTCCTCTAAGAACCACCCCGCGACTTGCCCCTCGCGCAATCTCCCCCTGCGCGCGCCGCCGATGGTGATCCAAGGCTGCTGCCATGGCCTGGCCGTGGTGGACGAGCCTGGATGTGGCCCAGGGGCACACAAAAAAGATGGACACCGATCCCACGATTCCCCATTTCTACTGTTCCCTGGATGCTCATCCTCCCCTCCACTTCCCACATTCTCCAGAGCTGCGTGGGGATCGACAACTGCTTGCGTCGGCATGTTTTTGTTCCCTCCTGAGAGCTCCTCCGTGGAGGCTGACGACACGGCCAGTCCTGCCAGCGAGCGGGGGCGCCGACCGACCCGCCCTCTGTTCGTGCGATGGCCGGCGCCCGACGTGGACAGTGGGCAGGAGCGCGTCGGGCAGAGCTGGCGGGTCGGGAGCACGCATCGTGGCCGCTGCAGAGCGCTCCCGGACGTTCTGGGAGCGTGCCAGAGCGTGCCAGGTCGTTCCGGAGCGACTGATCTCGATCCCGGGCCTGCCAGAAATCCGCTCGGAACAAACCTCGGGACCCCTTCCAGGGTCTGTCCTGGCCAGTCTTCTGAGCCACGGCCAGCTGCGGCGGCGAGAACCTTCACAAGGAAACAGAAGACCTCCCAACCGACGACGCCGGCGACGATCCCAGACCACGGCGTCGTGATTGCCTTAAAGACTCTGGAACGATCGATCTGCCGCCACGGAATTGTAAGCACGGACGCCCTCCGATGAACTTTGCGTGCACCTCCAGGGGAGGCAGCGCTGTCGAAAGCCGCTCTGGCTCTCAGCGGTAAGCTATACAACGCCTCCCTCCCCTGAGGCCCAGGAACAATCCACTGACAGGTGTGTATATATATGTGTATATATATACATGTGTTCATAATTGTGAATACATATATATATATATACATATTCTAATTATATGTAGATCTATATATATACATACATACATACATATAGAAATCTCTCTCTCTCTCTCTCTCCTCGCGGCGAAGATCTTCCTCCCAGGTCTGCCTGGTGCACCCCGCGTCTCCGGCTGGGCGCGAGGCCGCCATATTTTCCATATTCCTATATTTTCTGTGGTTTCGTCTTCTCCCCCAGTTCCCATATTTTCTGGGGAATCGACGATTCATTGTGTCTGTGTGTTTTTGTTTTCCCTCCTGAGTCTTGGAGGCCTGCACGTTGGCACCAGTGCCAGCACAGGGAGTCTCCACCAGGGGAGCCAATCGTGGAACTTCGCCGCCAGCGGGAGCAAGCACTACCACCGTCACCGAGATCGAGATCCTCTTTCTTCCCTCGGTGGAGGCAGCCCACAGGTATTGGTGATACAGTCGCAGCGTTGACCCAAGGAACCCTAAATAAGGAACGAGGCCCCTTCTATCCCACAAGTTGAACGTCGATTTCCCATCGAAATCGAAAGGACAACCCAAGGCAAACTGTGAAGCAATCAAGGAACACGCAGCCCCTTCCCAACGAAAAGGGTTCCTTCTTCAGGGCCCCGACTGTAGTGCCCACCTCCATAGAGGCATCTTTGATGGGGTCGGAGTAGATGGGGCAAAAAGGTCGCGCCGCATCGGTAATGCATCGTCGATAGATCCCAGATGCACCGCCGATGCATCGGCGATGTGGCGCGATCCTTTGACCCCATCCGCTCGGACAGCATCTAGGAGGTCTGTTATCTACTATTTTCAATGGGAAAATAAGTGAATCAACAGAAATCCCCAAACAATCCCCTGGACAACCCGGGTAACCCATGCTGATGAATGACGACAAAACGACCTACCCTGGACCAACCCTTGGACCACCCAGCGTGATCCAGACAACCCCCCTGGACAACCCCCGTGGACAAGCCTCCCTGGGATTTCAGAATGAGATGTGCACGGGGCGCGGGCAAGCGCGCAACAAGGGACGCTCACCATATGTCCCGACCCCCCCACTACGCATGGGATGCCGTGGCGGCGCCTCCATGCACCATGTGGCAACAACCATGAACATACAGCCGGACTTGATTGGAGAGGACACGCGAGACTACAAAAGACCCTTCCGGGGGCAACTTGCCATAGGAATGCAGGAGGCACGGGTCGCGAGACACAGGACACAAAGATACCCTGATTTGGCAGGGTCGACATAATTACTAATCCGGCCCGACTGTACATTCGCTTTGATCCCCTCTCGCTCCATATTCCTGGAGCAAGCCTAGAGGCCTCCTAGATGGGGTCCGAGTGGATGGGGTCGGAAGATCGCGACGCATCGCCGATGCATCGGCGACTTCGGCGATGCACCGGCGACCTCAGCGCGGAGAAAATCGGGCACCACATCGAGCCGCATCGCCGATGACCCCATCTGCGCGGAGCCCATCTGGGAGGCTTGGAAAGCGTCCACAGGATGTCTTCTCCACAAGATCAGGGTTCGCTAGGGACTGGTTGCCTTTCGAAGCAGCCGAACCCCTCCCGAAACCCTCCGAAAATCTTCCAGGAAGGCTTCCAAGAGGCTCTTCAGAAAAGGCTTCGGGAGGGTTCTGGAAGGGCCCTCGTCGTCTCGGGGGGAAACCAGTCCCCAGCAAACCCCGTCGTCTCGGAGGGAAACCCGTCCCCAGCGAACCCTGGGCCTCCTGACCAAAAGGTATGGCCGGAGGCCCAAAGAGGAGGCGGCGGCCCAAGGTCACCTCGGCGCCGAGCCGCCCGAGGCTCGACGCAAGCGCGGCGCATGTGCGAAGGGCCGGCGGCGGGGCCCGCCCTCGCCGCGGGCAGGGGGGAGGGGGGTCCTTGGGCGGCAGCGGGCCGGGCCTCCCCGGGCGGGGCATGCCGCGCCCGAGGGGCGCCACGCTCCTCGCGATCCACCCTTCCGCGGCAACTCGTGGGAGCCTCCTCGGCATTGGAAGCGAAGAGAAACGCCATAGACATAAACTTTTGGCGCTGCGCGCGAATTTCTAGCATCTGCGCTGGAGCGCGCCAGGGGCGCGGATCCAAGAAATCCGCACGGAGCGCCACAAGCTTATGTTTATGGCGATTTCTCTTCTTCGAAAACTGTCAACCCGTAGAAAAAGGACGCACGTTGCAAGGATGCAAGGGCCTTGAAAGGCATGGTGCCGACGCTTTGCGAAGAGGGGCGCGGCCAGCGAAAGCGGCCCAGGAATGGGCCGAAGGGAAGGATGCAGGGAAAGGTAACCTTGGAAAGGTTCCTCGTCCTTGCTAGAAAGGTTGACTGTATGGTAGGTTCGCGCGGCGAGGGCGCACGCTGAGGTTTTTGGCACCACCTCGATGGCTCAACCTTGAACCGATCGCGGCTCTGATCGTTCGAAGTGGAATTCCGTGGGGTGCTGTGGCGTTACCGTGTCCCTCGGTGCATCCGCGTCGCTCCGTCGTCCGGAGTTGCACCATGAACGCCTGAGCTGGCGTCGCCAGTGCGCCGTCGCCGCATGAACATATCGTACCATCTTGTTGGCTCTTGCGAATCGACGCTGGTGGACGCTAATCGACTCAAATCGACGCTGATGCACCCTAATCGACTCCAAATCGAAGCTTAATCGACGCTGATCGACGCGAAGTCGGCGCAATCTCATCGATTACCAGGCGCTAACCGACGCGAAAGCACTCCAAAGACGGATCTGTGAGGATATACAAGGCTCCCATGATTTGCCACCGAAGCCAACCCCCACGATCCGCCCCGCTGATGGGCGGGCGACCTGAGGCAGACTGGCTCAACGGTGGGAAACAGGTACTTCGCGTCGAATCAGACACCAACTGATGGAAGCGTCTGGTTGCCCCTGTAGCACCCAATAGCGCGCCCAGTCCGACATACTGCATCTCCCTCGCGTGGCGGTGTTGGTCGCTATTGGTCGCCGTTGTGCGCTGAGCTCTACTGGGCGCTACTGGGCGCTATTGGGCGCTGTTGAGCGCTGTTGGGCGCGATTCGTCGATATACATATACAACACCACGCAATAGCGGAAAAGAAAGAGGGGGCGGGCGCGGGGTGGGTCGCGGGTGGGTCGCGGGTGGGTCGCGGGTGGGTCGCGGGGTGGGTCGCCCGGTGGGTCGCGGGTGGGTCGCGTGGGTCGCGGGCGGGTCGCAAGCGGATCGTGAGTGGGTCGCGGGCGGGGTCTCGAATTGGACGACGACAACAAACAACAACAATCCGCACAGCGGAACCCCACTTCAGCCACGTTCCCAGTGACAATGATAGTGATAGACCGTTCGGCCCCCTCATTCAGAGAGGTATATCTATATAGATAATCACATCGGTGGCAGGCCACCGACTGGCAAAACACGCGCGCTCCTGGGCGGTGCGCGGGGCGCCCAAGCCTCGAATCGGTGATGAACGGGCGATCTCGGGGAACAGAGAGCGGCATAGGCGTGCACGCCCAAGATCGCGAAACCTCCCGATGTCGCGGGCCTGCCGGCGATCTCGAGGAAGAAAGCACGGCACCTGCGCGGGCTTCTTGGATCTGCGCTGCACCCACTCTCGCGCGGAGCGCGCCAGTGGGGGCGCTGGAGGCGCCGCCAGGGGACTCCAGCGCAGATCCAAGAGACTCGCGCGGAGCTCCGAAAAGGTATGCTCATGCACTGCCCCCTTCTGGAGGTCACTTGTGATTCCTCCCCTGCAGCGTCCGCCACGACTGTGGGGAAACCGCCCTCTCCCCCCCCCGCGCCCGTTCGATACCGTCGCGGGGAGGGACGTGGAGGGAGGGGCGACCCCCCGTCTCGGGGGGCGCGCGCTGACATGGACCAATGATCCGTGGGTCTGGCGCGTGGGCGCCAGACCCATGCATCGGGAGGGTGCCTCCGACATATGACGCCGTTGCCGCCTCTTTGGGCGACTGCGCGCGCGGATGGCGCACGGAAGCGGGACCCGTCGCCAATCCACGTGGCGTTCCCTCAACAATCGAATCGGGGGCTTCCCCCCCTTGGCCAGTCCCCCCCCGTCGCTGCCCCTGACCCGGGTAAGGGAGCCACGGGGGGGGGGGGGGAGGCGCTTCGGCCTTCGGCGCGTCGCGGGCGCGCGCGGGCGGCGGGGGGGGGCTCCGCGCCGCTCTCCCGCGGGCGGGGCCGTCGCTGGCGGGCGGCGGGCGTGTGATGCGGGAAGCAGTCCCCGGGAGGTCTTCGCAGGAACGACCACGGGCGGTCAAGCCCGATGGGGAGGCCATTCGGTCAGCGAAGACTGGATGGAGCCTGGGATTAAACCAAGGGGATCAGGCGAGATTCAACAAGAATGTTGCCAGATCTGGCAGGTTTGGGCCAGGATCTACCAGCACCGATGATGAACTTCAAGCTCCGAATGGCAGCATCCGAAATGTCCATGTCTGTGCCCTGGCTGCCAGGATTGAGCAGCCTGCTTGAAACATCTGGTTGTCGAGGCCGCTTTACGCACCAGCAAAAAGTTGTCTGACCATGTTGTCCCCCAAACGAAATGTTGCACTCGGGGGCCGATTGGTGTTCTTCAAAGCACTGGGCTGTTCTGCCGCCCTGGCCGAATTGCGGTCGCCCCGTCGCCGCCCCGTCCCCGCTCTCTTCGCCGCCGCGACTGGTCTCGCCCGCCGCCCCGGCCAGCTCGTGGTCACCCCGTCACCAGCCCGTCACCAGCCCGTCGCCGCTTGTCGCCGCCCGTCGCCGTCTCGTCGCAACTCGTCGACGCCGCACCAAATAGCTTGCGCCACGGAATCGCATAGCTCATACCACATAGCTCTGTTCTACGAATAACAAGATCGACACGAACGTAGATGTTTAGCATATTCGCCACTTGAGCTTTCACAACGTCAAAAGCGACCCAAGAGACCCCCCAGATCTCCCCAAGACGGCCCCAAGACGACCCAAGAGGGCTCCAAGACAGCCCAAGAGGCCCCCAAGACGGTTCCAAGAAGGGGTCCAGACGGGAGACCCGCACGGATATTTCGAGCCCTCGGCCCCGACAGGCCCCCAGGAGCGCCCAAGAGGCCCCCGAAAGGCTCCCAAGAGGCCCCAAGAGGCCCCCAAGAGGCCCCCAAGAGGCCCTAAGATGCCCCCGCGAGGCCCTCAGGAGGCTCCCAAGCGGCCCCAGGAGGCACCCCAAATGCCCCCCCAAAGCACGGAAGCAACTGCCAGCGATGCTACAATAATGGGCCGGCGGACTGAGCGAAGAGATTGAATAACAAGATCGACCCGCTCGTACTGCAAATTGCATGCGGTCTTGACCCATCGTCCACCCTACATGTAAATTCGTACTGCCCGAAGCAAGCCGGAAACCGCACCCCTCTTCATTTTCCACAAAGAACCTACGCGCGCCCTCTGGCCAATCAAAAAGCATCCGTTCCCAAAAACCTTCACAAAAACAAATATGACGCAATACGCACGCGCGTCGTCGCGAGTGCCGGAACCCATCAACAGAAACCGAGGCTCCACGAGGATATCAAAAGCATGTGTCATAACAACATACAAGAAACACTGCTTCGCAACAACAGTTGTCAAACAAAATTTCGCTCGCTCTCTTGCGGACTCAGATGAAAACAACATGTGTTTTGCAATGACATTCAATGCTGGCACATTGGCCTCTCGCGCGCGCGTCGAGATCGTTCGAACGCCAGTGCGTGCGTTCTGTCGCAAAAATCCCCTGCAACAAACCGGACGCAATGCACACGCGCGCGTCGTCGCGCGCGCGCATGCAGACTTTCAAAACCCTTCGGTTTCGTAAGGACTTCAAGAGCGAGGGCACCGACAACATAAAGAAACCATGGCTTTGCAACGTCAGTTTCGGAAAAAATGATGCGCTCGCGCTTTTGCGGGTTCCCCCCCCCAGCATCGGAATTCCAACATGTAACTCCAATTATGCCAAGCCTGGTTTTTCGCGCCGCGTGTCGAAATCATTCGAACGCCCTTGCGCGCGTACTGGGGGGCGGGCACGACCCGTGTCAAAGCATACCATGCAAGCCACTCGCGCGCGTCGGGCGCGCGCGCATGTCGAACTCTTGCAAAAAAACATGCGTCGCCGACGGGAGGGCATCGTCACCGTTAATCCGAGGGCGTAATCCACATCGGCGCCGTCATTGGTCTTGCCGTCGTCATCGCCGCCATCGTCACCATCATCGCTACTCTCAGAATCGCGTCTACCATTGCCGGCGTCGCCATGATACCACGCCCGTCCAAGTCACCGACTCGCCTTGAAACCACAGCTGGGAAGTTCCCAACGGTCAGAGCCACTGCGGCCGCGTCGATCGCGAAAAGCTAGCTGGCCGCTGTGCGCGCGAGCATGCGCAAGCTAGCGCGGCAGCAGAGATGCACCAGCCAACGCCAAGCACTCATCGGAATCGCCGCCGCATGGGCTTTGCAAACCAACCTGCGGGTGGGTGGGTGGGATGCTTGCAAGGGAGCGGAGGTTGTCAACTCACTGGTAAGAACCAACTGCGCCAAACAGATTGCACCACATGGAAATTGCAGCATAAAGATTGCACCACATATACTCCACCAAATAGATTCCATTATATATAGGAAATACTGCACAACATAATTTGCACCACGTAGTTTATTTCACGCAGTCTGCACCTCATAACTTACACGTCATGTTTCCACCACGTAGATTGGGCCTAGCTTGCACCACATAGACATCAATACAAACATACATGTACAAACATACCTGAACAGACATATCTATAAGTATATCTACATACTGCACCAAAAACTATGCCGCATCACACTGTTCGGGGTCCACGGCGGCTAGCATGTTTGTTGTCTTTTCGGTAACCCTCGTTACCCCAGTGGGGGGTGGGGGGCGCTGCGATCGCCAAAGTATGCGCGAGAGGACCAGCATGTGTGTGGTGTGGGGTTGTGGGTGGTCCAGGCCACTCTCCTACGTGCGATCGTTACTGTTCCCCGGGAGGGAAGACGACTGTTTTGCGCTAGATAACAGCAAATCCATGTCGAAATGCGCTGAGCTCCTCAAAGTAACGGCGGCACGACTCCCCCAGCCCTCTCCCCCCACCCCTCTGGTCACGTCACAATTCGCGCGGGCGCCGTCTGGGAATGAGTCGTTCCTACGCAAATCCCAGCCACCGCGAATCGCGACGCGACTGGCCCCCTCCCCCCCTCCTCAACCTCACGGTCACTCCCGTCATTGCCAGGGACTGCAGAAATCTCCCAAGATCGATGGGAACCCGGTCGTGGCGACGAGAAACTTTCCAAAGGCCGTGAAAGGAATGTAAGAACTCAAATCCGGAGGCGTCGGAACCGGGGCTGCGCCCTGGCAAAAGCCTGTCGAGGCGAACCCCGCCGCGGCGACCAGAAGCCTCCCGGAGGCCAGTGGGCGATATCGCACTGGCTTCCACTGTTCGCGCGGTCCCCGCCCGAGAACGCAAGGCAACAGACCCAGGGAGCAGCGGGCCCCTCGGGGCTTGGCGGCCGCTGTTTGCAGTCGTCACTCATCGAGGGCACGACGCGGGATCCCCGGGGGGCACCGGCACACCTGTGGCCGCCACCGCGGTGTGCGGGGCGCGCGAGACGGGCCGGGAGCTCTTCAAATCCAGCAGCCCCACCCTGCCGGGCTTGAGGGCTACATGACAGCATAAAGATAATTTCTCGCGGGTCCGCGCGGTTTTCTAGGATCGGCGCTGAAACCCCCCCCATCCCTTGCGCGCGGAGCGCGCCAGGAGCGGCGCCGTAGTCTCCCCCAAGGGGCCCAGCGCGGATCCAAGAAATCCGCGCAGAACTGCGAGGAATGACATGAATGTTTATGTGATTCTTGTTGTTCGACGGGTGGGGGACGGAAATCCCGATCCTCGACCCTCGACAATCGCATCGCGCCAGCTTCTTGTCCGCCGCGGCCGTCCTTGAGCAGGGGCAGACCGTCCCGGCACTCCCATAGGCCTCCCACGGATTCGTGTTAGAACCAGAAGATGCTCGATGAGCAAAAAACTGTTCATATAACACAAACCCAAATGATTAAAACAACACAGCCTCAGCCAGAAATGTTCGAAGACATGTTCGCGCAAACCACACAAGGTTCTTAGAGCATCTTCTGGTGGGCCTATAGGCAAATCGTTGGAGGCCTGGACATTGGCACCAACACCAGTACAGGGGGTTGCCTCCACGTGGGGAGATGATCCTGGATCTCGGCGTTGGTGGTAATATGTCGGTCACCTCGGAAGCCAGAATATTACCACCATCACCGAGATCGGCATCGTCTTCCTTCGGTGGAGGCACACCGCCGATCTTGGTGTTGGTGCCAACCCCCAGGCCTGCGACTCCGGGCCACTCCGCCTGCCTGCTGTCCGCGGCGGCCCCGCGCCGCGGGCCGCTCTCACAGGAAGACGGCGAACAGGGCGAGCGAGCCAACCACCGCGCAGGAGGCTGGGGGGGCCGCGGTCGGCAGGGGTCCGCCCGCCCGGGAGCCCCGTCGGAGGACTGGGGGGGGGGCACCCGGACTCTTGCCATCGCTCGGACGTCCATTTCCCGATCATGTTTCGGTTTCGTGCGTGCTTGTTGGTTGCTCGACGGTCCAGGATGGTCCTCAAGGGTCCTCGCCGAGAAAAAATATGCACACGTCCGAGCGATGGCCGGGGTCGGAGGACTGGGGGGGGGCACCCCGACTGGAGCCCGCTTGTTGGCGGACTGGGGCGGCCGAGCAATCGTGAAGTGGTCCTGCGTGCGTGGCCGAAGTGGGGTGCCGCCGTGCGGGTTTGCTGTCGTTGTTGCCAGCGTTGCTGCTGTTGTTGTGGTTGCTGCTGTCGTTGCCGTTGTTGGTGTTATTGTCGTTGTTGTTGTTGAACATTATTACTTCTAAAGAATAATTATTGTTGGGGCCCCTGGTGCGCGACCCCCCCGCCGCGCCTAGGCCGCAGCCTCATTTTCATCATTTTCGTGAGGAAGTCTCAGGCAAAACGGGTTGGTCCGGATCCGGTTGTGTTGTTACGATCGGTTTTCCCTTGCAAAAAAAAGCTAAAGTGGACATTTCTTGTTCTAACATAACCAAACTTCAAGAATCCCTTGCAAAAAATAAGGTAAAGTGGACATTCGCGCGCGCAAGACGAAATCCTTCCAAAACCTTAGTTTTCGTAGCGATTTTAACATAAAAACATCAAAAAACCAATGGTTTTTCAAACAAAAAAATGTCAAAATTTCATCCCGCGCGCTCTTGCGGATTCGTAGGAAACCCAACACTTTTTAAACATTTCTGTCAAACGGGCTTTTGCGAGCAACTTTTTCGAACTTCTGCAACAACGGTTGCGCACCTGCCAGGGCCATCATCCCTGTCAAATAATACCATGCGGGACACATTCGTTTTTTCTTCGCGCGCGCACGCCGTCGTCGTCGGCCGCGGGGCCCTGAATAGTAGCCACGGTCGTCCGCATGCCACGAAGTGAAGTGTCCGAACGTCATAGGGCGGGAAGCTGGGTGTGGGTGGTGGCGAAGAGTCGTTTGGAAATTTGGTAGAGCTTGAACCGGCCCCCCCACAAAGTGGGGGTATTGCCCGCCTCCTATGAAAACCCTGGCACTGGTGAGAACGGTGTGTCCCCACGTGCTAGTAATTGTTGTTGTTGTTGTTGAACATTACTTATTCTAAAGAATAATTATTGTTGGGCCCCCTGGTGCACGCCCCCCCTGCGCCGCCTAGGCCGCAGCTACATTTTCATCATTTTCGTGAGGAAGCCTCAGGTAAAACGATGTGATCCAGATCCGGTTGTTTTGTTGTAATCCGTTTTCCCTTGCAAAAAACACTATAAAATGACATTTCTTGTTCTAATATAATCAAATTTCAAGAATCCCTTGCAAAAAATAAGGTAAAGTGGACATTCGCGCGCGCAAGACGAAATCCTTCCAAAAGCTTAGTGTTCGGAGCGATTTTAACATAAAAACATCAAAAAACCAATGGTTTTTCAACAAAAAAATGTCAAAATCTCATCCCGCGCGCTCTTGCGGATTCGTAGGAAACCCAACACTTTTTAAACATTTCTGTCAAACGGGCTTTTGCGAGCAACTTTTTCGAACTTCTGCGACAACGGTTGCGCACCTGCCAGGGCCATCATCCCTGTCAAATAATACCATGCGGGACACATTCGTTTTTTCTTCGCGCGCGCACGCCGTCGTCGTCGGCCGCGGGGCCCTGAATAGTAGCCACGGTCGTCCGCATGCCACGAAGTGAAGTGTCCGAACGTCATAGGGCGGGAAGCTGGGTGTGGGTGGTGGCGAAGAGTCGTTTGGAAATTTGGTAGAGCTTGAACCGGCCCCCCCACAAAGTGGGGGTATTGCCCGCCTCCTATGAAAACCCTGGCACTGGTGAGAACGGAGTGTCCCCAGTCTTAAATGATTGTTATTGTTGTTGTTGTTAGTGTTGTTGTTGTTGTTGTTGTTGATGCCGCTGCTGTTGTCGACGTACGCTTTAGTATCAGTGTCAATGCTGTTGTCGTTGTCGTTGTGATTGATGGTGCTGTTGCCATTGTTGCTGATGCTGTTGTTTTGTGTTGTGAATGTTGTTGTCGCTGCTGTCGTAAAGTTCATGTGTAACGAATGATGGTGTTTCATTCCCCCTGCCCGGTAGCCGTCGCATTTTTCTGTTAAAGTGCTCCCCACGGGGCTCGCATCCTGTATTCGTAAAAATAAAATGGAGGTGTCGCCAAACTGGATTGTTTGGCCCCGAACTACAACAATACCAACAAGCACAAACACAACAACAACAACAACAACAACAACAACAACAACAACAACAACAACGACGACGACGACGACAACGACGACGACGACAACGACAACAATTACAACAATAACAACACCAACAGAAACAAAGACAACGACGACAACACCAACAACAACACCGACGACAAAAACATAGAAAAACTCAGCAAACACAAGTACACCAACAATAGCAATAACAACAACAACTGGACAAAAGGATCCTCGTCGAGCTCCTCTTGGGCCGGCATCGGCGCCCGCTGCCGAAGCTCCGGCGGCAGATATGTCGCACGCCAAGTCCGAGGAGCTCACGCTCTTGCAGCGCGCCTTCATCGAGGCGGCTGTGTGCCCCAACGTGGGCAATTGTTCGAACGGCTCGCAGAAACACATCAGGGAGACGCTCGAGGGCGCCTGGAACAACCCCAAGGTGGCCAACGGGATCGAAAACATCATCAAAACCAATGGCGGCGGCATCGCGGTGTCCCGGAGCAAGGTTGATCGCTCACTTGTTCAGAAAATGGGCTGAGATGGTATCGTTAGCACTCTTACTACATCAATGGTTGTGGTTACCAATCCGAGATCTTCATATTCACATCGATTGTTTTGTTTTGTGCCTGCATCACACTATCGATTTACAGCCTGTTCCTGTATCTTGCTTTCTGGTCCGGGTATCAAGCCGGCGAATGGAAAGCACACAAAGAGCACAGGTATTACCTTCAGCGAGTGAGGATGGACATGCTGTGGGCTAGTTGTTCCAGCTACATGGGGTGGAATTCGGATACTAGTGGGTATCCGACAGGATCAACGATTTTAGCGTTGATTGAAAGATAAATGTAGCACCTCCGCGGATATTGTCAACAGTGGGGTACCGAATATGTCACCATGGGCGATGGGAAACATGCTCAAATTTGCAGTCGAGTTGGGTAGTTTCTGGCGGTGAGCGTTCGAGATAGGAGGCGCGTGCGACACGAAGCTGAGTGAACTTCTGCCCTCATGGACTGCTGCCCTTTTCTCTCCAGCAGCCCCCTGGAGGGTCAACAAACATCTTCCGTAGTCGTCCCGGCTCCGAGCTGCTTTGGAGCACGAGAGCTGCAGTCAGAGCAGCTGTCCCCTCGGGAGTCACAGGAAAACTGTGCGAACGGTCCTTGCCAAATAATCTGCAAGATCGCCACCTGCAACAACAACAACAACAAAAACAACAACAACAACAATCACATCAACAACAACATAAACAACACAAGAATTGCGCTCTCGCGTGGGACTTTCTCGCAATTTAATCGGACACCGCACCCTCGACGCTCACGAACCGCGCTCTTGCTTTGGCCGCTCTCACGATCTACTTGGCACTCACGTTTCAGCAACCCGCCTGCTCGACCTGGCCGCTTGGGCCCGCATTCCAGACCCGCCCGTTGGGGTCTACCCGCACGATGGGCCCGTCTGGTTTTGCCACGCGCTTTCTGCTCGCTCTCAGCACCCTCCTGCTAATCCAGTGCTCCACCCTTCTCCATCCCTCTTCCATCCGTCCTCTCTTCCCATGTTTCAGGAGCTGCGCCAATTGCGCGCGGCAGACAGGGAGGATACACCTTCAGGCGGGTACGATCGAAAACGAAGAGGGCGGGTACCAAGGGTTTGGGATATACGCGTTGAATGGCACGCGAGAAGGTAAGAGCGTCCAGTCTTAAAATTACTGTTGTTGTTGCCGCTGCTGTTGTTGTTGCTGTGGTTGAACTCTCACTACTGACTAATGCTTGTTGATGTCCCCCCCCTCCGGTGACCATTGTATTTTTTCAATTGAAGTGCTTCCCCCGGGGCTCGCACCCAGTTTGTTTATCAGGGGACGTCACTCGGCTCAAACTGTGCCCCTGGCCGCTGGTTTAAAACAACAGCGGCTCCCGCCTGACACTTCCTCACAATGTTTTCCCAAATCGCGCTGTCGCGCGGGAGTGCCTCACAATTTATTCAGACGACGCGCACTCGGCGCTCAGGAATCACGCTCTCGCTCGAGAGTTCCTTGCGATTCATGCAGGACCTACGCTTCAGCAACCCGCTAACTCGACCTGGTCGCATGGGCCCGCCTTCCCGACCTGCCCGCTATGGGTCTGCCCACCCGATCTGGCCGTCTGGCTCTACCACTTGTTTTCTGCTCCGTGCTCTCCTCCTACTAATGTTCTCGTGATCCACCCGTCTTCTCTTCCCGTGTTTTAGAGGTTGCACTAAATGAACGTGGCAGGTAAGGAAGATATACCCCCAAGGGGGTACCATCGAAGACGACGAGGGCGGGTACCGACGGTTTGAGATATACGTGTTGATTGGCACGTGAGCAGATAGGAGCGAACAGTCTTGAAATGGTTGTTGCTGTTGCTGCAATCGTTATTATCATTGTGTTTGCTTGTGGTGGTGGTGTTTAAAGCCGTGGTGACGTGAGCGGACCCTCCCCCCCTCCCCCCTGGTAGCGCCCGCTGTCGCCAGGGGAGTTACGAACGTTCTCTAATGGGCGGCACTGCTGGCGGAACGCGCAGGGCGGCCTGGAGCCGGCGATGCACCGCCGATGCATCGGCGATAGGCCCCCCACGGCGAATCCTCCGCACGCGCCTGGGCGGGGTGGGCTGTCGGGACCCGAACGGCAATGCGCGGGCCACTGTCGGGGGCGCGCAGGCCTGGATTCGCGATCCATGGATGTGGCGCGCGGTCGCCAAATCCATGGATCGGGGGAGGCGCCCTCCCCAAAATGCGGCCATTGCCGCCTCGCTCGGCGGCGGAAGTCCGCGATTTCCCATGGAAGCGAGACCCGTCGCTAATCCACGCCCCCGGAATCCATGTTTGCGATCGCCTGACACTGGAGGTCGATGCCCCCCCCCCTGGACCTGCCCTCCCCCCAACGACGTGTTGCCCCTGGACCCTGCTTGGCGGCGAGCGAGGGGGAAAACGAGAAGGGGAAGGCCTTCTCAGAAGTCGGCGGGACCTCCCAGAAGCCCTCGCGCCTTCCGAGAGGTTTTGTTCTGTCTCTGGGGAAGGCTTAAAAAACTTCTCGGAAGGCCGGGGGACTTCTGAGCCTTCCGAGAAGGCCCGCCCCTTTTTACTTCCCCCCCTCGCTCGCCGCCGACCCTGCTCGCGGGTGGTCTGGCGAGCCCAGTCCTCTTAGTCCCCTTACTCTGCTGGGCGTCCGAAGCGGCAGCCGAGAAGGCGGTGCCAGCCTCAGGGATCTGAAGGGGCCCTGGGACACACCAATGCATATTTTCTTATATCTTCTTGGTTTTTGTCTTCCCCTCCACTTCCCATATTTTCCTATATTTTCCTGAGATCGACGATGAATTGTTTCTGCGTGTTTCCTTCCCTCCTGAGGATCCACGATGGGGGGGGGCGCACGGCCTCGGCATGGAGCGCGCCCAGATATATCGGTGAGCCTTCATGGGGGCCTACGTTAGGAAGCAACTACTGGGAGGTCTTGGTCGGATAGATTGAAGAGAATTAAGCCTCATTGGGGGGCTACTACGCAAAATTAGGCCGCGGATTAAGCGGGATTAAACCGGATTAAGCCGGAATGAGCCGGATTAAGCTGGATTTCGGACCAGGGCAAAATCAGAATTTGACCTCCCAAGAGTTGCATCCGAACCTATGTGGACGTCCGCGGCCCTTTCAGAATCGTGACTTCGACCGGATGTCGGCCAGATTTCGACCACCCATCTTGACGCGCTCGTCAAGAAGGCGTCCAGACTTCGTCCAGATATCGACCGGATCCTACGAGCTCTGGGCGGCGTCCGCATGACCGCAAGGGATTCTGGGACCCTCTGAGGCTCCCATGCAGGACCGCGCAACAGATAAGCCCCAGGGTGAATCCAGCCAACTCCCTTTCTTTGCTGGGCAGCCCGACTTTGGGGGGGGAACTGAGGGATTGTATCGGGTCGGGCGAAAGGGGGGGATAGCAAAGGGGGGGTTTGAGAATCAGCTCACGTAGCTGATTTTCCCGGCGCCTCCCGGCGCCGGAGGCGCCCATGTATCGAGGAATGGGCCCCTCGGTGGGGCCGAAACCAGCTGCATGCAGCAAATTTCGTAACCCCCCCTTTCCCAAACCCCCCCTTTCGCCCGACCCGATTGTAGTAGGGGTCGACTACTGAATTGGTTCTAGGACACACCAATTCTGCAAGCGCTCCTAGGATTGGGGGCGCGCCGCCGCCTGCGACCCGACCCGGCAGGACGGCTACCCGAACAGCACAGGCCAGGACTCGTCGGCGCCGCACCGGGAGATCGACCGCCTTGGAGCGTGCACGGAATCGGGCTCGCATATGCACGGAGGTTTTTTGCTGTTTTGGGGTTCCTGGGGCCCTTACTGGGCCTCGGGACCGTCCAAAAACAACTCAGGATGAAAAAAACCGTCCTGGGGAAGAGGTCCAGACCTCTCGGGGTCGGACGGTTCGGCGAAATATCGGAACCGAGTTGGATCGAGCCGATATGAATCAATCTCGAGTCGGATCGATCGCATCGAAGTGGACCCTGCCAGGCCCGTTGAATTCCAATTCTAGTCCAGGTTTCAAGCAGTTATGACAAGTCTATATTAGGTCTGGAGGGCTGTTTTCGTTAGCTTCGCCGACGTGTTCTGCATCGTTGAGCAACGCTTGCGCTTCCGGGGGGCTCCATGGAGCCCCAAGGCCTCCTTACCGGATCTGTTTCGCCTGTGGACCCGCTCCGCGGACGAATGGCTCCCGAGACCTGGATGTAGTTCTCGAGCGGCCGCGTGGCCGGACTTGACCCTCCCCCCCAACCGGCTCGCAGACTCTCGGGTCGGGCGAAAGGGGGGGATAGCAAAGGGGGGGTTTGAGAATCAGCTCACGTAGCTGATTTTCCCGGCGCCTCCCGGCGCCGGGAGGCGGCCATGTATCGAGGAATGGGCCCCTCGGTGAGGCCGAAACCAGCTGCATGCAGCAGATTTCGTAACCCCCCCTTTCCCAATCCCCCCCTTTCGTTCCGCCCGAACTTGACCCTCCCCCCCAACCGGCTCGCAGACTCGGACCGCCCGACCGCGGCCGGGGGCTGCGACCACGTGCACCAGGTCCGAGACCCGGTCGCAGCACGACAGGGCCGCGGCGATGCCGCCCACCGTCTCCAGCCCAGTGAGCACCTGGGGCGGCACGCGGTGCACAGGCACAGTCTCGAGCGACAACGCAGACGAAGACATGCTCGCGAGCTGAACATTTGTGTGCTTTGCTCGCGTCAGGAACCAGAAAATAATCACGGGGAGGTTTGGGGGCGTTTTCGGGGCCCTCGCTCGGCTCCAGGACAATCCAAGAACCACTCGGGCTCAACAAACCGCACTGGGAACAGGGTCGGGCCTTCCGGTAACCCAGTAATGATTGAGAAGATCGAAGTACTCTGGACACCGGAAGGGCGGCGCCTTCTGTATATTCACCCTCGCGGCTTCTCCTCCCTCGGGGCTTGCTCAATCGGGGGGTCTGTTCGACATCCGCTATTGCTCCACCCTCGTGTTTGCGTGGCTCACCGTCAAGCGGTGAAAGGGGGAGGCAAAGGAGAGGAACGGAGAGAAGGGAGAGAAGGAAAAAGGGAGAAGAAGGAAGATGACATGGGGGGCGAACTAGCAAGAGGATCGAGGGGCTCTCCTCCTCACCCTCCTCTAATGCCTCTGGATGCTACTATCGACAATTGCTCCACGGAAACAAGGAGGGGGGAAAGAGGAGGGAACACCATGGGGAGTATGTGGAGGAGGAGCCGGAAGGAGGACGCATCCGCTCGTGGCCCCAGCGCCTGCTCTTGAAGCACCAGTTCCACCTAGATGCTGCTGGAACGGGGCACGCTGCATCTAGCTGTGCCCAGAGAGCAGGAGCGCTCCAAATCTTCCATCCCCCCCCCCTCCCTTCCTACCAGCTTCCCTTCTCCCCCCGTCTGCTACTCCCTCTGGCGTTCGCCCATCGTGCGCCACATGGCGATCCTGGATAGAGGAGAGGAGCCACCGAGCAGCATTGCCGTTGCTTGTGACTTGTTGCGTCTAGCTGTGCCAGCAACCGACGCAGCACATGTCAGATTCGCCTTGCCCGAGATACATCAGGGACGTCCCACAAGTCGAGCGGGCAACGGGCGCGTCAATCATCAGTGCTTTCCACCGTGGCCGCCCTGCCACGCCACTGCGGTGCCCTTGGCCACTCGACGCTTCTAGCGTTGTCGGGCTGGGGGAAGGCAGGGAGAAAGAGATAAAGCGAAAGACACAGACAGAGACAGCAAAATACATGAAGCGGAGGAGTTCGGCTTTGGCAACCCTGACAGCCAACGCTGCGCAAGATTGCGCCGCTTTTGCTCTGGTAGAGCTTCTAGGCTTTCAGCATGCTCCATGCCCCCAGGAGCAGGAGGAGCTGCACGTTCGAGAAACAGGGGGACAAGAGGACCACCCACAACGGGTGGGTCGACAGCGGGGGTCACTGGGGTGATAAAAGTGTGGGGGTCAGAATGCCGTGCCGCCCGCCCGGGGATTCCGGCGGGACCCGGGGTTGGCGTCGCCAGAGGGGGTTCCGGGGGAGGTCCTACATTCAGGGTCGGCGGCACCAGTCGTGAGGCCTTCATAATTGATGTGTGTGTGTTTGTGTGGGGACATGTTGCGTGCTTTCATGGAAAAGGAGTTGGAGAACCCTATCCCCTCTCAGCAGTGCAGCCCTTCTGCAGCACGTGCACATCCTCCTTCTTTCCTCCTCCCTCCTTTCAAGCCCCTCGTGCCCCATCTCCAGCCTACTCGTCGCTGGCGCTGGTCTGCCCAGACATGGGGATGTTGGGGTGGGGGGAGGGGAGGTGGTCGGACAATGATTTAGAAGGGAGGACTGAAAGGGAGGAGGAGCAGGATGAGGAGGAGCAGGAGGAGGGGGAGGAGGAGGAAGAGGGAGAGAAGGATGAGGGAGGGGAAGGAGGAGGAGGGGGATGAGGCAAGCAGGGATGAGTTTGGGAGGGAGCGTCAATGCTTTGTGAAGGCGGCGTGCTGCCTCCGTGGCGGTTGCGAAGTGCAGTGAACGGATGGGCCCGTCTTCTCCCTCTTGTCCCGACCTGATAGTCGATCGGTCTGAGCCGCCGTGTTTGATACCGAGGAGTTCTCTTTCCCGTCCCCTTCGACTCTTTTCCCCTTTTTCCCTCCTTCTCTGCCTGCTGCCTGTAACTGCTGCTGAGCCTCAGTCGTGTTCGGCTGCCGGACCTTCGTGTCGCAGGTGCCGCATTAGAGCACGAAGGCTACGACTTGAGGAGCGAGAATGCGGAGCAGGGCCGGCGGATGGGACGGAGGATGAACAGCTGGAGGAGCAGAAGGACTCAGTGGAGGGGGCGGGCGAGGAGCAAGAGAGGGAGGGACAGGAAGAAGAGGACGGAGAAGGAGAAAAACGATGTAGAAGAGGAGGAGGACGACGAGGAGGAAGGGCGGGCCTTTTCTTTACCTATTGCGCCCACCCGCTCTCAACTGCGCCCGCCACACGCAATTTGTTCGCTTGCAGGCCTAAGTCGGCTATCTGAGATTGAGGAATAGAGTGCAGGCCAAGGTTCGCTTGCAATTCGTTCGTGATTCTATCTGGAGTAGCGACAAACAGCATACACAGAACCTTACGCTGGTCCGCGCGGATTTGTTTTGGATCCGCGCTGGACACCCCTCGCTGGCGCGCGGAGCGCGCCCAGGGTGGCGCTGGAGGCGCCGCCGAGGGGGGGCCCAGTGTGGATCCAGGAAATCCGCGCGGAGCGCCAAGCAGTTTCTGTTTATGGCGCTGTTCTTCTTCGGCTACGTTTCAAATTTTTGCTCGCGCCACACAGACGCGACAAGCATTATGATGTTCCAACCTACTTCAGCCTTGATCACCACAAATAATTTCGAGCATCGGGAAAGTGCCGAAACTGGAGTGTTTTCGCGTGTAGGACCCTGGGAGGCGATATCCGTTCGACACTGTTTCGATAGCTTTCTAGATGCTCCAAATTATGTCTGGGATATGGTCCTTAAGTACGATGGGAACAACATGAGACAAGCACCGTTCCCCGTGTCTGACCAACGTCAAACAGGGATGCCGGGCGGACCCCCGGGGGAGGGAGCGAGGAGGTGCAGCGGCGGCAGCAGCAGAGGATAACTACCCAACGCTGGATCAGCAGAGGATGTTCAGCGCTGGATCAGCGCAAGATACGACGAGGACGAGAGCGACGAAGTCGGACCAAAAGAGACTTGATCCCAACGCTGGAGGATAACTACCCAACGCTGGATCAGCAGAAGATATCCAGCGCTGGATACGACGAGGACGAGAGCGACGAGGTCGGACCAAAATCGACTCGATCCCCTGACCCCTCCTCAGGGCCCTCCTGCAGCCATTCGAGATGAACGTGGCAGTGGCCACGAGAGTTCCCAGAGACGCACCAAACAGAA
Organism: Prorocentrum cordatum; assembly: GCA_963575745.1. Classification (NCBI taxonomy): domain Eukaryota; class Dinophyceae; order Prorocentrales; family Prorocentraceae; genus Prorocentrum; species Prorocentrum cordatum. Next base: position 215,127 of record CAUYUJ010003125.1, on the reverse strand, counting down.
GCACCAACTGACCAACTGACTACGAGGTCGACGACGACGACGACGACGACGACGACGACGACGACGACGACGACGACGACGACTACGACCGACGACGACGACCGAGGAAGACCGACCGACGTCGACGACCGACGACGTCTAGGGTCCGGAGGTCCCTGGAGGTCTCGGAAGCCTCCGCAAGCCCACAGGGCCTCTGGTGGCTCGAAAATCATCCGATGGCCTGTGCCGAACGAGGCTTCGAAAGGGTTCGAAAACCTTCGAAGCAGGCTGAAAACCTCCCACGAAAACCTGGGCATTCGGTTATGGCCTCACACATAGGGTCCGAGTAGATGGCGTCAGAGGACCGCGCGAAATCGCCGATGCATCGGCGACGTCGGCGTGGAAAACATCGGGCTCCACATCGAGCCGCACCAGCGATACATCCGGCGATTCGGCGCGATCCCCTGACCCCACAATTGACACGCTCAAATGGGTAATTACGGAGAACAATTGGCACGATGCCCAGCAACAATTCGTCTCCAGAATCGGCAGGGGCCGCTGTCGGGCGGGTACCCTCTTCCCTCAACCGGACGCAATCCTCGGCGAGGCCGACAGGAGCCATGCTCAGAACGGCAAGAATAACTGCAAGTCTGCGCCCCCACGCTTTTCGCACCCATTTCGACGTACCCGTCGATCGGACGAAGTAGGTAGAAACATGAAGTAGGAAGGCGTTGGACGTAGATTGGGACTCCGCCCGCCGCCTGAAGAGAAGGAGAGAGGAAAAACCGTTCGATCCTTGAAGTAGGAAGGCGCCTAACATAGATTGGGATCTGGGTGTCCAAGAATACCTACTTTCAACGACCCACGTGTACCGACATTTGCTCGGGGCCGACCCCGGGGTACAAATGTTGCATGTGCCCTTCCGACTTGTCCAGGAAGGCCGGTACGCTTAGGTCGGGCATGTCCCCCGATAGGCGGATCTTGGACGAACAAACATACTATTCACAAAGTACTCCAAAATAGTCAAACATACTAGAGAATCGTCCCCATACTATTTTCCGACTACTCGTGAATATCCCTTCTGTAGAGGGACATGCCCGACTTAACGGTACGCCGACCTTGGCACCAGGACTGGCCACGGCATCGATGCCGACGCCAGCCGACCATCTCGGAGGCCTGGATCGGAGCGGCAATGGAGCACCCGATGTGCCCGGTGAAATCATGTCCAGACGGGGTTTCCAAGAAGTCCAGAGTGCAAAAATCCACCCCCATGATAACCACCCCCACAAGCGAGCCGTTTAGCAAAAGCACCCAAGGAAGGAATCGAACAGGGCAGAGCTCTGCAGTTTATAAACGCCCAGGGCCGTTTAGTAAACGTCAATTGTCGGGTCTGGGTGTTTTTCCTCCCTTGACTTTCCCCAGTACCAGCGCTGCTCCCAAACCACGATTGTTCTGCGGCCCCAGAGCCCCGCGAGGGCCCCGCAAAGCTGACATTACACAAAAACCTCCGTCCTGTGTGGCCCCACGGAATCAGGTTGGGGCTGCACATGTCATCAGGACACCAAAGAGTACCGATACTCCTACTCCCGGGACCTCTCCCTGGGCGCACTCTGACCAGGATTTCGAGGCAAATCCAGCGGTGGCGACGAGGGCCCTGCAGGAGGCCCAAGAAAGGCGAAAACGGGGGAGGGGTAGCGGTATGGGTACACTTTCCTCCACGGATTTCAAGAGGAGGAATCCCGACCCACCTCGCACACCCTGCGTTGAGGGGCAACGACAGGGGGGGCCTGCATTGCGGGGGATGCGTCGACCTGGAATCGGCGATAGATCGCCGATAGACGCTAATCGGCACTAGCCGACACTGAATTGGCGCTATCTCATCGACTCCCAAACGCTAATCGATGCCAAAGGCGGAACTACAGAGGGTATACCAGGTTCCCACGATTCGCTACCGAACTTCTTGGTGATGCCGCCTCGCGGCCTCGAGTGGGGATCGCGCGAGGCAGAGTGGGTCCTCTGGCCATCGCTCGGACGCCCATTCCCTGTGTTTTTTGTTTTGGTTTCGTGCGTGGTTGTGTCGCCACATGATCAAGGATGCTCCTCGATGGTCCTCGCTGGAGGAATAATGCACACGTCCGAGCGATGCCAAGTACGTACTCCCTTTGGGGTCCACGCGGGGCTCCTGGGAGGCTTCTGGCCGCCGCGGCTCGGTGGCGCACCCTGGAGCCAGCGCCAGCGTGTCCGAGAGCTCTCGTGCTCCTCTCACGGCCTCCGGGCAGCTTCGCGTCGTCGCGGCTGGATTCCCCTCGAGCTTCTGGCAAGCACGCCTCGCAATCTCGGGTGAGGATCGCTCGGAGCGGGACAATGCATTGCGTTCGAGGTCGGGGCGCGGCGGGGCAGCGAGTGGAAGGCAACGCACGGAAGATGTTGGTCGTCCCCATCGCGTCCAACAGCGCGCCCAATCGCGCGCAGAGCGGAAATATCGCGTATCCCCCACATGGCGCTGCTGGGCGCTTCTTCGGCATTATTTGAGCGCCACTGGCCGCTGTTGAGGGCGCTGTCGAGGGCGCGTTGCGCCTACACATCCATTCCAAGACGAGCGGAAGCTTCCGGGACTTCTTATCTAGCGGCGGGGCACCACCGCCTGGCCCTGCTTCCCGTACATGCGCCATTCCCCATCAACTCGCATCTGCCTCCATACCCCATGCTTAAGCAGGGACCGATCGTCCTGGCATTCCTGTAGGCCTACCACGACATGTTCGAACCCAAAACTGTACTAATAACAAAAACAATGTTCTTATGATATAAGCCTGATGTGTTAAAACAAGACAGTCCCAGTCAGGAATGTTCTACGAACATATCGTACAAGCCTCAAACGGGTCTTATCACATTCTGTGGTAGGCCCATCGGCGAGCCAGGACGCTTCGCCACTGCTTGACATACCCATGCGTAACCGCCGCATTCTGCGTGGCGCCGTGTGGCACCACACATGCACGCAGAGGCTGGAAGCCACGCGGCAAGATCTGACGGTTGGGCAGATAAGGCCACGGCAAACACAGGTACGTCTTGACGCTAGCCCCCCGAAGAAAACTACAGCCGAAAAGATGACCAAGAAAACCATCAGTCTAGAAATCTGGGCCAACTTCCCAGAAGCTTCTAGAAACAAGCCTGGCCCAATTTCTGCTGTTGATGCTGGAGGGGCGAACGTGCTGAAGAAACTGGGCCAGCTTTCCGATAAGTTGGTCAAGAGACGCTGGCCCAAGTTTTCGGGAGGAGGTTTCTTAATTAGATGCTCGGCCGTAGCATCGGAGCCCACTTGGAGGTTATAGAATTGAGCGTGGATGCTTCCCCCTGAGATGGCCAGCACTGAGGCTTCCCCCCCAAGAGCATTCCTCGAGGCAACTCCGAACTATCATTGTGGAGCCCTCCCCCGCGGGCGGCCGCCAGAAGCCCCCGAGGCACCACCGAGAGCCCCCAGAGAAGCCCCCCAGGATGCCCCCGAAATGTTCTGTCGGGCCAGGCGACAGGCGAGGGATAGCAAAGGAAGGGGTTGAGAATCAGCTCACGTAGCCGATTTTCCCGGCGCCTCCCTGCGCCGGAGGCGGCCCTGCATCGAGGAATGGGCCCCTCGGGGGGGCCGAAACCAGCTGCATGCAGCAGATTTCGTACCCCCCCCTTTCCCAATCCCCCCCTTTCGTCCAGCCCGATTTTGTTCTTCCCATCGAACTTACGGACCACATCCCAGAAAAAAATTCGAGCACCCAGAAAACAAAATCGAAACTGTGTCGAACGAGTATCGCCTCCCAGGGCCCGACGCGTGAAAACCCTCCAGTTTCGGTACTCTCCTGGTGCTCGAAATTCCTCCTGGTGGCCAAGGCTAGAGTAGGTTGGAACATCATACCCCACATGCCTCACCGAAGCCCCCCCCTCAAGGCCTCCCAACCCAACAAGGCCTCTTGTAAAACGCCACATGCAAGATGTGCAGGCGGAGTGAGCGAATCGATTGAATACGTACGCGCTCCCCCTCAACACTTCCTCCCAAAGCCTGCGCAACACGCTTCCCGCCTGTGCCGCTGCCTGCGAGTCTCGCGGGGCGTCCTGGGGCAATTTCTGGCTACTCGTTGGGACCCCTTTTATGCCATACGGAACCGTTGCAGCGCCCTCCGCTTTTTAGCACGCCCCTCGTCCCCTCTGACCTCGCGTTCAAAAAAGAGGGGCGGCGGAGGAGGAGGAGGAGGAGGAGGAGGAGGAGGAGGAGGAGGAGGAGGAGGAGGAGGAGGAGGAGGGGGGAGGGGGAGGGAGGAGGGAGGAGGAGGGGAGGAGGAGGAGGAGGAGGAGGAGGAGAGGGAGGAGGAGGAGGAGAAGGAGGCGTTCAATTCAATGAATGCGTCTTGCTGTTTCCCAATGCGCTTGAGGTCCGGCCGCGGCGGAGCGGCGGGGCGCCAGCGCGAGGAGCGCGGCGCCGCACTCGAGGCGGAGGCCGAAGAGCTGCAGCCTCTGCACGCCGCGCGGGGGCGCCGTCCGGTCTCCCCCCGGCCACCCCTCGCACTGCCTCTGCTGGTGCAGCTGCTGCTGCTGCTCCTCCTCCTCATCCTCCTCACCCTCCTCCTCCTCCTCCCACTCCTCCTCCCACTCCTCCTCCTCCTCCCACTCCTCCTCCCCCTCCTCCCCCCCTTGCTCCTTCTCTTCCTTCCCACCTTCCTCCTCCTCCTCCTCCTCCTCCCCCTTCAGGGTATCCTCGCCTCTTCCTCCTCCTCCTCCCTTCCTGCTCCTCCTCAAGCTCCTCCGTACTCGTGTCTTCCTCCCCCACCTCCTCCTCCCCCTCCTCATCCCTCACTCTCTCCCGTCCCTTCTCATTCTCCTCATCGTCCTCGTGTTCCCCCCCCCGTCTCAAGTCATGCGGGAAGCAAGATGTACTGGAGGAAACAGGGTCCTGAACGTTCTCCGTGGTTTCCGGATTCCTGGGGCGCTCCACGGGCCATTGGACAAGGCTACTCGGGATGAAGACCCGACTTGGGGAACGCCATACCCGTCTTCCTCGGGGCCCGCTTCCAACATAGCGAACAAACCGACGTGCCGCGAACGAGACGATCTTAAAATGTCCCCAGAAGAGGTATCGGAGAGGTGCCCAAGAGACGCCCCCGACACGGGCACCGTGGCAATATGCGCCGCTGACGCAGTCTTCCTCATACAATACATACAGTTGGGCTCCTGCTCTTAGGACCACTAGATAAGGAACAAAGCCCCTTTCTGGCCCCCAAAGCGCCTGCGTGGACGAGGAGCGCTAGAGGAACAGCCATGGAGGGACCTAAGGAGCATCGAGCCCCTTATCCGAAACCACGCTATTCCTCATTCAAGTGTTGTGGATGCTATGACAATGGACATCCTCAAAATCTAATCCTTCAATCACAAATTTGCCTACACTGTTCGAACTATGTCCCAAACGTGTTTCAAACATGCTTGCCTCATGTCTAGAACATGCTTAAACCAATAGTGTAGACATCTAGAACTTATTTGGCAACATGCTTCCTCTCCACTGCTCGTCGTCCACACTTCTGGTGATCGAATGGGCTGTGTGCGTTGCAACCGATGTGCCATTACTTGAGCAGGGACCGACCGTCCCGGCATTCCTGTAGTCCTACCACGAGGTGTTCTTAGAACCCACGAATGTTCGAAAAACACAGACAAGGCTTTTAAAACATTAGCCCGACATATAAAACAAGACAGCCCCAGCCAGAAAGGTTCAGATAACATTTCGTGGAACCCACAACAAAGGACAGTATAACATCGCTTGGTAGGACCATGGGCACGCCAGGACGCCTCGCCACCGCTTGATCGTCCCCATCCTCCTCCTCCTCCTCCTCCTGCTCCTCCTCCTCCTTCTCCTCCTCCTCCTCCTCCTCCTGCTCCTGCTCCTCCTTCTCCTCCTCATCCTTCGCCAAGACCAGGACGCTTCGCCACTGCTCGAACTGCGGCACGGCTCATTCGCCCGCTGCGCCCCGGGAACCGCCGCCCCCGCAGACTGCGGCAGAGCGGCCCTCCCTGCCTGGCCGGCCTTGCCTGCACTGCCTGCCGGGGGGGTGCCTGCCGGCCGCCCAGCTGCCCCGCTGGGCCGCCACCGCGGCAGCGGCGGACGCCCACAAGTAGGGGAACAAAACAGTAGCATAAACATAAAAACTCGGAGGTCCGCGCGGACCTCCGAGTTTTTATGTTTATGTCACTTTTCGTTCCCCTAATAAGTGGCCCTCGGACGCCCGCCCCCCTCGACGGCCCCACCGCGGGAGCCCAAGGCAAACATCGTCTCGTTATGGACGAGCGCGTTCCGCGACTCGCCAAGAGTCACCACTCGCAAATGGCCTGGATCCCCCGCAGAAGACCCGCGATACATCACATCAAAACAGACACGTGTTTTCGGACGGTTGCGAGTCGGCACTTTGCTGCGAGTAGTGGAACGCGCTCGGCGATCTTATTCAGCGCTTCGACACTGGGCGGAAGGGGGGCGGGAGGGTCTGTTGCCGGACCTCTGCTCGATGCCCCTGTTTGCAGCAGTGCGTCCTGTGGGGGAGGCCCCACCTGCTTCAGACAGGCGCGAGAACCGGCCAAGAGGGGTGGGGAACGGGGGGTGCGAGGGCCCGCGCCGATCGGAAAAACAATGAACCCCGGAACAAGGAAACTACATAACATCAACTTTTGGCGCTCCGCACGGATTCCTTGGATCTGCGCTGGGCACCTACCCCTCCCTGGCGCGCAAAGAGGGCCAGGGGCGTCGCCGGAGACGCTGCTGGGGGGGGGCCAGCGCGGATCCAAGAAATCCGCGCGGAGCGCTAAAAGCTTGTGATTATGGCGTTTTCTCTTCTTCGAGGATAAGACAACGATCGCAAGGAGCTCTTTCACCGCGGCTTGTTTTTGTTGACGGCCCCCCTTCTCTTTGCCCGCCGGCCAATTCATTAGATAGTGCCCCTTTCTAACTTCTCGCTGGAGCAGAGTTCGCCGCCTCGCCGCTGACAGAAAAATTGTTTTGTTGACGCCCCCAGAGCCCGATCCGAAAGCGGCACCCGCATGCCACACATCGCGGGCGACTCTCTCGAGATGTTGGGCGTCTGGGCGCCAATCTGCGGGGGGGCGGTGAGCCGCCCCCCCCACCCGACGGAGGTTCGGAGGCGGCGTCTGGGGAAGGAGGAAGAAGGAGGAGGACGAGGAGGAAGAGGAGGAGTTGGAGGAGGAGGACGAGGGGGAGGAGGGGGAGGAGGACGAGGAAGGCGAGGATAACGACGAGGACGAGGAGGAATGCCAAGAGGAGGACGGCCAAGACGCGGAGGAAGCAAACTCCCCAGAGCTCGATTCCTCATGTCAGCGCTTCGGTCATTCAGAATCGTGCTCCCGCTGCAGCGCTGGCCTCGCTTTCGCGCCTCGGGACGGCACCTGGCACTCGAAAGCGCCCACATCGGGCAGGCACGGCTGCGGAGGACATGGAGCCGGCATTCTGGACAGGCCCTGCCCTCTCGCAGACGGGCCACTTACCCTCCAAGTCATCCGATGCCAAGCCACGACATGACATGCAATGGTGTGTTGTGCACCGCTGTACGATGCCATGTTTTGCGTTGCTATGCTTTGTGATGCAATGCTTCACTACACAATGCCACACCATGTTATGACATGTTATCCCGTCGCCATGCTTTTCCATCCATCGCGTACCCTCTTGGGACCATTGCCCTGCACGACATCCGACTGTGTGAATAGATAGGATATCGACGCCATGGCACGGGATGGGAGGGAGGGATAGGAAGTCAGATGTGACGCAAGAGCACCTAGCTTGTCCCTCCTCCTCCTCCTCCTGCTGCTCCTCCTCCTCCTCCTCCTGCTCCTCATTCTCCTCCTCATCCTTCTCCTCCTCCTCCTGCTCCTCCTTCTCCTCCTCATCCTTCTCCTCCTCCTCCTGCTCCTCCTCCTCCTCCTCCTCCTCCTCCTCCTCCTCATCATCATCCCTCTGGCTCACCCGTGGAGCACGCGCGCCCCAGGGGGGGCGCCTCCAGAAGAAACACGTCACGAGCGCGGGCCAGGCGGTGAGCCACAGGAAGCCGGCCAGCAGAGAGGGGCGCTCCTGGCGGACGCTGGCGGCGTCAGCATCAGCATCAGCATCAGCATCAGCATCAACAACAGCAACAGCATCGTCATCATCATCATCATCATCATCATCATCATCAGCATCAGCATCAGCATCAGCATCAGCATCTGCATCAGCATCATCATAATCAGCGTCATCAGCATCATCATCATCGTCATCGTCGTCGTGGGCGGCGTCGTCGTCATCATCACCGTCGTCGTTGTCGTCGTCGTCCTCATCATCGCCGCCTTCACATTCATCATCAACATCAACAACCTAATCATCATCACCACACCACGATCCCCATCAACATCAACATCAACAATATCATCGCCACCGTCATCATAATCACCGACTGCATCACCACAAGCACCACAATCAGCAGCAACTACATCATACTCAGCATCAATATCATCATCATCATCATCATCAGCATCATCATCATCATCATCATCACTGGTATCATTACCACCATCCTCATTATCATCAACATCATCAGAATCAGCATCATAATCATTATCATCATCATCAGCATCAGCGTCAGCAACATCACCATAATCGCCGGAACCATCAATTCACAATAATCATCAACAACCAACACCGCATCATCATCAGCATCATCAACATCACCATCAACAACATCATGTTCACAACCATCATCATCATCACCACCACCATCATCATCATCATCATCATCATAATCATCGACATCATCATCCTCGTCATTGTCACCATCATTGTCATCATCACCACCAACATTACCATCACCATCCGAACCATCAACGACATTATCAGCATCATCATCATCATCATCCTCATACTCATCATCATCACGAACTTCCTTATCACCATCACCATCATCATCAACAACAACATAATCATCAGCGTCCGTTTCAGCATCAGCATCGCCAATATCATCTTCACCATCGCCATCAGCAACGTCGTCATCCTCAACATCATCACCATCATGACCATCCACAATATCCTCGCCGCCTGCGCGCGACCCGAAGCCTTTCCAGTTCGGGGGCGGGGGTCCTGTTTGTTCCCCGCAGTGCCCAGCCAGATGCGCACGCTCTGCACCGCGGGGTGGCAGGCCGCCAGGATGAACTCTGCCTGGCCGCCAGAACGCGCTGGCGGCAGGCCGCGGAGAGGAGGGGACCCCGGGAAGGCAACGCTCTGGGGCGAGATCCGCGGCAACCCGCGAGGTGTCCATCGGGCGGCGAGGTCTGTACATATCCATCACCCCTGGCCTTTGAAATCTCGGATTTTTTGGGGGGCACATAAAAAAAAAAACACTCAGAATTTAACTGCAGTAGCACAACAGACACCACACGAGTCCATATTTTTGGCGGGAATCCAACATGAAATGTCATGACTACAAAATGGTCCATTCTGGACCCAGGATGGATGTACATGCTTCCCCCGCCAAGCCCAAACGTGATTGCAAACATTGGCTATCCGCGCAGATCTCAAATATAAACTTCCGCGCGGATCTCGGGAGTATCTGCGCGAATCTCCGAGCGTGCATGCTTGTGGTGATGCTGCTTGTGCTTCGGCTCCCGTCCTCGGGTCTACCCCTGGGGTACGGCAGGAAGAACGGCTTGACCACGAGCAGCGCCATCACGATGCCGCTGAGCAGCAAGGTGACATGTCCTCTGGGGCACGACGGGCCGCTCACGCGAGACATGTGGTCCTGTGCAAAAATCCCCCAAGAGGATACCAAGATGGTTTCAGAAGGCAGAGGAGGTGTTCCGATGGCCCAATAGGCATGTATGATGACCCCAAGACGGCCCAAGAGGGCATCCAGTGGGACCCAAGCAGGTCACCTAAGGCAGTTCAACGACCCACGGCGGCCCCACGACGGCCCCCAGACGCCCACCATATGGCCAAGAGGGCCCAACGAGGGCCCCAGAGAGCACCATAACGGCGCAAGAGGGCCCTACGACGACCCAGGAGGGACCCAACGGTCCCCCAAGACTGCTTCACAGGAGGCCAGAACAGCACCAAAACAGGGCAAATCAGTTCCAAGGGGGAGTTCCTCAAA
>CAUYUJ010003125.1:195000-200000 GCA_963575745.1 Prorocentrum cordatum | reverse complement strand
TCCTCACATCGTTCCAGGATGCTCTGGGAGCGTTTCGGACCGCTCTGGAGTGGATGTATCCTCGTCCTAGCCCAGTCCGACCCCCTATCCGCAGGAGTCGATGAGCAGGAGGGGGAGGGAGGGGGAGGGAGGGGGAAGGAGAGTGAGGAACGGATGCGCAAGGCACGAAGGAGGGATGAGCAGGAGGAGGACAAGGAGGGATTAGGGATGCGGAGCAACATGAGGGAGGCGGGGAGAGAGGGAGGGAGGGAGGGAGGGAGGAAGGAGGAGGAGGATGATGAGGAGTGAGGAGAACGAGGTGGGAGTAGGAGGAGGGAGGGAAGGATGGAGGGAGGGAGGAGGAGAGAGGAAGGGGGCGGGGAACGAAAAGCATTTCCCCAGTCAGCTGATCCATTCCCCAATTCTGAATTATGAAAGCCGTGAAGCTTTCGAAGTGTTGCAATTTGGCTGTTGTCAAGCGCTCTTTAGGAGCTGTCGAGGCGCTCCTGAGCAGCTTAAGGAGCTCATGCGCTATTTAAGCTTTTATGGCACTCCTCAGCAGGTTATATGGCGCTCCTTATCAGCTTTCAGAGCCTTCAATGGCACCTTTGAGGGTCGAGGCAGCTTTTAGACCGATCCTTGGCAGTCTTTCGGTCGCCCCTTAGCAGCATTCAGAGCTAGCATATTCTGGCGCCCATTAGCAGGCTTTAAGGCGCTCCTGGGCAGCTTTGACGGCGCTCCTTCGCAGCCTTCAACGCGCATCTCAGCAGCATTTAAGGCGCTCCCTATTCGCTGCTATCCTTAGCAGCTTGTAGACCCCTCCTTACCAACTTTGAAGGCGCTCCTGAGCAGATTCTAGAACGCTCCTTCGCAGGTTTCACGGCGCTCCTGAACAGCTCTCGAGGCGCTCCTGAGCAGCTGTTTGAGGCGCTCCTTAGCAACTTCTAAGGCGCTCCTTGGCAGATTTCACGGCGCTCTTCCGCAGCTGTTCAGGCGCTCCTCAGCAGGAATGGGGAAGGGGAAGGGATGTGGGGACAGGGAAAGTAGAAGGGAAGGGGAAGGGAAGGAAGAGGAAGGGGAGCGGGAGGAGGGATGGCGGGAGGAGGAACGAGGGAGGGAGGGATGAGGTAGGAGGGAGGGAGGGAGGCACAGGGAACACCAACTGGGGACGATCAATATGCTGGAGCTGGCCCCCGCGGGGCCGTGACCGCCCCGCCGCGAGCGCCGCGAGCCCCCCGGGGGACGTCGTGGACCCCCATGGGAGGCCACACGGGGGGCCCGACCACTAGCAAGCTTTCCTTGCCATTGTTCGATGTCGTGCGTGTTTTGGATTGCCCGCCGAGACAAAAAAAACGCGCGCGTCCGAGCGATGCCAAGCTTCCGATTGTAGCGTGCCCCCCCTCCCCCCCACGCACGCACAAGGGCACCCTTGCTCCAGGGATGCTGAAGACGCGAGACGCGACGCACAGGACACGAAGGAGCCCTTCATGTGGCAGGGCCGGCCTGCTTCTCAAACTCGACTGCAGCGAAGGAGCACCCCCCAAGAGGGCCTCAAGTGAGCGTTTTCTATTTCGGCGTTTCGGCATTGAGCGGAAGGGGGGGGAGGGGAGGGATCTGGCTCCAGACCTCTGCCTAGTGCGACTGTTTGCACCAGTGCGTCCTGTGGGGAGACTCCACCAGCCTGAAACAGGCGCCAAAAACAACGGAGATCTACTCCTTTTGGGCGGGGGAGGGGTGTGCGAGGGCCCGCACCGATCGGAAAACACTGAATAAAAAAAACTACCTCCGAGAGGAAACAAAATTCATTGAATTTTCTCTGGTGCTTGAAGAAAGTGTCGCGCTCCTGCCTTTTTCGGCTTCCCGACGCTCCAGGACTGCCCAAGAGAGGCCCCAGGTAGCGCCCCAAGACGCTTCTGCTCGGCGGCGCGCACCAGGGAGGTGGAAGGAGGGGGAAGGCTTCTCAGGAGGAGGCCGCTTCGTCGAAGGCGTCGGCCCGACATGTATAGATGAGGTCCGCACCTTCTGAGAAGCAGGGTGCTTCTGAGAAGGCGCGGACCTCAAACCCCCCCTTCCCCCAAGGCCCCCTCAAGGCGCGGCTGGTGTTTTGCTCTTCTCGGTCCCTCCCACATCATCCGCGACCAGAGATTTTCGGTCGCGGATGTGGGTGCCGGCAGTATCGCGACTGGCTCCCGAATTCGGTCGCGAGCGGTCGCGACCGATCCCACATCTCGGACGCGAGGGCTGGTCGCAAACGATACGTCGGTCAACGTCGGCCACGCTTTTCGGTCGCGGCGGATCGGTACATATTGGTGGCTACCGAAACGCCTGCAAAATTGGCCGCGACCGCTCGCGACCGCAAATTGTCGGCCGTGGGTGAGCTGGACTGAGGGCCATCGCAGAGCCCCGGGGCCGTCAACATATCGGGTGCGGCCAAGAGGGGGGCGTCCAAGAGGGGGGGCGCAAATCATGGCCGGCGGCATGTGCGTGCCCTTGGAGGGGTGCGAGGGACGTGATGGAATAAGAAGAGGCGCCATGAAATCTGGGGAAATATCATGGCCGACGCCATGAGATCCATCCCCCCCTGGTCATCACCCCCCTCGTTGCCGCCCCCGAACATCATGAATCGGGAAGAGAAGCCGGGAAGGGGCCGAGACGTGCGGGGGTCCGACGTTGGCGACAAAAGTCGTGACGTCGGCTCGAGCTCTGGGCTGCGGTGCTTTTCGAACTCCTCGGTCCCATCCCTTCCTCGCGGTCCCTCGCTGCCCGCCACCCTCCCTCCCTCCTACATCTCCCTCCATCTCCCCCTCGCTCCCTCCATCGCCCCCTCCATCTCTCTCCATCTCCATCTCCCCCTCGCTCCCTCCATTCGGCCCCTCCAACCCTCTCTTTTGCTACGCTGCTCGGACTAGGGTTGTCTGGAAGCGTAAGTCCTGCCCTCGCTCGCTCCTCCTCCTCCTCCTCCTGCTCCTCCTCCTCCTCCTCGTGATCATCATCGTCGTCATCGTCGTCATCGCCGTCCTTCTCATACTGCCGCTCCTCCTGCTCCTCCTCTGTCGCCTCAACCCCTCCTCCATCTTCCCTTCCCCATCCCTTGTTCTTCCTCCGCGGGCCAAATGAGGCTGGGCAGGGTGAAGGGGGGGTATGAGGGCGAGGAGAACGCTGACGAGGATGCAGATAGCAGCATGAGGGACAGACGAACCAACCCATACAACAACTAAGAACATGCATTGCAATCGGAGCGCGAATGAACACTGCAACAAAAAAGCACCGCAAGACGTCCGTCTTTTCCATGAGGCGCCAGTGCAATCAAACTGTCGGAGAACGAAACTGGGTCTGCTCGTAACAGCACGGACGCTGAAAACACTACACACCCCGGCCAGGTGCACAATTAGATGCTCGTTATGGGGACCTTCCTGGAGCCACTCGCTCCGTTTATGCGTCAATGCTACGTCTAATGTCGATCGACTTGAGTCGAAATCGAGTCGACCGAATCGACCCTGAACCGAGCTGGAGTCGAAGCAGAGTCGAATGCATCCGCTTGGCGGGCTCGAGAAAGGTGCCCAAAACGAACATCTAAGCGCAGTGTTATCGCGGAGCCGGCCCTCAGAAGAATTGCATGGTCGCTCGGCCCATTAGCCTGCAAGCTCATTGTTCACACAGCGCCATTCTCCTAAAAATCATCTCCGAACGGAATTTCCCCCAAGGTCTAGTGATCTTTAGGATCGCCACGCTTGGTTACGGGGCGTCCCACGAACTTCACTCGATGCCGATCTGGTCTTTGGTCTTACACGGGAGCCTGTATCGTACATATTGCTGTCAATCCTCCTTGCGGAGACCTTCAAGATGCAAGTACGACATTCGCAAAGTTGTGACATCCTGACCAGCCTGGCAATGTGGCCACTTGACTTCTGCTGGTTTCTCTCTTATTAATTCAAAAACGAACGAAACACAAACACTGCCAAAGAAAGGTCCCACGCTCCCCGAAACGTGTTCCCTCAGCTTCTGCGGCGCCCTGCAATTCACAAGCACCTAGAAGGGGGATGAAAGAGGAAGATGAGCGAGGTTGAAACATAGTATGAGGGAGTAGCAGGAGGACGGATAACGAAGCAATATCCTCATTGGCACGGTCATTGCCTGGGTTCCTCAACACTGGCTCCCCAAGACCTGTCCCGGGGTGCACTCTAGCCAAACTCTCAGGGGGAATCAAGCTGTGGCCACCGGGGCGGGCCAGGAGGCCCAGGAAGACTCAAACATATAAATGCATATACTTCCTTCAACGTGAGAGTTTTGGATTCATCCATAGCCACCGCATGGGGAATCGGTCCTCGGGAATCTCGCTCGGCAGTGGACGTGGACGTATTTGGACACCCATAGGGCCCGAATATACCATAGACCATCTCTAGATACACATCTATTTTTGTATGTGTAAATCAGAGTGAGGGGGCCGAACGGTCATTCATTGTCCCTGGGTGCGTGGCTGAATCAGGAATTCGTGGTGAGAAGTCTGCTTGTTGCGTTGTTGTTGCTGTTGTTGTTGCTGTTAGTGTTGCTTTTGCTGTTGCTGTGGTTGTTGGTGTTGTTGTTGTTGGTGTTGCTGCTGTTGGTGGTGTTGCTGTTGTTGTTGTTGCTGCTGCTGCTGTTGTTGTTGAATGTCAGATACTAAACAAGTATTATTATTGTTGGACCCCTTAAAGGTGCCTCGGCGAGAGCGGCTACAATTTCATGGAACATGAGGCTCACGCTCGAGCGGTTTGGGGGACCGCCAAAACCGGCCCCCCAAAAACAATAACGCTCCCACTCGCCATTTCTTCCTGTTTTACTCAGGGCTCATCTTCTTGCTCGCCGCCGAAAGCCGTCGCTCTAACAAAACCAACGCTCCCGCTCGAGACTTCCTTCCGTTTTACCTTGGACTGGCGCGCTAGTCTTTCTCTCATCGGCGCCGCCCCCATCAAAAACAACGTTCCCGTTCAAAGCTTCCCCGCTTTTTTACTCAAGGCGGTGCTCCTCCTCGCCGCCGAAAA
>CAUYUJ010003125.1:130000-190000 GCA_963575745.1 Prorocentrum cordatum | reverse complement strand
TCACGACCAGTCCTTATCAGGCCACTCGACGGAGCTGCGCTGTTCCTACACTCGGCCTCCTCCCCGCAGCGCCGTTGCACAGGAACGGAGGCGGGGTCTGCCGCGGGCAGCCGGATGCAGAAAGGAATCCCGCCGTTTTTTGTTTTGCCTGCGACGCGGCGGGCACTGGGGCCCACGGAGGAATGGGGGGATCCGCGGGGGGAGGGGGAAGGGAGCAGCGCAAGGGGGGCGGGAAGGGTGGAGCAGGGGCCGGGGGCAGGAGGGAGAAAGAAGGGGAAGGAGGGGGATGGGAGGCAGGAGGAGGGAGGACCTGACTACAGTCGGACCTGGGCCAAGAGAACATCGTTTTAAGAACAGTAGGTCCTCCACCGGCCAAAACACCCCAGACCCTAGGAACACTCGAGGGTGCCCTCCCCCAGGATACACAAGACCATCCAACAAACACGAAGAACACCAGTACACCCTCCCCGAAGCGACCTGGATCTTACACCTCGGTCCGACTGCACCTACCAGACCACCCCAAAAAACCCGAAGTCTCCGATTTCGGGTTTGGGGCGGGGTGCGGGTTCCATCTGTTTTCTCAAATGTTCCAGGATGCCCCCGCACTGGGAATGGAGGGCAGCTTGGGGCTTTTGGGTTGGGTTGGGATTGTTTGGTGGGTTGTAAGAAAAAGAGGTGGGAGGGGGACTAGGACTGAAGTCAACCCCTCAATAAGGATGCCGAATAAGGATGCACGAAACGTGGAAGTCCCGCTTACCACTCAGAGCTCCCTGGACGTCAATAGTGGCTCGGAACGGGCCGACGGAGCAGCGATGCACAGGAAGCCCTGATAACGCAGCGCATCCTGACTATGGACTTTGACTCCAGGGTGGAGGCCTGCCTCCATGGAGGCAAGTCCGAGGCACAAGAGGACAGGCCGGGACTTTCGGCTGCGAACCGTGGTCACGAGCGACGATGCGAGCACATCTCATCCATGTCAATCCCCTTGTCGTCGAAGCACCGAGGCGCGGTTTCGCGCTGCCGCGCAAGCATTCGACCTCATGGAAACGCTCCGAGCAAGGCATCCGCCCAACACCACCCCGTATCCACGGAGGTTCGCGTCTGGACCGTGGACATAGATGTGTCCCGCCCGCGACTAGGGCCAGAAAGCAAGGCATAAACATCCACAGTGCCAAAGCGGAGTGGGCGTGTTAGAATGCCCAGACGGTCGTCTGGAAGGTTTTTTGACTAGTTCCAGAGCCCCCCTCGCCCGCGCAGCCCTCGCCGAGGTCACCTCCCACGAAATTGCTTTCTGGCGCTATGTTCGGCCTCCAAGCGGCTCAGATGGTCTCCAAGACGGCTGCAACGGCAATCAAGATGACACCAACATGGCCCAAGATGGCCCACTATGTCCCAAGACGGTTCAAGAGGCTCCCAAGACGGCCTCAAAACAGCTCAAGAGGTTCCCAAGACGACCCAAGAGGGCTCCAAGGGGCCCTCCAGGTGTTCCGATACGGCCAAAACCATGCATCTCCATTTGGTGTCTGAAGGATGTTGAGGTTCTCGCCTGTGCTTAGGTTTCCGACCGCCCAAGACGGCCCAAGGGGCTTCCAAGACAGCTCCAAGACAGCCCACAAGGCCCCCAAGAGGCCCCCGAGTCGGCCCAAGAGGACCCCGAGATCGCCCATTCGGCATCCATGGTTTCAAGACAACCCCAAAGCGCTCGAAGAGGACACCAAGAGGCCCTCCTAGATTGCCCGAGGAAGCCTAAACCATACATTCCCCGTAAGTTTCTGAAGAAGGTTCACGCCCAGTTAGGTTTCCGACCGCCGAAGACGGCCCAAGGGGCTTTCAACATAGCTCCAAGACACCCCATGAGGCCCCAAAGAGGGCCCCGAGTTGGCTCAAGAGGACCCCAGTATCGCCCAAGAGGCACCCATAAGAGTTCCAAGACGGCCCGAGAGCGCTCCAGGAGGGCTCCAAAAGGCCCTTCTGGAGAGCTAGAGGAGGCCAACACAATGTATGTGCCGAAGATGTTTGAAGGATTCAGCCCACGACCGCCAAAGGGACCTCCAAGATGGCTTCAAGATCGCCAGCCCATGAGGCCCAAGACGATGATGTGTGTCTGCGTGTTTTTGAATAACTCAAAGGGACCCCTAACCCTTTGGGAACGGGACCTAAGTTAGGAAGGCCAAACATATTAGGCATAGAGGGGTCTTCTCTGCAGATGTACCAGACCAAACCGTCCAGATCTGCCATCCCTGGTGCAAGGACGGGGATTCTTTTATTCTCGATGATTAGAAGGAGAAATAACGCTACGACATTGAATGTTGGCGCTGTGATCCGCGCTGGGCCTCCCTCCCTGGCGCGCTCCGCGCGCCAAGGTCGGCGCCGCGGGCGCCGCCGGGGGGGCCCAGTGCGGCGCCAAGAGATCCGCGCGGAGCGCCCAACGTTTCTGTTCATGGCGTCTTCCCTTCTTCGAGATTTTTATCCTTGAGGACTGCGCCCCTCCTGACATAAAAAGGGGATCAACAAGAACGACCCTATCCTTAAGTCGGGCCTGTCGTCCTACAGGGGGTTTTGGATGAAGAAAATTACATATGCGCAGAAAATGCACCAACATGGTCAAACAATACTGAAACAAAAATCGTCCAAACATTATTTTTCTACTATGCTTTCCCAACCATCCTTGTCTGGGTATTCGTTTTGAATAGAGCAGTGTGGTCTCCACTCCCTCCTTCCTTCCTTCCGGCCTCCCTCTTGCCTCCTCCTGTCTTGCCTGCGGGGGCCGCGATCTGTGAAACTGTCGCCACTTTCGACGCCTGCTGGGGGGCCCAGCGCAGTGACGCCACACGCAGATTCAAAGTAGACCTCGCCATCCCTGGGGGGCTGCGATCTGTGAAACTGTCGGCACCTTCGAAGCCTGCTGGGGGGCCCAACACAGTGACGCCACACGCAGATTCAAATTAGACCTCGCCATCCCGGGGGGGGCTGCGATCTGTGAAACAATCGCCACTTTCGAGGCCTGCTGGGGGGCCCAGCACAGTGACGCCACACGCAGATTCAAATTAGACCTCGCCATCCCTGGGGGGCTGCGATCTGTGACTTCGACACTTTCGGGGCCTGCTGGGGGGTCCAACACAGTGACGCCACACGCAGATTCAAATCAGACCTCGCCATCCCTGGGGGGCTGCGATCTGTGAAACCGTCGCCAGTTTCGAAGCCTGCTGGGGGGCCCAACACAGTGACGCCACACGCTGATTCAAATCAGACCTCGCCATCCCTGGGGGGCTGCGATCTGTGAAACTGTCACCACTTTCGAAGCCTGGTGGGGGGCCCAGCACAGTGACGCCACACGCGGATTCAAATTAGACCTCGCCACCCCTGGGGGGGGTTGCGATCTGTGAAACTGTCGCCACTTTCGAGGCCTGCTGGGGGGCCCAGCGCAGTGATGCCACACACAAATTCAAACTAGACCTCGCCATCCCTGGGGGGCTGCGATCTGTGAAACCGTCGTTACTTTCGAGGCTTGCTGGGGGGCCCAGCACAGTGACGCCACACGCGGATTCAAACTAGACCTCGCCATCCCTGGGGGGCTGCGATCTGTGAAACTGTCGCCACTTTCGAGGCCTGCTGGGGGGCCCAACACAGTGACGCCACACGCAGATTCAAATTAGACCTCGCCATCCCTGGGGGGCTGCGATCTGTGAAACTGTCGCCACTTTCGACGCCTGCTGGGGGGCCCAGCACAGTGACGCCACACGCAGATTCAAAGTAAACCTCGCCATCCATTTGGGGGTTCGATCTGTGAAACTGTCGCCACTTCCGAGGCCTGCTGGGGGGCCCAACATAGTGACGCCACACGCAGATTCAAATTAGACCTCGCCACCCCTGGGGGGCTGCGATCTGTGAAACTGTCGCCACTTCCGAGGCCTGCTGGGGGGCCCAGCACAGTGACGCCACCCGCAGATTCAAATCAGACCTCGCCATCCCTGGGGGGCTGCGATCTGTGAAACCGTCGCCAGTTTCGAGGTCAGCTGGGGGGCCCACCACAGTGACGCCACACGCAGATTCAAATTAGACCTCGCCATACTAGGGGGGGCAGCGATCTGTGAAACCGTCGCCACTTTCGAGGCCTGCTGGGCGGCCCAGCACAGTGACGCCACACGCAGATTCAAATTAGACCTCGCCATCCCTGGGGGGCTGCGATCTGTGAAACTGTCGCCACTTCCGAGGCCTGCTGGGGGGCCCAACATAGTGACGCCACACCCAGATTCAAATTAGACCTCGCCACCCCTGGGGGGCTGCGATCTGTGAAATTGTCGCCTCTTTCGAGGCCTGCTGGGCGGCCCAGCACAGTGACGCCACCCGCAGATTCAAACTAGACCTCGCCATCCCTGGGGGGCTGCGATCTGTGAAACTGTCGCCACTTTCGAGGTCTGCTGGGGGGCCCAACACAGTGACGCCACACGCACATTCAAATTTGACCTCGCCATCCCTGGGGGGCTGCGATCTGAGATCCCCGCTTTCGAAGTGGCTAGGGTTGCTCAGGGATTGGAACCAATCAGCTTTTTCTAGTCCTTGTCCTGTAGCCAGTGTCCTGCGAGTCTCCCGAATTCCGTCTGCAGACATATGTAACCCTCGCTCTGGCATCGCCCCCCTTATAAAGTGTCCTAAACTATTTGCGCCCCGCGTTTGCGCAGGGGTTGGGTACGTCGCCAGGGTAATTTAATATTCCTCCTGTAGAGGGACAGGCCCGACTGAACCCTACCCTGGGCTACAAGCGCGTGGTCTGCAAACCTCCTGTGAAGTCCCAGAGCAAGGGCGTTTTGTCTGCGACCTTGACGACAGGGGGCCCTCCGCGTCTCCCGGGGAGCTCCCCCCCCCCCGGGCCTCCCCGCCGCCCTCCTCAGAGGGGGGGAGGCCGCCCCCCTCGCCCGGGGTAGACGCGCGCACGCGTGCGCCGCGGCGCCCACCCCCCGAGGGGTGCGGCGCTCCAGGCGAGGGGCAGAGACAGGGGGGGGGGGGGGATGCAGAGGGCAGCAAAGCCACACCGATAATAACCACCCTGGCACGCGAAGCCGTTTAGTAGAGGCACCCACAGGAGAAATCTAACATGGCAGGGCTGTTTGGTACCCCCCAGGGCTGTTTAGTAAACGCCAGTTGTCCAGTCCGGGTGTTTTTTCCTACATTGGGGATGGGCACCATCAGGGGGCAAGAGGGCAAGATGCATCGTCAGGGGGGGATGGGCATCGTCAGGGACCCCGCTTCCTCGCGCGGGGGCGCGCGGGCAAGAGGCGTCCTCGGGGGGGGGGGAGGAGGTTGAGGGGCAACGAGAGGGGGGGGATGGGCACCAGAGGGGGGGATGCGCCGACCTGGAATCGGCGATGCATCGCCGATGGATCGGCGAAAGGCACCCGATAGGGAATCCGCACCTTGGGGGTCGATGCGTCCCCCCTATGCCAGCCCCCCCTACCGCTGCCCCCGATCGCGGAACCCTTCGGGCAAATCTGCGCCGCCAGAAAATGACCATATCCACTGCCGCTGGGTCGTGTTCCGAGGGCTCGGGGAGCGGTGGACATGGATATCTGCCCTCCATGGCATGGATATCCACCGCTCCCCGAGATCTCAGGGCACAACCCCAAGCGGTGGATGTAGACAGAATCTGGCGGTGGAACAGTAGATCCGTCGTCCTTCACGCCGAGCTCAGCCCTGACGAGGCAGTTCAGCTCCACCGCGTCCAAGACCTGATGCCCAGAACGCACTTTAGTTCACAAAAGAAACACTGCCAAACAGGGTGCCCGCGGTAAGACCGGCACGGCCGAAGAGGACGCAGCGCTGGACCAAACATTCCGTTGGGAGGCAATGAGCAGAGTGGCGAAGGGAAGGAGGCCGTCGAACTCCGAAATCAATAGTATGCGAAACCTTGCCCTCAAACAAACAAATATAATAACAATGAATAGGGTCCGACACCACCACGAGATCCCGAGAGGAGCCTGATGAAGAGAACCCTCTAAGACCCCCTCTGAAAACCTCATACAACATCCTACAACATCTGCCCCCCCTCCTCCTCCTCCTCCACCTCCTCCTCCTCCTCCTCCTCCTCCTCCTCCTCCTCACCCTCCTCCTCCTCCCTCTCATCCTCCTCCTCCTCCTCCTCCACCTCCACCTCCTCCTCCTCCTCCTCCTCCTCCTCCTCTTCCTCCCTGGGCGAGGGCAAGGCGGCGGCCAAGCATGAAAACAATGAAACACATGGGAAACTGCTGCGCACTGGACCCATGCACACTCTGGACACCCAACCGGTCGGACCAAGCAGAAGCAACCCGGAGTGAAGCCTGAGGTTTTTCTCGGGGAGTGCAGCTCTTTTGACACCGCCCTTGCGTCACCGACGATGGGCACGTCAACTAGGTACGTCGACTCAATTCGTCAACTCGCATCAGCACGTAAATTACGTACGTCAACTGTGTGCGTCAACTCGGTTCGGCAACTGGTCTCGTCTACTCGGCACGTCAGCTCGATTCGTCAACTCGCATCGTTACGAACTCGCATCGTTACGTCAACTCGGTTTGTCAAGTCGCATCGATACGTCAGCTCGGAACGTCAACTCGGTTCACCAAATCGCATCGGAGCATCAACTCGGTCTGTCAACTGGGTCTGTCAACTCGCATCGGTGCGTCAACTCTGTACGACAACTTGATGCTGCGTCAACAGGGCTCGTCAACTAGCTGCGTCAACTGAGGTCCAGAGTGATCTCTCCAGAGTGCGATTTCCGCCACCCAGACGTACGCTAAATCCTCAGTCAGACCACCTCGGCGGCGCGCACAAGTGGGTAGGGGGAGGGGGGAAAGCTTCTTACAAGGAGGCTGCATCTCAGAAGGCGCGGGCCTTGCCTGAAGATGCAAATTCACTTGCATGGAAAAGGGGGGGCGTGGTGAAGCAAGAACATCTAGACTTCACGCAAGTCGGGACTCACTTGAACGCCCTTCTCCTACTCTCCATTCTTCGGTTCCTCACCTTGCGCCGCAATTCGCTTCACATGCGCCCCAACGTTGCTCTACCGCGAATTACTCGGACCCGCAAGGCCGCCGACACAAAGAGAAGAACAACCGGGGAAGGAGGGGCGGGGGAAAATGCCATGCAAACGGACTTGCCTGACTGGCTCGACAGGGAACCAGCCTCCGGGTTTGCAGCCGCCCCGTACCTTTAGGTCGGGGATGTCCTCCTACAGGCGGAGCTTTGAGGAAACATAGGAGATAATGAAACAGCTTCAGACAACAATCAAAAAAGCAACAGCAACTCGTCTCCAGACAACTTTGTACTGTTTTCGAGTATCCCTCCTGCAGAGGGACAGTCCCGACTTCACCTTAAGTCCGGCGTGTCCCTCTACAGGGGGAATATTCAAAAATACTAAAACAATAGTCTGGGGACGATGTATTTTTCAAATTTCAAATATTTGGGGGCATTATTTCCGTATTTGTCACTTTTCGCCCAAGATCCCCCTGTAGGGGGGGGACACGCCCGTCAGAGCAGACTGCGTCCACGTCCCACGGCGGGAGCCCACGGACCGCTTGGCATGGCCCTGTCGAGGGGGCCAGAGGCGCCGGCTCCTGCCCCCCTTCCCCCGCCCGCGAGCCCGCCCCGTCCGGCCAGTGGGAAATCAATGTCTTGTCACATTGGGGGTATCGCTCCTCCTCCTCCTCCTCCTGCTGCTCCTCCTCCTCCTCCTCCCCCTCCTCCTGCTCCCCCTCCTCCCCTCCCTCCTCCTCTTCCTCCTCCTCCTTTTCCTTTTCCTCCTCCTCCTCCTCCTCCTCCTCCTCCTTTTCCTCCTCCTCCTCCTCCTCATCCTTCTCCCCCTCCCCCCTCCTCCTTCCCCTCCCCCTCTTCCCCCCCTCCCCCTCCCCCTCCGCCTCCGCCTCCGCCTCAGCCTCCTCCTCCTCCTCCTCCTCCTCCTCTTCCTCCTCCTCCTCCTCCGTGTTACCTGGGGGGGGGCGGCGGGGTGGGGGGCGTGACGGTAATTAACGGCGGTCGGCGTGCACCCCCGAGGGCGCGCCCGCAACGCCGGCGCCAACAGCCGCCCGCGTGCACCACAGAGGGTGCGCTTGCGGCAGTGCCAGCGTGCACGACAGCGCCTGTGCAGACCAAGGTGCCTCAGTTCAACCCAACACCTGCGCGCACAATGTCGCCACGTGGTCCGTGTACACCATACTGAGGGTGGGATATTAATCGAGGGGTGGGCGACTAACCTTCCGACGGAGCTTGCCCATCCGCACCCCCTGCCTCCACCTCCTCCTCCTCCTCCTCCTCCTCCTCCTCCTCCTCCTCCTTCGCCTCCTCTTCCCCCTCCTCCTTTTCCTCCTCCTCCACCCCCCCCTCCACCCGTGCCGACAGCACGTGCCCAACCCCCCCCTAGCGGATCCAAGGGGGGGGGGGATGATTGCCCCATCCAGAGAGAGTAGCGTCTCCGTGCACCAGCACCCGCGTGCGCAATAGCGCCATTGTACACCCCAGTGCCTGCGTGCACTGGAGCGTTCTTGTACACACCGGCGCCTGCGCATGTCACGGCAGCCGCATGCACTACACAGGGGCAGTACACCGCAGTGCTCGCGCGCACGAGTCAACAGCAGAAGTACGATCACAGCGGTCGTTCCGGCCCAGGCGCGCCTCTCTCCCTCGCCCTGCCCTCCTCCCAAGTCCCTCCCCCCAGTCTCCTGTCCTTGCGGGAAAGCAGACGGGGGCGACGAGAGGGGGAACACGACGACGACGACGGGGGAGTCCCGGGTCAGAACACCATCCTCCCTCGAGGGGTCCAGGGGCCCAGATAGGCTCCGAGACAGCCCAAGAGGCCCCCAAGACGTCCAAAACACCAAAGATGGCCTCCTGACAGCCCAAGCGGCTGCCAAGACGCTCGAGGCCTCCAAGTGCACACCAACATGGCCCAAACAGGCAAAATTCAATGACTTGCTCCAGGTTCTGGAGAGGTTCTGGCGCTCTCGCCGATTCGGCTTCCCGACGCCCCGGAGCGGCCCAACCATGCCACCAGGATCGGCACGAGAGACCCCCCTTTAAGAGGTTTCCGGGACGGCCGCAGAACGACACGAGGGGAGGCCTCCCTGACGGCCCAACAGGCCCCCCCAAACGGCTCCGAGCCCGTGCCCACGCGGGGGCCCGAACGAACATGTCGGTCCTTCGGCCCCGAGAAGCTCCCAGGAGGCCCCACGAGGCCCCCAAGAGGTCCCCAGGGAGCCCAAAGGGGCCCCCAAGAAGCTCCCGAGAGGCCCCCAAATTGTTCCCAAGAGGCCCCAAAATTGCCGCCCAGAAGCCTACGAACGCGCTCCAAAGAGGCCCCACGAATTAACCCTGAGGACTCTGCCCCACGTCAGCGTCGTCACCGCCGCCGACGCCGCCGACGTGGTCGTCGTCCACCTTCAGTGTCGGCGGCACCAGCCGAAAGGCCTTCCCAATACAGCCATTCACAAAACAGGAGAAGTTCCCCGAAGGCGCTACGTAGTCAACCTCTCATCAGCGACGTGGAAGAAGCGCGTCACCGTCACCGCTGACACTTCAACAATTCACGAATTTGGACCCCCGACAGTGCGGAAAGAACGGGTACTACGCCCAACAGCAGATGTTGTCCAACACCAGCACGGGCCGCTGTTGCGCAGGCGGCCCTCTGTCTCAAATGGACACCGTCCGCAACGACGCCGACGGCGAACCCTGTTCAATATAGACACGAACTGCTCTGGGTATTCGTGGTCATTCTTTCTGTACCCATTTCCATCGTGCCAGACAAAGTCCGTCAATGAAGGACTTGGTAAGCTGCAGAAGCTCGGAGACGGACTCGGATTCGGGGAACCACTATGGGGGCTCGGACCGGAACCAGAATCAGTGGGGGCGCATCGGATCCGATCGGAGACGAACGCGTGCACGGTCTGAGCGCGCCGAAGCGAATAGCTGCACACCTCAGGCCGCCCTCTGTCCACCGCCACGAGTACGACAATGATGACATTCTACCTCCTCCTCGCGCCCGAGCGCCCCGCCGACGGCCGCGCCAGAGCCCCGCCAGCGGCCGGGCTGCCCGGGTCGGACCCTCGGCACGGCTCTCGAGTACCTCCTCCCCCCTCCTCCTCCTCCTCCTCCTCCTCCTCCTGCTCCTCCTCCTCCTCCTCCTCCTCCTCCTCCTCAGCTGCCCGGGTCGGACCCTCGGCACGGCTCTCGAGTACCTCCTCCCCCCTCCTCCTCCTCCTCCTCCTCCTCCTCTTGTTCCTCTTGTTCCTCTTGTTCCTCCTCCTCCTCCTCCTCCTCCTCCTGTTGGCTCCTGTTGGCTCCATAGCAGTCTGTTACCGCTGGCCAAGCCTGCAATAAAGCTGCGAAAAACAGTGCTGGGAAAAAGGAAGGATAAATGGGTCGGGGAGGGGTCACGCCGCCGTGGACGCCCAGCACAACCCATCCCAGAACAGGGGGACTGACCTCCCCACGAACTTCTTTGAACTGGGGTCGATCCCCCCTTTGAGCATCTTCAGAGATTCCTCTGCGTGCCGATTGCGCGGACCCCCGTGGCATTCCTGGAGGAGGTACGGGCGGGCCCGAGCGCTTCCAAACGCAGCGCAACGCACACACCAGGCACCCCCCCCCCATCAGCCACAGACGATGGCTCTTGTGGCAGGTCCGCGCAATTTTCGGCGGCCCTCCGCAGGGAAACACACAGACCGCGGCGCGAGTCTTCCCTCGCTCACCGCAGTGAAGACACAAATAGGAACCTTTCGCTATACACTCGACCGCATGGCCTCTCGGGTCTGGGACCAGCTCCAAGAGAGACGGCTTGGCCCGACGGGGCCTGCGGATTTTGGAAACGTCGGGAAAACCACGGGCCGATAAATCACCCATAATTTCTGCAATCAGCCAAGCCGACTGCCGAATCAGAGGCGCCAAACCTTTAAACTGATCGCGCGTCCAAGGGTTGTGGGGTTGGGCCTCGGCACCACGACGGGCCAGCTCATCAGCCCTCTTATTGCCCCGCCATTTCCAATCTTCTACTGCCAGCCTACGGGCCTGGGCCAGGGAGAGGCGAGACCTGATCTTAGTCACAGAAATCCGATCGGGCCCGATCTCAGCAGCGAGCCTGAAAATGTCCTCCCAGAGCTCCGAGAAAGCAACCTTTTCCAGATCCTGAGTAGGCCCCATCTTCCAGGTGTCCAGGACGGCCTTGCAGTCTGTGACAATCTCCATGGCCTCAGGCCCCGCGAGCCTCAAAGCCATGACCAGCGCATGCACTTCCCCGCAGCCACTGGTCTGGACTGCGTGGGGCAGCGGTCCGAACGCAGACCCAGTAACATATCCTCCCCAAGAATCCAAAGACATGGATACGACCGCCCATCCAGCTCTCGTGAACTGAGGTAACTTGGGGTCCAATCCAGACCCATCCAGACAAATTCTCGGCCCCAGGTGTCCCCCAGGAGGAAACGCATCCCACTTGTGACCAGCTACGGTGTGCGGCGCTGGCCACTGCCACTCTGGACTCGGGGCAAGCGCACGCGTGACCAGCAACTGGTTAGCAGGCGTGCAATCCAAGGCGAGAAGATCACCCACATCTAGGTCACGCCGAACAGCGGCATGAGCTGGGCAGCAGCGGAAGCGATGACTGGGCGTGCCCAGCCTTTCTCCACAAAGCTGGCAGAGGGGGTCCACAACACGACGATCGTCATACAGAATCAGCTGGGCTGGGTAGCCTCCAGAAACAATCCCAGCGAGTCCCGTGGCTGCCGTGAACCTTTCTTCTCCCCGAAGCTTCTGAAGGACCTCGATGACGGGCTCGAGCATAGGCCCTCCTGAAAGACCTGGGACTCTGACACCATCTCCCAAACCTCTCAGCAGCATATCCCGAACGGCCTGGAGAAGAACAACCTTGAGCGGCCTGTATCCCAAGACGCTCACATCTACTTCAACTCCCCGAACAGTCACAAACGTGCACCAGCTTTTTACCTGCCAACCCAGCCTTTCGATCGTGAGGACTACTGCGCCCGCGGGTCCACGGACATCTTGCCACCCACGAGCAGGTCGGCGATAAAACGAATTGAAACACTCCTCCATGACGCGCTGCTCTGCCCAGCGCAAGCGAGCGGCTTGTCCCCAAGCAAGGATGGGTAACGCATGCACGTCATATGATGGATCCGCCTTGGGCTCCACCGAGAGGAGAAACTCCAACGTCCTGCACCTCCCTTTTGGAGTCCCAAAGGGCGCACTCCCCAAACTGGCCCGAAGCTGGCCAAGAGCGGAGGTGGACATACCGCTGACACGGCAACCGTAAGTGGCCGAGGGAAGGCCTCCCGTCCTAGCAACCTTGAACAAACCCTTCTTGGCACTGCTGAGCCCTCGGAGTCTGCCCCTCCGAAGCCTGATGTTATGCAACCGTTCTTGGGGGACCTTGGATCCCTCGGCTCCTTTCTGCATCGTCTGGTCGCAGCCCAGGCCCCGTCCAGGGCTAGCGCCAGTAAGCTTCCACTTCTTCAGCCTAGACACAATGGTCACCCTCGCCGCCGAGTGACTGCAAAGGACGAGGCCCTTCGACCACGAGATCACCAGTAGCAGCTTCTCGAGCTGCAGGCACAGAAAGTACACAGCTCGGGGCAGGACGCTCTCGACATGCTTCCTACTGCCCGAAGCCTGCGCCGTGATGTCGTCTACTACATTGAACAACTGCACACTAAAGTAAAGCTCCCTGGTGAGGCCCATGGGGTCCATGAGCATAACACGTAAAAGCGTAGTCGCAAAACCGCAGCCTGCCAGGATCCCTTGGAACGCCTGCACGGGGTTTCCAACCACACCACACACATAGATGATTCTTCTCGCACGG
The DNA here is from genome assembly GCA_963575745.1 of Prorocentrum cordatum. Classification (NCBI taxonomy): domain Eukaryota; class Dinophyceae; order Prorocentrales; family Prorocentraceae; genus Prorocentrum; species Prorocentrum cordatum. The sequence goes on along the minus strand of CAUYUJ010003125.1, from coordinate 177,171 downwards.
TAGAGCGACAGCAAACGGCGCAGCTTCACCAAACTAAACTTATGCTTGGCGGCCGCGACGGCCAGCAAATAATGGCAAACCTTCTCGTAGGCCTTTGTGAGGTCCACGAGGCACGAGCCTGAACAGCCGCCTACACTGACATGCTGCTCGACCGTCAAGCTCTGCTCCCAAACCGCTCGTTCGCAGCTCTTGCCGTGCACACCGTAAAGATAAGCACGATTATTATCACGCCCCCAACGCTTTATCTCGCCCCGCGACAGCTTGGAGAACGCACGCGTGGGTGTGGGCAGCAGAGCTATCGGGCGAAAACCTCCTTCGGGCTTCCCCAACATGGCAAGGATGGTGATGAGGAGGATGGTGGGGTAGGTGCCCAAGAGCTCCATCTTAGGCCACAGCGCACCCAAAACCTCCAGTAGGCCATCCGAGGCCTTGTCCAGGTCCCGAGGCCGAAGCGCATCCACTCCAGCCGCCGTCCTTTTCGGAAACTTCCTGATGGCAACCCTGGTGTCCCCCGCGGACCGCTCCTCCGAACATAGCTCCTGGACCGAGACTCCCTGCTCGTCAGCCTGGGACTGGATCTGGTGCGTCAGGAACTGGATGGGATCGGGGAACTTCGAGGCCTCTGGGAGGGGCTCCCAGATGTCACACCAGAACTTGGTGAGCCCATCGACCGTCTCTTGAGGTCCCAGCGGGACCGAGAAACCTCCAGCCTTGACCGTGCTTGACTCAGGGGGTGCCCAGCCGATCGGGCACTGCGAATACTTGTGCGCCTTGCCAGCGCCAGCAGATACAGCCTCCTGCACCCACTCTCGCCAACGCTTGCCACGCTCCGCGGTAAACTTGCGTTCATACACTTTAGCGAAACCTTCAGCCTCAACGCCCCAGGCCTGCAACTGCTCGAGGGAGGCGTGAAACATACTTCCAAAAGACGGGACCCACTGCTGCCAGGACATGTCTTTGCGCAACTGCTTAGGTCCCCACTCGACCGCCTTCAGAAGCCCCATAGACTCGCCCTCACCCCATCTGAGTCCCCGTCTCTTGATGTAAACCAGCTCCGAGAAAAGCTTGGCAACACGACGCCACCCGCGACTCTCAGGACATCCGGCGGGATACCGACCTCCAGACGTCCTGACAGCTGATACTTTCACAATGGTAGGCTCCTCCGCTCTACCAAAATACTGCTTCTGCCCCAAGACTCCGTGATAGGTCCCAAGCTCACGTTCCAGCGACTCGACGAATAACCGATAGCACGCATCCAACGACTCACGATCCCCAACCGATCGAGCAGAGTCCAGGAGCCCCCGATAATCGAGTGGTTCTGGCATGGGTCCTATCACACTGTCCTGCGGGAAAGCCCTCGGCTGGCGGAGCGACTGGACCAGCACGCTCAAGGGCTCGCTGCGAAACTTGACCACGACGGGCCAGTGCGGCTTCGTCGACGCCTTCCTACTGATGGCACAAGAATGGACGCTAGCCGCCAGACCTGCAGACATCACAAAATAATCGATCGTTTTCCAGACCTTGGCGGTGGACCTACACGCGTAGGAAGCTGGCTTCACAATCTGTCCCCCAAGACGACCAGCCCACCCCAACTCCAGGAATCTATCTGGTGATACGTTCCAGTCACCTCCAAGGACAAACGGTAAGCCCCAAGAATGTAACTGCTCTCCGATTCTACTCAATATGTGGCTCCCAGTGGGCTCCAATGGGTCCTGGTCAGGCAAGTAGATGGACCCAATGATGAGCCCCCCTGGCACATACGCGTTGACCCACATCAGCTGCTGGCGATGCGGGCTCGGCAAGCGCTTGACGTCCGTCGGCGGCAAGCCCAGCCCGACGAAATCCCTGCACGCAACCGTGACGCCTCCTGACAGGCCTCCAGCCTCGGTGACCTCCGAAGGGTGGATCGACGCCTGCCAGCCTAGCTTCTTCAACTGAGCTTCACAATCAACTCGATCCGACGGGTCGACAGTTAGTTCCTGAAGCATGACGATCTGACTCGATGCTTCCCCCTGGAGAAACTGCTTCGCCGAGGACCAAGCCGTGGTATTACAGGTTTCTAGACAGAAAAACTCTCCCTGGCTAGACCTGGACGATTTATTATTACTCTGCCCTGGCTGGGCAGACCTAATCTTACGAACTACTTGTGGCCCTGTAAGAGGCCTGGCACTAGGGGGAGGAGGAAGAGCTGGGGACGGCAGATCGGGGGGATGGGATGTCGGCGGGGGCGGGGGCCAAACCAGGGACCGAAAGAAGATCCCAGGCGGCCGCGACGGACCCGCCGCCGCGTTGCCCCACCAGCAGGTGGGGCAAGGCAGGCTGTTACCCACCAGACGTTTTCCCCTGGGCCCCTCCTGCCGCCCCAGACGCGCCTGGGACGCCTCCAGCTTCCCTTCCAGCACCGCTTCCTCCTCCCTTGCTGCCAAGAGCCTCGGCGGCCCTAGCACGCACATCAACCTTGGGTGAGCTGGCCGTGGCTCCGCCACCGCCCGAGCCTCGCTCAGGGCTGTCGCGGGCGTCAGGGCCTCCAGCAGCAACAGCAGCTGGAGGAGCAGCACCGCCAGGCGGCTCCGCTCCGCGCTGCACGCCGCCCTCAGAGTTGCCCTCGGCGCCCTTCCGCTTCTTCTGCAGCCTGCTGACGTGCGCGGAGTGCTCCTGCCGCAACTTTTCTGCGGTCTCCTTGGCCTCGCCGAAGAGCTGCTTCGCCATGTCCTGCACTCCTTTTCGCAGCTGCTCCTTCCTGGCAGCTGCCTCCTTCTTGTCCGTGCCGGTGAACTCGTATATGTCGGCGAGGCCGAAGAAGTCGTCGCAGCCGTCCAGGTCGATGCACGACGTGTCGCCTGCCAGCAACTGCTCCAACTTGATCTTCGGCGCCGCGGGCTGGTCGCTGTGGGCCTGGCTGTACATGGCTTTGAGCAGGCACTTATACTCATCGTCCGCTTCGCCGAGCTTCGTCTGCAGCAGCTGGACCTCCGTCTCCTGGTCTGCACCCGCTTGGCGTAGCCTCCCCAACTTGTCGATCGCTGCCTCGAGCACCTTCTCGAGGTGCACGACCTGTGCGTGCGCTCTGTGTGCACGCACCTGCAGCGGCGGCTCCTTCGGCAGGACCGCCTCCTTCTGCTTGTACTCCAGCAACTTCTGGTACTTGGTGACCAGAGCGTGGTCGCCCGTCTTGGAGCCAAGGCTGATGAGCTGCTGGATCTCGTCCACAGAAGGCTGTGCGCCCCCGTTGCCTAGGCCAGGCGGGAGCTGCAAGCCGACCGAGCGGGGCGTGCCGTCCGTCGCGAGCTTGCCCTCCTCCTCAGCGACGGGCTCGTTCCAGGCAGCGTGGCAGTGAACACAGTACCAGGAGCTCCATCCGTTTTTCCTGCAGCCGCAAGTCTGACACTGCCACCTCCGATGGGGCCCCTTCGAGCCTCCACGCTTGTTGCTGCCACGCTCGTCGGCCCAAGACACACTCTTCTGGTGCCCACCTGCCGCATGCTCTCCCCAAGCCATGAGAGAACACGAACAGGAATCTTGAGCCACGAGGCGTGGCCGGTAGACTGAACAGTAGGACCCTCACCCTGGGCAGGGCCACTGATCGAGGGTCGTGCGGGTCTCTGACCAGCTCGAGCCCCAACCCCAGGGAAGGCGAAGGCCCCAGGCAACGGCTTGAGCCAATGGCTTGAGCCAAATGGCTACGGACCTTCCTCCTCCTCCTCCTCCTCCTCCTCCTCCTCCTCCTCCTCCTCCTCCTCCGCTGCCCTGGTCGGACCCTCGGCACGGCTCTCGAGTACCTCCTCCCCCCTCCTCCTCCTCCTCCTCCTCCTCCTCCTCCTCCTCCTCTCTCCTCCTCCTCCTCCTCCTCCTCCTCCTCTTCCTCCTCCTCCTCCTCCTCCTCCTCCTCTCCCTCCCTCCTTTCCTCCCCTCCTCCTCCTCCTCCTCCTCCTCCTCCTCCTCCTCCTCCTCCTCCTCCTCATCCCGATTATCATTTACCCGATCCCTATCCCCACTGCCATGGCCTGTGGCTCCAGTGGCCGATTTGCCGTCCCAGATGGGCATACATTATGTTCCCTTCGAGTTTCGAAGGGCACAACCACTACTGGGGTGGTGGGGATGGTGGGAATGGGGGTGGGAAGGGTGACAAGGATCGTTTCAACGATACTGACCTCCGCGGCCGCCCTCCGCTGCACGCAGCCAGCTCGTGCACAGCTCGCCCGACAGCGCCCCCACTTCGCCAGCAGGGCACGGGGCCAGCCACGCGGTGTTGTCACCGCACCGTTCGAGGGCCCCCGTGTTGCCCGCGGAGGCCCGCCAGGTGCGACCAGGGCCGACAAGGGCTCCCGAGGGATCTATCTGGCGGACCCGACTGCGCGCATCGCGGCTAGCGGCCACCCTCGCGCGCTCGCGCCTCCGCCAAGGAGAAGGGCGCCCGTCCAACCGGCGCGCCCTCGGGCCACCCAGTCTTCGAGCAGGAGATCGACTGCAGCATGGACGTGCCCCAACATGGACTCTTTGACGTCGAATCTCCGAGACAGCACGCAGCACGGAAACCTGCGAGTACCTTCTGCGCATCTCATGTCCTAGACTCGACGAAGAAACAGCAATCGAGGGGCTGATCCATCCTGTCGTCGATCCCCTAGAGTAGGGGCCCGACCACGAGAAACCTTCCACAAGAGATCCAACCCTGAGACCCCAGGACGTCCGTTGAGTTTTGGTCTGGGAACCACACCGCTTCCACCGCGAAGCCATCGATTGAGCAGGGACCGACCGTCCCGGCATTCCTATAGTCCTACCACGAAATGTTCTTAGACCCCATAAATGTTCCAAGAACGTAAACAATGTTCTTAGAACAGAAACCCGATGCGTTAAACCAAGACAGTCACAATCAGGGAAGTTCTAAGAACATTTCGTGGAGACCACGAAAGACTCTTAGAACATTCTTTGGTGGGCCTATAGGCACGTCGGGACGCTTCGCCACTGCTTGAATCGAAACCCAGAGAAACCCAGGGCACTCTGGAGGCAAGCAGGGTGCTTCTTGGCATGGGCCTCCACAGTACTCCACGCCTCTCGATGCTGGAGGGGCAACGCCACCTGGCACGCGGAAGCGGGCCCCGAAGGGGCACGGATCCTCTCTGGGCCCCCTCTCGTGCCCCCTCCCCGCCCCGGGACCCGGCCGCCTCCGAGCGGGGCCTCAGGAGGGCCCACACTGATGGGGCCCTGGGACACACAAATACACACAAATAACAGGATTCCCCATATTTCCAAAAATTTCCTGGGTTTTTGTTTTCCCCCCCCGTTCCCCATATTTTCCCATATTTTCCTGGGAGTCGACGATTCCTTGCGTCTGTGTTTTTTTCACTCCTGAAACACGGCGGACCAGAACGGAAGGCACCTCGCCCTCAGGATCCCTTGAGACGAAGCCAGGACGAAAAGACTAGGAAGAAACTCCTGGAGGCCTTGAGCGGCAACTTGAGACCCGACGTCGGGTCTACGTTGGACTTCCGTCGGGTTCATGTCGGGCATACGTCGGAATTACGTCGCACGTACGTCGGACTGACGCCGGAGCTCCGCCGCGCGAACGTCGATCCAAAGCTTACGGAGCTGACGTGTGGACAACATAATGCAACCATTGCGCGTCGCGCGAGGCCTCTAGGATTTCCTCATTGAAGGGGTCCTGGGACACAATAATAAATACACACACACATAAAAGGATTCCCAAAATGTTCCTAATTTTCTGGGTGTCTGTCTTCCCCCTCACTGCCCAGATTTTCCAATATTTTCTGGGGGATCGACGATATATTGTGTCTGTGTGTGTTTTGTTTCTCCTCCTGACTCATAGCACACAACATCGGAAAAAACTACACATCGTGGATCTCTGAGACCCGGCGGTTCTGGAGCAGGTACCGGGCGCCGCGGCCGTCCCAACGCGTTCCGGAACGCTCTGAGAGCGTTCCGGACAGCTTTGGAACGGATGCATACCCAGGGCACCTCTTCCTCAGGATTCCCGTCTCTTGCCATCCCTGGGGCGTCCATGCCCCGTGCGATCTACGGTGCCGTGCGCGTTTCAGTTTCGCTCTCGCAGGGTGGCCCAGGAGGCTCCTCGGTGGTCCCCGCCGGGCAAGAGGCACACGTCCGAGCGATGCCATGGGCCATGTCACAGTGAACGACGTCCGAGCGATGCCATGTCACAGCGGATGTCACACGTCCGAGCGATCCCGGGAGCTCGCGACACCACGCTCGGGACAGGTGCCTCCTTGCGCGCATCGGGGCCCGGGGGGCAGCCACTGGGTCCCGCCGCTGCACTCGCGCTCGCGCAGCTGGTCGTGTCGGGGCCCTCGCTTGAGGAGCCAGGAGTCATCTCGCACGAAGGTTCGGTGGCAGCTCATGGGAGCCTCCAATGCCATCTCGTTGGCCCTTGCGAATCGAGGCTCCTCCGCGCCAATCGACGTCACGTCGACGCTAGTCGACGCCGAATCTACGCTGGTCGACGGCGGCTGAATCGGAACTTCTCATCGATCCCCAGATGCGACTAGACGATCGTGCACTATTAAAAGACGAAGCTGCGAGGGCAGGGCTCCCATGATTTGCTACCAAGCTAAGGTGGAAGAAAAAACAACGCCGGACCCCCCTCCCTGGCGCGCAGAGCGCGCCAGGGACGGCGCCGGAGGCGCCGCCGAGAGGGGGGGGCCAGCGCGGCTCCAAGAAATCCGCGCGGAGCGCCGAAAGTTTGTGTTAATGCCGCTTTTCCTTCTTCGAACGAGGGGGGGGGGGGACAGCGGTGGCCTTGCTCATCGCCTCGAACTGCTTCACCTGCGTGAAATCCTCCTTGGCGTCCTTGATGTCCACGCTGCCGTCTTGCCGGACCGTCCACTTGTACTCGCGGCGGGCGGCGGCCGAAAGGAGGGCCCCCCCGAGAGAGCTGCGGCGGCCACGTCGACGGCGTCGCTTCCGTGGCTCGTCGTGGACTGCAGGGACGACGACGACGCGGCCGTCATCGGGGCCTGTAGACTTCAACGTCGTCCCCAGATTCGCTGGTGTTGTTTTTTCTTCCATTTTTAATATCTATATATATCTATATATATATATATATATATATATAATATATATATATTAAAGAAAGGTATTTCTCAACTTTTAGCCTCTGGGGCCCTCCCCTGGCCGTGGGACCATTGGCAACGACTCGGCATGAAAAGCTGGTCCTGATGGTTCGAGACCTCCGGGGGTCCACGTTCTGAATCGACAGGACGCCAGGGGCCTGGGCAGACAGAGCAGCCCCCTCCTCCCCCTCAGGACAGGGGATTGCCCTCCCCCTCTCAGCCCACCCTCCGCCTTGGGCCCAGATCCAAGGCGTCTCGGAGTACACTGAGAGCCGGAGCAGACGTCGTCGTCGTCGGACCTTTTACCGACTTGAGCGAGTTGTGAGGAAGTCTCGGGCAGGGGGCGCCGTCCCCGAGGAAGCCTCGAGCTGAAGCGCCATGGGCGCAGCTAGCGGGAAATCACTATCGTTAGGTCGGGCGTGTCCCCGACAGGCGGCCTTCTCAGAGCGTTCCGGAACGCTCTGAGAGCGTTCCAGAGCGCTCGGAACGGATTTATCCTCGTCCTAGCCCCGCGCGGCCCTCCCCAACTTGACTGACTCGGGCGACTCATTGAGCGAGAAAGCTGTCCATGAGTTCCGGGCTCTCTCTGGCCAGGTCGTCTCGGAGTAAGATGTGAGGATGTATGGAGCGGGAACCATCGTCGTCGTAGCAGTGGCCTCGGTTCAACCGGGATCGGGATGCAAGCCCGCGCTCGAGCAGGAACCTGGCTGCCCGAGAAAATGTAAGTAGCCGGTGTTGAGGTGAAAGCGCCCAGAACCGTCTCCCGGCGGCGGGCCCAGGGGGGGGGAAGCCCAGAGGTGCGAACCTCCGCAGAGGGCTCGGAGGGCCTCGTACCTTCAGCAGCAGTGTTCCGGGCCTTCCCCGAAGGCGCAGACGGCTTCCCGGAAGGCACGAGGGCTCCCGAGGAGACCCGCGGCCCCCTGGGCAGGCTGGCCCGCCTCCACGCCCGCCCCTTGCTCGCCGCCGAGTTCCCCCTGCACCCACCGAGTTTCCACATGGTCTGGAAGCGGGATTTCCAGGACGACGGGGCGAGACAGTGCCACGAGCTTCCCACTGCGCTCCACAAGGGGAGGGGGCGCCACGCTGCCAGAGAGCTCCAAAAGGGGGCGACCCACGTCGGCGGCCATGCGGTACAAGGGGGTTCAGAGGAGGAGGCAGAGCTAGGAGGAAGAAGAGGCACTCATCCCGTCCTTCAGCGCCGCCCAGGCCACCCAAGCGTGCGATCAAGACCCATGGCAAGCTCAACTGCCGCGTCACCCAGGCGGCGCCGCAGACTAACAGCTCTGACCGTACATGGTGTCTGTAATACATATATATATATATATATATATGTGTAGCGGGCGGGTTCAGGGGAGATGGAAAACCGAACGAAGGTCAGGATAGTTAGTTTGATCGATCACATGTTCGTATAATGGTCGTCATGGTCATCGTCGTCATCGTCGACGTCGTGTTGGTGGTCGTCGTGATCGTGGTCGTGGTCGTCGTGGCAATCCTCATCCTCGTCATCGCGGTCGCCGTTGTCGTCGGCATCTTCGAAGAAAGGAGGATAATAATCATGGAGCAGGATGAGGTGTGTCAGAAGTGGCAGGATCGGGCTGGGCGAAAGGGGGGGATAGCAAAGGGGGGTTTGAGAATCAGCTCACGTAGCTGATTTTCCCGACGCCTCCCGGCGCCAGAGGCGGCTATGTATCGAGGAATGGGCCCCTGGGTGGGGCCGAAACCAGCTGCATGCAGAAGATTTCGGTACCGCCCCCCCCTGTCTCTATCCCCCCCTTTTGTCCGACCCGACATAGGGGAACAAAAAATGACATAAACATAAAAACTCGGAAGTCCGCGCGGACTTCTCGGATCGGCGCTGGACCCCACCTCCCTGGCGCGCGGAGCGCGCCAGGAGCGGCCAGGGGGCCCCAGCGCCGATCCGAGACATCCGCGCGGGCCTCCGAGTTTTTATGTCTATGTCATTTTTGGTCCCCTACGACAGGAGGAGGTAGGAACAAGGAGAAGAGGAGGCCACCCCAGAGCCATCCAGACGTCGTGTGCGCGGTGTTGCCTTCTGGACCACTGGAGGGCTCGACCCCCTCTCCAAGACCGGCTCCTGCTCCTGCGACGACTACATCTGAACGTCCTGGGGCCCTGCAAGGGCCCGCAGGGGCCGAAGAAGGGGACAAAACTCGTGCGCCGTGATTTTTGTTAACGACGCGGCGAGAAAGGGTTTGGGGGACTGTTCGGATTGTTTTGCAGACCCAGGAGCTCATTCAGAGCATGCACCCAGGAGGAGGCCGCAACCGCCCCGCACTCGGCAGCGAAGGCCCCGAGTGCGACACCCCGCCTGCGCCCTATCAGAGCGCACTCCTCCTGAGGACTGGGGGATACAGCTATCTCCTCCGCTGCCCCTGCAGGATCCAGCAAAGCGGCGCGCTGTACGAGAGCAGGCGCGAGAGGTATGAAGGAGCCCTGGGACACACAAATAAATACACACAAATAGCAGGATTCCCCATATTTTCCAATCTTTTCTCTGCTTTTGTCTTCCCCCCCACCATCCATATTTGCCAATCTTTTCTGGGGAATCGACAATTGATTGTGTCTGTGTGTTTTTTCCCCTCCTGAAGGTAGGAGTCGGAGGAGCCAAGGGGGGGGCCTCCCGCTTGGAGTTCAACAGCCGGCTGATCGTCTCGCGGTCGCGCAGCGGGATGTCCGCCTGGCGCCCGCGCGCCGAGGCGGCGGCGACGCGTTTCCGAGAGTGACAACGGTGAAGGGACTTCTGCGACCGCGGGGCTGCGTTGGAGCCCATGAAAGATTGCGAGCGAAAGCGTCGTGCGGCGACCTTGTGGGCGAAGCCGAACGTCTCAAAAGTCCCTTTCCCTGGGGTCCGTTTTGGTGCGGGCGATGTTCACACCCATATCCAGTGCGTCTTGGACGTTCCAGGATGGGGCGCCGCAAGACCGAGGCGCACTGGACGTGGAAAAAATCGAGATCCAGTGCGCCTCGGGATTCTGGGGAAGGCAGACCGGAACTCGAAGCTGCAGTGGGTATGGACACACGTCTTGCCCGCACTGGGAACCCAAATGCAACGGTGGGACGGAGCAGAGCGGCGCCGGCAGGGGGCACCGACATACTGCCCGTGCCCTGCTGGGCAGCGTCGTGCGGCGACCTTGTGGGCAAGGCCGAGCGGACCTGAGAAATCGGCATCGCACGTCTCACAAATTGGGGAGCCCACAAAAGACGTACGCGCCCAGCTATGTACGTGAACGCCGCCCCCTGACCCGCGAGACCGGCCTTGCGGTGCGAACCTTCGCGCAATGCGGACTTCCGAAACCGGCGTGGCGTCGTGCACGCGTGCGTCCACCTCTCGCTCCGTGACAGTGCCCTGCCCCTGCCCTGGGGGCGGGGGAGCGGAGCGGGGAGCGGCGCCAGCGCGGGGTACCGCACTGAATGACCCGCGCCCGGCTGTCGGGCAGGGCGCGGGAGGCGCCGTCGCCTCAGGCCGCGTGGGCGTGGGGAACTGTGGGCGTAGTGCTCCAACCGGTGCACAGTCCCCCCGCATAGGAAGGATGCGCTGTAAGGATGCAAGGGCCTTGTCTAGGGGCCCAGGGACACACACACACAGACACACACACACAATCACACACACAAACACACACACAATCACACACACAAACACAAACACAAACACAAACACACACACACACACACTCACACACACACACACACACACGCACGCACAAAACAAGAAATCCCACCAGCCCTTTGGGAGACAGGTGGTCTAAGGGTGATCTTGCTTCATTTCCACGACTTCTCTCCATTCGGGGATGGGAGGTGTCGCGAGGTGTCGGAGGCTCCCTTTTCGGCCAGTGGGAGGGCCAATTTTGACACCCCTCACGAGGATCGTGGCCCACGAGGGAGGGACGCAAATCGAGTAGCCCCCCTCTTTTGACCGACCGCCTCCAAGATGGCCCCAAGAGGCCCTCTAGGGCTCCCAAGAGGCCCCCTAAGAGGGTCCCACGAGCGCCCCCGAGAGGCCCCAGGAGGGCTCCACGAGGCCCACCGGGAGGCCCCCAAGAGGCCCCCGAGCTGCCTCAGAGATCCCAAGAGGACCTCCAAGATGGCTCAAGATAGCCCAAGCTGGCTCAAGATGGCTCCCGCGATGCTCCAAGATGCCCCAAGAACGCTCCAAGACGGCTCGAGATGGCCACGGGCCTCCCCGGGAGGAGCAACATTCCCTCGCTGCTTGACTAGGTGCGTCTCTTCGGGCGGCCGGCTCCCTCGCTGTTTGACTATGCGTGTCTCTTCCTCTCTCCCCCCTGTCAGCTCTAATGGGCATTGTTTCTGGATGGGCTGGTGGGGATACTTTTTGCGTCGCAGCCGCAGGCGAGAGCGCCAGCGGCGAGTAAGGTCCGAGCGGGCCGCGCAAAAACTGTTGGGGATACGCACGAATCTAAGGATCCCCTGTATGTTCCCATATGTTCTGGGTGTTCGTCTTCCCCCCGCTTCCCCCACTTCCCACATTCTCCTAAGAGTCCACGATAAGTTGTGTCTGTGTATGTTTCCCCTCCTGACCTTGGAAGGCCATGCCGATTCTTTGTAAGCGGGGCAGGGCCAACGAAAGCGGCCAAGGATGGGCCGAGGAGGCAAGGATGCAAGGTTACCTTGCGAAAGCTGCCATCCTCACTATGCGGGTGGACTGAAGGAGGACCGCATTCTTATCATTATGGGGGACGGGGAGAACGGGAGGGGGCATAACGTAGCGCCCCCCCACCCACAGACTGTGCACAATAAGCCAGAAAGTCGAGGCGAATCCAGCGGTGGCGGCGAGGGCCGCCCGGGAGGCCCCAAAAAGGGGGGGAACGCGAGGCAGGGGCGGAGGTGTGGCTACCCTTTCCTCCCCCGGGGCGCGGCTTTTGCTCCTCGCCCCGGCCCCGCCCGGGGTGGCGCGCTCGAGCGGCAGGGCGGCAGGCAGCCGCCCTCGCGCGCCGCTGGCCTGCGCTGTGCCAGGGCTGTGGGCGCGTGCGCCAGGCCGCGCGGCGAGAGACAGGAGGACGGGCACGGGGGGAGGACAGGAGGAGGAGGAGGAGGAGGAGGAGGAGGAGGAGGAGGAGGAGGAGGAGGAGGAGGAGGAGGAGAAGCGGGACACGGCGAGGAAAAGGGAGCACGAGGACGAGGACGGGGAGGAGGAAGAGCACGGGAGGAGGGAGGGAAGAGAGGAGGAGGAGAAGCGGGAAACGGCGAGGAAAAGGGAGCACGAGGACGAGGAGGAAGATGAGGAAGAAATAAACAGAGACGGCAAGGAGGAGAAGGGGAACCCCGTTCGCCTTGAGCACGATCGCGTCGACGCCGACGTCGATGGCCTAGGGAGAGGTGCGAGGCGCGCTGGCGGGGGCAAGGAGTGGAGGGAGAGGCGAGGCAAGGATAGATGGGAAGGATAATGATTGGTAGCGAAGGAATACGCTTTCATCATCACGGTGACAAGTATGTAGGGAAGAAAGCCGGAGGAGGATGAGGGGAGTGGAGGAGGGAGAAGCGCGGGGGTGAGGTCGGAGGGAGGAAGGGATGACGAGAAGGGAGGGAGGGAGGGGTAGAGAGAAAGGGAGCAAGGAAGAGAAGGAGGGAGAGTCAGAGCGGAGAGTCACAGGAGGTGGCAGGAGCCGACGGGGAGTCAGGGGTCGTGCCTGGCAGCCACCACCCCCGACATCCCAATCCGCCCACGCCTCCCCCTGCCCATCCTGTGCTTCCTCTCTCCCCTCTCCCCCCCCAAAGACGAACGCAGGACGAAGACACACATCGGGCCCGCTATAAGTTGATACTCTCTGAGAGCCGACAGGTCTGGAGGATGAATCTGGCGCAGCGCGGGCATGAGTTAATGGGGGGCGATAAATGGGGGGGGGAAGAAACGTGCACCCTTCGTGCCCCTGCTGGGTCCCAGGGCGCCCCTTAGGGCCCCTTGAGGGCCAAAAGGGTGCGCCTTTCGTCAACCCCCCCATTCATCACCCCCCCCATCCTTGCCTTCGTTCGGACGTCCACCCCTTTCCATTCCCCGTGCATGGTCCCGCTTCGTTTGTGTTTTCCGCTCGATGATCCCGGATGCTCCTCGAGGGTCCTCGCCGGAGAAACAAAACAAAAAAAACACGTGCGAGCGATGCCAAGCCTTTGCTCGACGCCCGAGGCGCGGCTGGTCCAACGCTCCGGAAACGAGAGGAAAAAAGACCCTTCCAAGGGTCACATTGCCATGGGGGGGGATGTAGGAGGCACGTGTCGCGAGGCACAGGACACAAGGGTACCCTTGAGCTGGCAGGGTCGACCTACTAATCCGGGCCGACTGTGTGGTGCTCCCCCTGCTCCTGCTCCCCCCCCTCTTCCGTCCGCTCGCCCTCCTGGAGCTGGATCTGCGGACTCCTCTTGGGCAGGCCCTGACACCCTCGAAGCCCGCCCCCCTCCCCGGCCAGCACCTGGGCCCCCGAGCGACGAAGGGAAGCGCCGCCTTGCGAGAGAAGACGCAGCGACCTCACGCCGCGGCTCCGCAGGGCGCCAGCGCTGCACACCGCGTGGAGAATGAGGGGCGCTTTCGCGCGGCCTTACGCGGAAGAGCCTTGCGCGCGAATGCCCGCGAGGTCGTCCTCGCCTTCCCCCGCCGCCCGGGGTGAACCATCGATCCCTTCGGGAGCACGACAGCAACGACGGGGGGACGGCGGAAAGGCGACGGGGCGAGCCCCCTCGTCCTCGTCCACGAGCTCCTCCAGACCCTCTCCCATGACGACGAGCATGACTTGGCGGCGAACGCCGGGGGGGGAATGTGGAAAAGGAGCGGGCCTTCTCGGAAGGCTCGGAGGTCCCCGAGCCTTCCGAGAAGTGTTCTGAGCCTTCCCCGCAGACGCAGAGCACTCCTCACACGGCGCAGAGCACTTCTGAGAAACCCCACCGCCTTCGGAAAAAAAAAGCTTTTTCCGTTTCACTTTCCCCCCCTCGCTCGCCGCCGAATGACAACGATCACGCCGATGGCGACCACGACGCGACGACGCGACGGCGAGGACCGAAGACGGCGGCAGCGTTCCTGTCGCAACGCCCTGTCGCTGCCGACGGCGTACCGCTCCTGGCGACTCGCGCGCCCCCCGTCGACGGCGGCCACCCAGGCTTTCACCGTGCTGCTGCCCACCCTGCAGATGATGCCGGCGCAGCATAAACGACGCCAGGACGAAAATAACATCGGGCGAGGATAAGCCGAGAACCTCTGAGATCTGGCAGCTCTGGCGGATGTGTCGGGCGCCGAGGCCTTCTCAGAGCGCTCCGGAACGCCCCGGGAGCGTTTGGGAGCGCACTGGAACGGATATCTATATATATATATATATACATATATATATATACATACATACATACACAAACATACATACATATATTCGTCCTCGCCCCGTCCCACAAAAACTGGATCAATCGGCGACGAGGCAGGAACTGGATCACACAGGAGTGTGCGTCGGATCGGGCCCTCCCGGTTTGGATCGTGGGTCATTTCGGCACCCTCTCACTGCCACCACTGCATTCGGCTTGCGGCACTGGCCAAAACATGTTCCACGATTGGCCCCTTGTCCCACTTAAGACATATGGGTCCAGACTGCATCGGCACAAAATCGAAGTCGAATCGAATCGGCAACATCAAGATACAACAACTACGCCGCGCAAGCATCGAGCCATTCGGGATTGACGGGGATCAAATCGGGTCGAGCTGAGCAACAATCACATCAATCGGAACAGTACTGGAAAAAATCGCTCAGCGAATCGTGTCTGAAAGGCTTGCGCGGGCAATCTTCGCGGCCTGCTACGCGGAATGGAAGGCGATTGCGCGCGACCTCACGCGGACAACTTACGCGCGAAAGTCTGCGCAGTCCACCCTGCCCGTGCTGCAAATGCGAGATGGGTGTTGCAACGACCGCGGCTGCGGCAAGCTGAAACATAGTGTCGACCAGACACAAATTCCAAGGGGAACCTGGATCAGGCAATGCATGTTTGCTCCCGTGTTTCAGATCGACTCCCGCTACCTGCGCGCAACCTCTCGAATGTCGCAGGTGGCCGGACCTGCCTCCCCTGCGTCGCAGCGCAAATCAGCTTCAAACGGTCTGGGACCCGCTTCGTCGTCCTCGCTCTTGCCACCACAGAGAGCGGTGCTGGACATGTTGTGGTGCGTGCCAGGGAGATGCCTCTGCGCAGGCAACGGTGCCGGAGTCGTGGACAGCACTTGGCGATACTTGTTCAGACCGCACGGTGCCCTCCGAACTCTCTCGGGGCCGGAACGACAGAAAAAAACCCACCGCGGTCGAGGCCACGGCGGGCGGTGTGGTCGCGAACAGTACCTGAGCGACTGGCACACGAGGACATGTGGCCGCGGAGGGAGGGAGAGAGAGAGGCAGAACCCCACTTGGATGGCAGACGCCTTCTTGGGCAGCGCGGGCGGCCCCCAAGCTCTCGTCGAGTGGACGGACGCGAGGTATCCTCTCAACCACGAGCGTCCAGATAATCGCACGGAGCACAACCGCACGGCCTCCTGTCGAACACATCTATAACTACACACAACAGAACTGCACCTTGTTGCGGGGACCAAGGGTGGCAATCATAATTCGATTTGGCGGGTCGGTCAGTCTGGGTGGACGGACGCCGCATCGCGATCTACGATGGAAAGCGATGGTCGTGCCGACGACGTTGCGTGCCAACCGTGGAAGCGATCGCCATGTTTCACGGCGAAGCGTGGCGGCAGCCGCAAGACATATCATAACACGAACAGGCGTTTCCGGCACGAAGAAAAACTCGAAATCGCGGGGGGTCGGATCGCGAATTTGCTGCTGGGGCACAGGCGGGGGAGGGAAGCGGGCCGCGCGAGGTCGAGGCCCCCAGGCATACGGCTGGGTTCGCTGAGCCAGGGGATGTGGGATGTCAGTGGGAAACGGCCCACGGGACAGGGCCTCGGCGATGGGCAGCGCGGGCAGCCGATGCTTCGCGAAACGGGGACACGTACAAAACGGCACTTAGCGGCCGGGGCGCGGTACACGTTGGGAGCGCGAGTGGCGGCGCCCGACATGCACCCCGCACCACTGGCTAGGTGTAGTTCTATAAGTGTTCCGTTATGTGAGGATGTCTCCGGCGAACCCACCACGTACAGAACTACACCTAGTGCCTGGCTAAGTGTAGTTCTGAACGTGCCGGATGTATCGCGCGGGGCGAACACGTGCAGACCGGCACCTAGCGAGGGACGGGGTACAGGTCGGGTGGGTCGCCGCGCCCCGCCCGCAGAGTCAGGAAGGCAAGGGCCGCTGAATCCCCTGCCGGCCTCGGGGCGGAGGTGTCTGAACGTCCTGGGGTTTCCCGAGGGAATTCCACCCGCGGCCTCCGCCCACATCGCCCCCCCTATCGGAGCAGCTCGCCTGGTCACTATGTTCCCCATTCCCGCCCGCTGATTTGCCCTCCGCCTCCCCCGTTCTTCCTCTACCTGCCGCCCTCGATTTCCCTGAGCGTTTCCCAATTGCCCCTGGCCCCTGCGCGGCGGCAAACGCCCGCGCCCCCCCGCAGCTGAAAGACTCACCTTGCGCTCGTCCTCCAATCCGCTCGAGGGGCGCAAGTCTTGATTCCACACTGACACTGGCAATCGAAGTCGAGGCCCCGGGAAATCCGACAGGCGCGATCGGCCCCGCGCATGGCGGCCGAATCAATACGTAAGACGATGTCGCAAAAGTAAGTTTGGAATGTGGGGATCCGCGCAAGAAGCTAATCCACTCGCCCAAGGTGTAGTTCTGCGCCTGTCCGATCCTGCTCACCCGCACCGCGCGCGAGCGCCATTCAGCGCCTCCACCTTCCCTCCCCTCCCCTTGGCCATCGCCTTTTCCCTGCCCAAATCCTTTTTGGTCCCCCCTCTCCCTCCTCCTCCCTGATATGTGGTGATGCTCCTCCTCCTCGTCTTCTAGCACATCCTACACATCCCGCCCCTCATACTCTCATCCTCCACCTCCTCCTCCTCCTCCTCCTCCTCCTCCTCCTCCTCCTCCTCCTCCTCATACTCTTCCTCACCCAAACCTTTCCCTCCATCATCCTCCGTTCCTCCATCCTCCTCATCCGCACCGTGTAAATGCCTTCCCTGCCCCTCTTTGAGTCCTCCTCTCCTGCCCCCCGTCTCTCCTTCCTGCTCATCCTGCTCTTCCTCCTACATCCCGTCCTCCTTCCACCTCTCTGTCCTCCTTCTTTCTCCCCGTTCCCGCACGCGCTCTGTCCCTTCTCCTGCTGCCCCCTCGGCCACGATCCTCCCGACATGCCTCCTGCTCTGCGGGGCGCGGCCAGCGAGAGTGGCCAAGGATGGACCGAGGAGGCGAGGATGCAAGGGTGCCCTCGGGAAGGTTGCCCGCCCTTGCTATGCGGGTTGACTGTGCTTGGGCACGTCCTCCTACAGGCGGATCGGCAGAGAGTGAGACATAAGCTAGGCCTGCTCAAAAAATTGACACCAAACATCGCTCCAGACAACTGTCTTGACTATTTCTGAATATTCCTCCTGTAGAGGTGTGGATGCCATGACAGTGGCCACTCTAACAATCCGATCATTTAGTTAAATCTGCGTTTAAACTGTGTAAGACATGTTTTAAACATGTCCCTTACATGTTTCTAACATATCTAAAACATGTTTGAAGCACGGTGTAGACATCTGGGGACTTGCCTCCTGTCGATTCAACGACTTCCACAACTGTAGAGGGACCTGCCCGACTGCAGTGGCCCCGTGGGCAGCGCCCCGTCGCGCGGGCCCGAAGCGCGGAGGCCCGCCCCCGCGCCCGCCAGGGAGCGCGGCGGAGGAGCCCGCGGCCGCGAGCCCACACATTCGGCCCGCCTGGTGAGGGCGCACGGCAGGGACGCAATGGGCCTTGGATCAAAGAAGGACAAAGACTTGCCGTCGCTCGGACGTCCATTCCCGTGCATTGTTCGGTTTCGTGCCTTTTTTTTGGTTGCTCGATGGTCCAGGATGGTCCTCGATGGTTCCCGCCGATAAAACATGCACACGTCCGAGCGATGCCAAGAAGAGGCCATCAAGATAAACTGTCGACGCTCCGCGCGGATGTCTTGGATCTGCGCTGGGCCCGCGGCGCCGGAGGCGCCGCCGGGAGGGCCCAGCGCGGATCCAAGAAATCAGCGCGGAACGCCGAAGGTTTATGTGTATGGCGTGTTATCTTTGTCTATTGGGAGGCCGCTTCGAGGCTTCCTGAGCGGGGCGCGGCCAACGGAAGTGGCCAAGGATGGGCCGAGGAGGCGCATCAAGATGCAAGGGGGTCCCCTTTTAACAGGGCTGGACCTAAACGGTGTTTTGGCGATTTCGTGGGCCGTTTTCGTTTCGATGTCGTTTTGCGGTAAAGGCGGATTGAAGACAAAACAAGGGAAAACAAAAACAAAACGAAAACGAAAAACACCGTTTAGGTTCAGCCCTGCTTTTTTAAAAGTCGCTCCTCCTTACTGTGCAGGTCGACTGCAGGGGTGGAATGACATCCACATGTGAGGCCCAACCCTGCAGGCCAGATTCGGGGGGGGGCAAACGGGCAGGATAGCAGGCCAGAATTAGCTCACGCAGCTGGTTTTCCTGACCGCCTCTCGACGCCGGGAGGCAGGCATGGCATCGAGGAATGGACCCAGCGGCGGGGCCGACACAAGCTGCACGCAGCAACTATCTCGTACCCCCCCCCCGTTCCCTATCCTGCCTTGCCGTCCGGCCCGACAGCTTGCTGCGACGCCCGCGGGGGGTCAAAATACGAAGGATGTCTGCTGACAGGCGAACCGGAGAAGAGGTGTCCGACACCCCCTGGGGGGGAGAGGGGAAGGCTTCTTAGAAGGAGGCTTGGACCCGCAGGGATAGGGTTCGCAGGCGCTCACAGAGCTCCCCCCCCCACGAGTGCACGCCATCCTGGTCAAGGCCAGGAGGTTTTGATCAGAATCCTCGGCGTAGGTCGGGCGTGTCCTCCTACAGGCGGATTTTGAAAACATCAAGGAAAGCTAAAATGATCAAAAAATATTCAAAAATGACAAAACATAGTCGGAAAATCGTCCCCATACTATTTTGTAACTAATTTTGAATATTCCCCCAGTACAGGTCCTCGGCTGAGAGGGAACGGGCCCCTGGTCCCAGCGGGTGCAGATTGACCGAGGACTCCAGGCTTGGTCAAAGGTTTCGGGGTACGGTTTGTTGGCGACCCCCCCTTGTCTCGAAATCCGACTTCCCGGCATCTGCGGAGAACGTATGCTCCAAGAGCCCAGAGAACGCCTCGACAGCCGTCTGTCTGAGGTCTGAGGTGCAGGAGACCGGCTTTCGGCCCCGAGGACGAGGCCGACGGGTCGAGCGACACCGCATCGTGAGGCCGACCGGGGGGGGGGGGGGGGGGGAATTTCGCGTAGAATCCCAAAATGCTCTGAGAACACAAACAACGTCCTCAGGACATAAACCAGATGTGTCAAAACAAAACGATCTCGGCCAGAAATGTTAAACATTTCGTGCAGACCACATAAGGTTCTTAGAAAAGTCTTTGGTGGCCTTATGGGCAAGCCAGGACGCTTCGCCACTGCTTGAGAATTTCCCCCCCCCGCCCCAACCACGAGTGCACGCCCTCCTGGTGTCAGGGCCAGGAGGCTCGTCTCACGACCCTCGGCCAGGAGAGGGACACAGGCCCCCCCGATCCAAGCAAATGCAACATTTGACCGAGGACTCGAGACTTGGCCAAAAGTTTCGGGGTACGGTTTTTTGGCGGCGCGCGCAAAGGGAATAGGGGGAGGGGGGAAGGCTTATTAGAAGGAGACTGCTTGTTAAAAGCTGCCAGCCTTACATCTACAGACAAGGCCCGCGCCTTCTAAGAAGCAGGATGCTTCTAAGAAGCCTTCCCTCTTCCCCTACCCTCCTCTGCGCGTGGCCGAGGTTTGTGTTCGTCGGCGCCCCCTTGTCTCGAAATCAGACTTCCCGGCATCTGCGGAGAACCTATGCTCCAAGAACCCCGAGAACGCCTCGACAACCGTCTGTCTGAGGTCTGATGTGCCGGAGGAGACCGGCTTTCGGCCCCGAGGACGAGGCCGACGGGTCGAGGGACCCCGTATCATGAGGCGACCACGGCGTCGGAGTCTGGGACGCCGAGACACGAGCGGGCGGGCCCGTGCCATCTGTGGGCGGCCACATGAACCCAGCCCCTCCAGATCCGATGTCTGAGCCAACCGCTAGGTCGGGCATGTCCCCTACAGTGGGATTTGAGGCGACAAATAACAAACACATGAAACATGCACAAGAAAAATGAAAAGTATTCAAAAGATAGTCCCCAAATATTTTTGGAGTAGGGACAGGCCCGACTTAAGCCAACGGCTGGGGTTGGGAACTTGAGGGGCGCCGGAAGCCGAGCGGCTCCCGGCAGGGTTGCGCCTGGTGCGCCAGCGCAGACCGGGCCCGCAGGGGCAGTGCTCGCGAGCGGGCCCGCACAAGCCAACTTTGCCATTTGCTGGGACGCAGATAGACATACTCGGTCTACGTGTTCTCCTTGGAGGCGCGCGTCCGCCCCGAACATATAGTATACCCATCTTGTAGTATGTCGTTTCCCGAGCGGTGTGGCCAGAAAGCGCCCGCCAAGACGCATATGCTATAAGATTTCTCGGTGCGCGCGTCGCCCCTGGGGGGGCGACGCAGATATAGTATAAGTATCTTGGGGTGCCACCGATTTGCCCTTGGCGCTGCGCGGAGCGCAGTGATCTTACCATCTACATAACGATCTGAGGGGGAGGTGGGTAGAAGCACGGGGGGGAAGGCGGTGAGAGCGGATCGGGTTCCCGTCGTCCCCCCGAAAGGGAGGGAAGAGGGAAAACCGCCCGACGAGTTAAAGGGGAAACCGCCCGACGAGTTAAAGGAGGAATGACAACCTGCCGAGGCCACCCCCGCCCAACCCGAAGCCGCCGCTTGGCCTGTGGACTTCCAGGGGGGGGCACCCCGGCGCATGGAGGAAGCACGACGGAGCCCGCACGCCCTGGGCCCTCGGGAGTGGGGGGGGGTCACGGGCCCTCGCCCTGGGCCCTCGGAACGTTGGGGGGGGGGGGGGTCTCGGGCCCTCGCCCTGGGCTGGGGCGGTGAAGACCCGTGCTCAGTGGCCGACGGGTGCTGCTCCCGCGCCGACCCCACGAGGGGGGGGCCCGCCAGCGAGCCCCACGCCGCGGAGCGCGGTCGCCCCCATCGCGCCTCCGCGGGCGACCACGGGCGGGTCGAGGGGCGCAGCCAACGGGACGCCGCGGCGGTCCCCTCCGGCTGCGCCACGAAGGGGGCTTCCGCTCGGGGAGACGTGAGAGGCTCGGGGTGCGCCTTGACGCGGGTTGGCCCGACGGGGCCCGTCTGACATGTGGCGCGAAGTCCCGCTGCAAGCACCCAACGAAAAGCGGACCGTCAACATCCAAAGGCGTGCTCGTCAAAGAACGTCGGCAAACCCGAGCTCTGGCTTTCTCGAGTATCACGTCTCCCCGATCTAAGCGAAGAGAGCGTGATATTGTAGCAGTGAAAGCCCGTCGCAGGACCGACTAGACCACGCATCGGAAGCGGAGGAGACGGGGAAGGGCAGGTGCGGTGGAAAGAGACAAGAGCGATTGGAATCTGCTCCAAACCACAAGGTGGTCGCGAGCTCAGAGGAAGAAAAGCCAGGAGGGCTACTGACAGGGCTGACTTCTAGCATGATGATGCCCTCACAACGGGGACCCTCCCGAGGGGAGGCGAGAGAGAGGAGGAGGGGGCAATGATTGGGGGAGAGGAGTGGCGAGGCGAGGGATGGAAGCGAAACAGAGCCCGACATGGCCTGCCCAGGTGGTCGCCACCCCTGGCAAGCCTGCGAACAAAGCCGTCGAGCTAACTGCAGGAACTCTCTTCCTCCCTTTAGTAAACCTCCCCTTAGCGAAAACGACCTGGGAACGAAACCGACGGACCTGGACCCGCAAAAATGACGGCCACGACGCCCTCTCGCGACCCGAAAACGGCCAATTCCTCAATCGACGCGTCAGGGTAGGAGGTCTGTCCACCTCCGATCGCTGAGACCAGTTGTCGAGGCCACGCGCCAGCCAATCGCAGCAGGGGCCGCGGCCAGTGCGGCTCCTCCTTGTAGATGCTCTTGCACCCACAGGAGACCAAGTTCAGTGCCTCGCGCCCGCACCGTCCCTCGCCCTCGGCCCGCGAGGGTGGTCGAGAGCAAAGGGGCCCAAGGACACACAAAGAAATAGACACAAATCCCAGGACTCCCAATATTCTCCAATCTGTTCTGGGGTTTCGTCTCCCCCCCACATTCCATATGTTCCCAGATTTGCATGGGAATCGACGATTAATTGTGTCTGCGTATTTTCCCTTCCTGAGAGAGAAGAAACTGCGGCTCCCAAACTCTCAATCATGTGGGACATGACTACCCGGCTGCGGCGGGAGCCCTCGTCAAAACCCGCACAGGGCCGCGGGGGCCTTTAGCAGATGGCGGGTATCAGCTCTGTATGCGGTATTCGGATGTTTGCCAGCACGGGGTCCCCGAAGTCCCGACACCCTTCCCTGGACCGGTGCTTCACCCTGAGTTTTGTTACGGTCTTGTAGTCCGGCCAGGGCCCCTATAAAGGACAAAAACAACGAAACACCTCCGTCCTGATTCTTTCAGGATGCGAGCATGTCTAGGGAATGCCGAGGATGGGGACCTTGGTTTCCTCCTCGTTCCCCTCCTCCTCCTCCTCCTCCTCCTCCTCCTCCTCCTCCTCCCCAATCCTCCTCGTTCCATTCCCCTTCGAAAGCTTTTGGTATTACGGAGCCCTCCAGGCTCTCGAAACACGCTCGGATACCTCTTGGGGGCGTGACAACCTTCCCGAGCACCTCCGGACACCCCCTGCATCTCGCAGGTCATCTTCCCAGGTCGGCGGCACAGGCCGTAAGGCCTCTACAGTATCGAGCAGCATGAACATCGCTTGGCCGATCCCCAGCCCCACTGGCATGCGCGTGTGCGAGACGCTTTTCCGTTTGAGCCCCGGTCGTCGTCGTCGTCGCCGTCGCGGCTCCCCTTCTGTTTCAATCGTCGTCGTCGTCGTCCCAGTGGCCACTCTCCAGAAGAAGCAAAACTGCACAAGCTTAACATATTGGCGCTCCGCGCGGATTCCTTGGATCTGCGCCCGACCCCCCTCCCTGGCGCGCGGAGCGCGCCAGGGGAGCGCCGGAGGCGCCGTCGGGGGGGCCCAGCGTGGATCCAAGAACTCCGCGCGGAGCGCCAAAACTTCTGTGCATGGCGATTGTTTTTCTTCGACTCTCCGCCGACCCAATTGGCGTGCGCGAGACGTTTTCCCGCTTGAGCCCCAAAATCATCAAACATGCTAGATAAATCTAGGGCCATACCATTTCTTATCAATTTCTGAATCTTCCTCCTGTAGAGGGACAGGCATGGCGTAAGGCTCCCCTTTTCCGTTGCCGGTGGTCGCCGTGGTCGTGGCCCCTCTCCCCCTCTCCCTGCCCCTCCTCCTCGAGCGATCCAGCCATGCAGAAAAGGAGGAGGAGAAGGAGGAGGAGGGGGAGGAGGAGGAGGAGGAGGAGGAGGAGGAGGAGGAGGAGAAGGACGACGACGACGACGAGGAGAAGAGAAGAGAAACCCATTCCCGCCCTGGTGGGGTCCCACAGGAAGGGTCGCCAGGGGGGAGGGTCACAGGGGCCGTGACCCCCCCCCCCCTCTCCGACCAAGACGGCCCAAGGGAGCCCGACAGAGCAACAAGAAGGGAAAACACCAACCGAGTCGAGGGGAAGCCCCTTTCCTTTGATCTCTCCCCAGCTCCCGGAGGGGGATCGCGGAAGGGCGGTCCCGTCGGGCGGGGAGGTCCAGGAGGGGGTCCCAGGAGGGGTCACGAGGCCAACAGGTCCCGCCCCCACGAGGGCTCGAGAGCGTCGTCATCACCGTCGTGGTCTTCGTCGTCGTCACCGTCGTCGCCTTAGTCGTACCCATTCAGGGTCGGCGGCACTGGCCGCAAGGCCTTCGAACTATGCCTCTGGAGCAACTGGTAGGGCGTTTGCGGGACTTGGTTGAGTGCGACTAAGATACATGATGTGTACAGTCGGCCTTGATTGGACTGGACACGCGAGAGGACACAAGACCCTTCCGAGGGCCACATCGCCCTACGAGTGTAGGAAACATGGATCGCGAGACACAGGACACAAGGGTACCCTTGATTTGGCAGGGTCGACCTACTAATCTGGGCCATCTATACCGGGGGGCGACCACCCGCTCCATTCCTAACCAGAACTGCCGTCAACCGAAGAAACACCAGCTACGACAACCATAGTTCAGTGATTGGGCTTCGGGACCCAATCACCAATCACGAACCAACTCCGCTCACCCGGGCTCCTGGCTATATCCGAAGTCGGCGGGGTTCAAAAATTAATTTCCGTTGCCGTATACCGCTTGAACTTTTGGAGCGGATCTGGGAAACTTGAACTGAGAGGCCTCGCGGGGTCCCAGAAAACCCCCGAGGGCGTGCTGGCAACGTCCTGGGCCTGCGTGCGTGCTGGCGTGTGGCAAAGACAAGCTCATTGGAATCACCAGCACAAAGAATCAGAACCTGTATCGCGCACCCACGTCAGTTCCCCATGCGTTGTTCGACTTCGCGCGCGTCTTCTTCGCAAGAGAACCCAGGATGCTCTTCGAGGGTCTCGCCGAGGCAGCAGCGCACACGTCCGGGCGATGCCGAGCTCATAGAGGAGCGACGGCAGGCTTCGACTTCGCGCGCGTCTTGTTTTTTTTCGCGAGATGACCCCAGCGTGCTCCTCGAGGACCCTCGCCGAGAGGGCAGCGCACACATCCGAGCGATGCCGAGCTCGGACAGCGACGGCAGGCGGCCGCGCGCTCGCGGGGGGGGGGGACGCCCCGTCGCCTCCCCCCCCCCCCTGCCGCTCCCTCGGCGGGCGGCCCCCCTGGAGGGGCACGCCGTAAACGCGGGGAGCCCAGAACCTTACCGTTGCTGGGGCGCCCATTCCCCCTGTGTTCTGTTCGCTGTCGTGCGCGGCTGTTGCTGCCAGGCGACGAACCACAGAGATCCCTCGGGGTGCACGCGTCCGATCGATACCGAGACAACGCTGTCCCCGTCCCAGTCCGCGGATGCTGCCCCCTTCCGCTCCAGGGCGGGGGAAAGAAGCTGCAGAAGCAAGGAAGACGAGATGCTGGGCATCGCGCGAAAACCTCTTCCTGTCGCCAGCTGCTCGGCGCGAGCTCCTCACCGCAGCTGCTGCTAACGAGGCCCTGGCACCAGGCGCCCCCAGGATCCTCAAGTAGGTTCCGAAGGGCCTACAGAGAACCCCTCACGAGGCACAGGGGGCCCCAGGGGCCCCCAAAATGGAGCGCAGAAGCTGGGGGGCACCTTGAGCCAAGGACACCTCTGGCAACCCTGGATTTGTTGTTGTTGCAAGTGACAGGCTGCCACTGGCGGGGACACCCTCGGCCAAAGGCCGAGAAAACACATAGAAGTTGAGAAAAATAATCGCCGAACTGCGGGGCGGGCATTTAACTGTGTCCACGGCCTCTGGGGGTCCGCGGAAATATTTCCCCCAGGCGGTGGATCTATATCTCAATACATATATGTATGTATGTATGTATGTATATATATATGTGTGTATATATATACACTAGAACCACGCGCGCGCTTCGCGCACTTAACTTCTAGCTAGGATCACAGTCATAGTCACCATCACCACCATCATCATCCTCATCATCATAAACACTGTCATCATCATCATCATCATCATCATCATCATCATCATCATCATCATCATCATCATCATCATCATCATCATCATCGTCATCGTCATCGTCATCGTCATCATCATCATCAGCATCATCATCATCTTCGTCGTCATCGTCATTATCATCCTCCTCTCATCTGCATACTCATCATTGTGGACTTGGGGACTTTGGTTGTGGGCCTGAGGCCGCCATGCCTGGGGGATGGGCCAGTGGCCTGCTGGATGCCTGTTGGGATATGTGTGGTGGAAGTCTTTCGGAGGCCTCTTGGAGAGCTTTCGGGGGCCTCTTGGGTATTTCGTGGCTTCTTCTTGGGGCCTCTCGGGAGCTTCTTGGGTACCTTTCGGGGGCCTCTTAGAGGCCTCTTGGGGCTTCATGGGCGCCTCTCGAGGGTCTCTTGTGGACTCCTGGGGGCCTCTTGGGGGCTTCAAGTGGGCGAGGGCTTGAAATTCGGATCGTGTTCTCCCTCTGGGGCCCCTCTTGGGGCGTGTTTGGTGCCCTTTTCGGCTGTCTTGGGAGCCTCTTGGGCCGTCTTTGGGACCTCTGAAGCTGTTTCGGCGCCTTTTTGGAGGCCTCTTGGCCCGTGTCCAGTTCATCTTTCGGGCCTTTGGAGCGTTGTGAAACCAAACTGGGGAGAACGCTAAATGTTTCGAAAACCACTAAAGAATCAATGATTTTTGTCTCTTGGGCCCTTCCCCGGGGTGCTGTCGGAGGCGTGCTGGGACGCTTTGGAAGCTTTTTGGCCGATCTTGGAGCCATCTGGAGCCGTGTTGGAGTGCTCCCGGGCCGTCTCGGACCTCTCCTGGGCTGTCCTGAGGGCGTCCTGAAGCCATTTTAGGCGGTCCTGGAAGCGTCCTGGCGCCTCCGGGGTGGGAACCAAAGCCACTTGGCAAAGCGGTGCCCCCCCTGGTCCAGGACGCCCTCCCCATGTGTATGTATATTAATATACATACGTATGTGTATGTAATATATATATACATATATATACACATATGGATATCGATAGGTATGTGTGTGCGTGTGTATGGTTGTGTGTATGTGTGTATGTGCGTATGGTTGTATGGCTGTGTGGTTGTATAGTTGCATGTTTGAGTGGTTGTATGCATGCATGTTGGTATGCATGTATGTGCGTATGTTTGTATATGTATGTATGTATGTATACATGCATGCCTGAATGTGTGTAGGGATGTATGCATGTATGCATATATGTATGCATGTGCGTACGTACGTATGTGTATATGCATGTATGTGTGCATGTATGTATATAAGTATGTATGTATGTATGTATGTATGTATGCACGCATAGGTTTATGTGTGTATGTGTGTGTATGTGTGCATGTATGTGTGAATGAATGTATGTTTGTGTGTTTGTATGTTTGTATGTATGTACGTATGTATGTATGTACGTATGTATGTATGTGTGTATGTATGTTTGTATGTATGCATGTATGTATGTATGTGTGTCTGAATATATGCACATTTGTGTATGCACGTATGTATGTGTATATGTATGTATGTATATATGCATGTATGTGTATATGTCTGTTTGTATGTATGTATGGTTGTGTGTATGAATGTATGTATGTATTGTGTATGCGTGTGGATGTGTGTATGTATGTAGGTAGGTAGGTAGGTATGCATGCGTGTATGTATGTATATATGTACGTAGATGTGTACGTACGTACGTACGTATGAATGCATGTACGATGTATGAATGTATGTATATGTGTATGCATGCATGCATGCATGTATGTATGTATGCATGTATGCACATAGCACCCCGCAATTGCGGATAAGAGTGAGGGGGCGGGCGCGGGCGACGCGGGTGTCGTCGAGCCGGCGGACCTCGGGGCCCCCACCTTCCCTGTCGATGGCGCTCTCCTCCTCTTCCTCCTCCTCCTCCTCCTCCTCCTCCTCCCCCTCCTCCTCTTCGTCGTCCTCGTCCTCATCGTCATCGTCATCCTCCTCCTCCACCTCGTCCTCCTCCTCCTCCTCTTCTTCCTCGTCCTCCCTCTCCCCCCCTCGTCCTTTCATCATCGTCCTCCGATTGTCGTCCTCCCCCTCATCGGCCTCCATCATCGTCCTCCCATTGTCGTCCATCATCATCATCATCATCATCATCATCCTCTCCCTCCTCCCCCTCCTCGTCCTCCTCCTCCCCCTCCTCCCCCCCCTCCCCCTCCTGCTCCTCCTCGTTTTCTTTCTCCACATTATCCTTACATCCTCTCTTCTTCCGCGTTCTCCTCGTCCCCTGTTTACTCCTCCTGCCTCCCCCTCCTTTCCCAAGATAACTGCAACGCAATCATTTTTGTTCCACGTTATGCTCCCCGCCTTCTCTGATCAAGGCAACTCGCCAGGACAGAGTTGCTGGACGGGCTGGTGTGGATGCGCGGGGCTTGAAGAGGTCCAAAAATCCGCCGCCGCGCTTGTGCGGCATTGGTTTGTTCAATGAACGTGGTTTAGGTCGCGGGTGGGTCGCGGGCTCTCCACCTCCACCTGGAAGGAATGCAAAAGCAGCCCGCCGCAGGCGCCAAAAAAATTGGTTTGTACACTGAACGTGGTTTGGGTCGCGGGTGGGCCGCGGGTTCTCCACCGGGAACGAATGCAAAAGATGCCCGCCGCAGGCGCCGAAAAATGTGGTTTGTACACTGAACGTGGTCGCGGGTGGGCCGCGGGTTCTCCACCTGACACGAATGCAAAAGATGCCCGCCGCAAGCGCCGAAAAATGTGGTTTGTACCCTGAACGTGGTTTGGGTCGCGGGTTGGTCGCGAGTTGGTCACGGGGTGGGTCGCGGGCTCTCCACCTGGAAGGAATGCAAAAAAAGCCCGCCGCAGGCGCCGAAAATGGTGGTTTGTACCTTGAACGTGGTTTGGGTCGGTGGGTCGCGGGTGGGTCGCGGGGTGGTCGCGGGTGGGTCGCGGGTGGGTCGCGGGTGGGTCGCGGGTGGGTCGCGGGTGGGTCGCGGGGTGGGCCGCGGGCGGGTCGCGGGGTGGGTCGCGGGGTGGGTCGCGGGGTGGGTCGCGGGGTGGGTCGCGGGTGGGTCGCGGGGTGGGTCGCGGGGTAGGTCGCGGGGTGGGTGGGTCGCGGGGTGGGTCGCGGGGTGGGTCGCGGGTGGGTCGCGGGGAGGGTTGGGAGTGGGACGACGACAACAAACAACAACAGACAACAACAAACGACAACAACCAACAACAACAACAACAACAACAACAACAACAACAACAACAACACCAACAACAACAACAACGAGAGTCCGCACCGCGGAATTCCACTTCAGCCACGCACCCAGGGACAGTGAATGACCGTTCGGCCCCCTCACTCTGATGTATGTATGTATTGTGTATGTATGTAGGTGTGTATGTGTGTATGTATGTTTGTATGTATGTATGTATGTATGTAGGTAGGTAGGTAGGTAGGTAGGTAGGTAGGTATGCACGAATGTGTGTGTACGTATATATGTATAATTGTATGTATGCATGGGTGCATGTATGTTTGCATGTGTGAATGCGTGTACTATGTATGCATGTATGATATATGCATGTATGCATGCATGCATGTGTACATATACGTACATGTGTATAGATATATAGCCAGAGAGAGAGAGAGAAATCCCCGCCACAGCTGTAGTTAAAAGCAAGAGGAAGGCCCCATACGACAATGATACCAGAGGAAACCCGTATCATATATATATACATATATATAGTATTACATGCTATCTGTTTCAATTACTCCTTAGGTCAATGAAGTCTGCAAGGGCTGTGAAGGCCATGAGGGCTAGGGCTGTAGGGCTATAGGGCTATAGAGCTATAGGGCTATATGGGCTATATGGGCCATTGGGCTATTTCGCTATTGGGCTGTAAAGCTATTAGGCCACAGTGCTATAGAGCTATAGGGGTA
This sequence comes from Prorocentrum cordatum, assembly GCA_963575745.1. Classification (NCBI taxonomy): domain Eukaryota; class Dinophyceae; order Prorocentrales; family Prorocentraceae; genus Prorocentrum; species Prorocentrum cordatum. The sequence goes on along the minus strand of CAUYUJ010003125.1, from coordinate 147,442 downwards.
TAGGGCTATAGGCGCTATAGGACTATAGGGCTGTATAATATAGGGATATAGGAGTATAGGGCTATAGGGCTATATGGCTCTAGGGCTATAAGGCTACTGGGCTATAAGGCGATAGAACACCCGGGCACCGGGCACCCGGGCCCGGCCACCGAAATCGGCGACGCAGGTCACCTACACATATGAATCCGCTAGGACCCCTACAAAGAAAAGCTCTGATTGAGGAATAAAACACCAACTCAACCTAGCAAACTCGGTTCCGCGTCGTGGCAACCCCCGATCCAGGACGCACTGACCCGGGTAAATCCAAGCCTGGGTCACTCGGGTTTTACAGGATCCTTCTATATCATAGTGCAGGGTCCTGCAGGATCCTGCGCGCTAGCCCGGGTCAATGCAACCCTTGCTGTCGGGACAAAAATGAGGGATGATGAGGGGCAAGTGATACCGGGTGGGGTGCAAAAATGAGGGATGAAGAATAGGGCCCTACAGAGGCCCTTTAGGGCCTCTTTTGGAGCCAGCAGGGGCCCAAAAGGTTCAATAAAAGGCTCCTCTAGGGCCTTCTTCTTCACTCTCCCGTTCAGGTCACCCCCCATTACCACCCGACCGATGGGCAGGATCCTGCAAGACCCGGCGCTCTGGCTGACCCCCGTCTGCATTGGCCCCGGTATCAGGACTCCCGACCAATAGTCGGCCTTCCGAACCCTGGGCGGCGGCCTGGTTGAAGTGTCCGTTGCCCAGAGAGGTGTAGAGCGTGTCCTTCGCAAACAGCCTGGCGGCAGAAGGCGACAGCGGCGAATCCCTTCCACATCCGAACACGCCTGCAATAACCAGCCCCAGGCTTACCGGAATCCCTAAGACTTGGTGATGGCAGTATAATGGGATCGTTTAGATCAGCATCGAGATGAGGTGATACCCATCATAGGGATAAGGACATGTTCCAGGCTGGTAAAGCAAGCATCGGACTGGCCGCCGCCTGCACGTCGCCCTCTCTGCCCTCTGGGCATCTGCGCACCCAGACGAGACATCGCTGCTACCCACGTGTCTTCGAATTGCGCAACTTTCACCACCGTCGTTGGCTCCTTGGAGGTCCAATGGAGTCGGGGGGCACTCGCGCCCAGACGAGACCTCGCTGCTCCCTGGGAGGGGCTGCGACCTGCGAAACTGTCGCCACGTTCGTGCGCTCCAAGGAGGCCCAGCGGAATCGGGTGCTACACGCACCCAGACGGGGCCCCGCTGCTCCCCGGGTGGCTGCGAACTGCACAGCTGTCGCCAATGTCGTGGGCTCCTGGGGGGAGCCAATGAAGTCTCGGGCCGGGCGAAAGGGGGGGTAACAAAGGGGGGGTTTGAGAATCAACTCACGTAGCTGATTTTCCTGGCGCCTCCCGGCGCCGGGAGGCGACCATGTATCGAGGAATTGGCCCCTCTGTGGGGCCGAAACCAGCTGCATGCAGCAGATTTCATAACCCCCCCTTTCCCTATTCCCCCCTTTCGTCCGGCCCGAGAGTCGGGTGCCACGCGCCCCAGACGAAACCTCGTTGCTCCCTGGGTGGCTGCGAATTGCGCAATTGTCACCACTTTCGTGGGCTCCTGGAAGGTCCAGCGGAGCCGGGGGGCACGCGCACCCAGACGAGACCTCGCTGCTCCCTGGGTGGCTGCAAACGGCGCAAGTGTCACCTTCGCTGGCTTCTGGGAGGTCCAGCGGAATCGGGGGGCACGCGCACTCAGGCGAGACCTCGCCCCCCCCCTGGGTGGTTGCGAACTGCGCAACTAGGCACGGCGGGGATGAGGACACCGCAGATCGTACATGTCTGGCAATGTGTTCTGTTGCATGAAGCGGTCAAACACAGATTCGCCTCGCGTGGAGCAGTGGTTGGGTACGCCTCGTGTTTTGTTTGTTCTCTCTCTCTCTCTCTCTCGTTCTCTCCCTCTCTTTCTCTGTCAGTCCAGTGTGTACTCTCCCCTCCACACTTTCAAATTACTCTCATGTATAGTTTTCTTATTATGTGTGTCTCTCTGTCTCTCTCTCTCTCTCTCTTTCTCTCTGCCTCTGCTCGGATATGCTCGATACTCTCTGACATGATGTGCTCTTCTCTCTCTGCTACCCTCTCTTTCATTATGGCCGTGGACGTGCGGACCCGGCCCCTTGGCCGCAATCAAAAGCTCGAGGACCCCAAAAACCTCTTACAGTGCCAGGAACCCCCGATCTGGATACGGAGCCGCGAAACCCCGCCGCCCGACGACAGCGGCCTGGAAGCCGAGACAGAGAGCCTGGGAACCCTGAACCAGGGATCTGGCCGCCCATGAACCAGGGACCATGAACCAGGGAACCTGAGCCAGGAACCCAGAACCAGGGCAATCTCACTGGTGATTCAGGGGGTGAATCATACGGGATTCCCCCGGGAGCAGCCCTTCATTCGGGGATGGACAGAACCCCCTTTAGTAAAACGCGGTTTGGTGAAAACGACCTCGGCCCAGGGCGCAAGCCTGGAAGATGACGGCCGTGGCGCCTTCTCGAGAACCGAAAACGGACAATTCACTAATCGACGTGAAAGAGTGGGGGTTCTGTCCACCGGAGGAGGGAGAGGAGGAGGGGGAGGAGGAGGGGGAGGAGGAGGAAGAGGAGGAGAAGGAGGGGGAGGGAGGAGGAGGGGGAGGAGGAGGGGGTGGGGGTTCTGTCCACCACCGATTCATGCAGAGTGGATTTGTTGACGGGCTGGGTCCCAAGGCCCCAACTGTTCATGCCGAGAAAGACGGGGCCGACGGGCAGAACTGGACAGCCACAGGCCACGGGTAGGCCGCGGGGTGCGCAGGCCCCTGGCCCAACGGTCCCCTCCTGGACTCAAAGCAAAAGAACCAAAGGCGTCCTCGAGGGAGAGCGCGCCCGGAAACCCTGCCACGCTCAAGAGGGCTCGAGGACCATGAGGAGCACGAGGACGAGAAAAGGAATGGCTCTGGAGGTTGCTGTGGGCTCTGCAGGGTTCTCGGCGGCCTTTTGGTGGGAGGTGGGCGGGAGGCGTCTCAGTGCTCTTGCAAGTGGGAGCAGGTCGGTAACATGCGAAGGTGGCTCCGGAGGTGGGTACCTACGGGACCCCCTAGCCCGTTGGAGGGGACCACAATCGGTAGGCCCAACATCTCAGAGATTGCCGTCTTGCAAGCCCACCACACCAAACTGCCCATGCATGGTCCAGCGTCTGGCCCCCCGCCCCCCCCGTCATGCCGATGCCACCGGGCCCCCCCCCCCCGCGCGATGCCCCCCCCCCCCCCTGGTGGGTGTGGTGTGGTTTGCTGCGGGTGTGGCGCCTGTGGCGTCTTACTGTGGTGCTCCGGAAGTCGTCGTCGTCGCCGCCGCCGCCGTCGTCGTCGTCGGAGGGCTCGGGAGCTCGGCGCCGCCGCCGCCGCCGCTGTCGTCGTGGTCGCAGTCGGCATCGTCGCCGCCGCCGCCGTCGTCGGCGTCGTCGCCGTCGCCGTCGCCGTCGTCGTCGTGGTCGACGTCGTTGTCGTCGCCGCCTCCGTCGTCGTCGTCGTCTCCGTCGTCGTCGCCGCCGTCGTCGTGGTCGCCGTCGTCGCCGTCGCCATCGTCGCCGTCGCCGTGGCCGTGGCCGTCCTCGTCGTCGTCGTCGTCGTCGTCGTCGTCGCCGTCGCCGTCGCATTCGCCGTCGCCGTCGCCGTCGCCGTCGCCGTCGCCGTCGCCGTCGCCGTCGTCGCCGTCGTCGCCGTCGCCGCCGCCGCCGCCGCCGCCGTCGTCGTCGTCGTCGTCGTCGTCGTCGTCGTCGTCGTCGTCGTCGTCGTCGTCGTTGTCGTCGTCGTCGTCGTCGTCGTCCCCATTCCATCAGGGGGAGGGGGCCCGAGGGATCCTCAGACCCATCCCATCTGGAGGGGGGTGCTGTGGGCCCAGAGCCCTGGATCAGATCTGTTGGTTCCCAATGCAAGAAGGGATTGAATTGGCTACCCACTGCATTGTGCTATTAGGGTGAAGGGCTTCATTTTTCAAGGCCGCAAAAGAAAGGGAGCATGCGCTAGAGCGCTAGAGCAGTCAAAGAATACAAGGTCAGAATAGCATGGCCATAATGCCGGGATCATGCCGGGTTGAGTCTAGGACCAAACTGGATTAAGCGGGATCGGGCGGGATGAAGCTGGATTTGACAGGTTTCTTGGCCACAGATATACCAGCGTCGTAGTTGAGTCTCACCTAGCAGGCTATGCATCCTGAGTCCTTACTGATTAGCAACGACGATCGGCGACAACGAAGGGTGTGGTTTGCATAAGGTGTGGTTGCAACCTGCCTGTGGGGGGGGCGGGCGAGGACCTCGCCAGAGAGCTTTGCCACGCACCATCAAGGGATCATCAAACCTTTGGCACGACGTGGCGACCCCCATATCCCAACCGCGCTGATCGCAAACCACACCACCCAAGCGAAACCACATCCAGTGTCGTTACGGGCGCGACACTATTCAAAAATCCAAACTTTTCGAGGGATACGAAAAAAGGTACACAACGCCACTCCACCCCAGACCTCTCCTGGGGTGCCCTCTGACCAAGATTTCGAGGCGAATCCAACGGTGGCGACGAGGGCCTGGAGCAGGCCAATGGGGACCACGGGCGAAGGATGTTGGAAACCTTCTCCTTCTCCTCGGAGTCCCCTCGCCGCAGCCACGACAACGACGACCACGAAGGAGATGACGACGAAGCCGCCGAAGACGACCCAGACGCCGAATGCGACGGCGACAACGCCGCCGCGGCCGCCGCTGGCCACCAGCCAGCGCGCACGCGGCCCGAGCGCCAAGGTGAAGGGGCCCTGGGACACACACACAACTAAGTACACACACAAATACCAGGATTCCCCATATTTTTTCTCAGATTTTTCGGGCCTTTGTCCTCCCCCCCACTTCTCATCTTTTCGCACACGTTCCTGGGAATCGACGATGCATTGTGTCTGCGTCTTCTCTCCTTGGGCGCCCGAGTTATCCGGGGTAACTCGAGTCCGGGGCAACTCGGATTTGGATTCCCGAAAAAGGAACCCGAGTTATCCCTGACCCGAATTACCCCTGATGATTCGGGGCTCTGGACGCCCGAGTTATCCGGGGTAACTCGGGTCTGGGGTAACTCGGGTTCGGGTCCCCGAAAAAACAAACCCGAGTTATCCCTGACCCGAATTACCCCTGATGATTCGGGGCTCTGGACGCCCGAGTTATCCGGGGTAACTCGGGTCTGGGGTAACTCGGGTTCGGGTCCCCGAAAAAACAAACCCGAGTTATCCCTGACCCGAGTTACCCCTGATGATTCGGGGCTCTGTGTCTGCGTCCTCTCTCCCCCCCTGACAAGGCCCCGCCTCTCGTAGTGGTCGGACGGCGGGAAGCCGGGCTCGTCGACTATCTGCGGGCGGCGGCGGGGCTCCCGCACGGGGTGCCCGGCAGCCGCTGCTCTCGGGGATGGACAGACCCCCCTTTAGTAAAACGTGGTTTAGTGAAAACGACCTGAGGCCCAAACCTGGCGCGCGCAAGCCTGGAAAATAACGGCCACGGCGCCATCTCGAGAACCGAAAACGGACAATTCACTAATCGACGTGTCACTGTTGGGGGTTCTGTCCACCCCCGATGCTCTGAAGTGAGCACGTGCGCCGGACCCCTGCTCTGCCCGCCGGCACCTCGCGCTGGCAACTCTCACGAAGGGAAGATCAGCGAAGCTGTGTTTAGCTCCGGAATGTCCCCCTGCAGGCGCATTCAGCACGAAAAATACGAGATGCTCACAGAATGCCCCAACCTGTTCAGAAATACAGCAAGAATCGTCCCCCGACTGTTTTTTCTTACTTTTGAATGTTCCTCCTGTAGGGGGACGTGCCCGACTTCAACCTGTGTATGCGAACTCAGATGCAGAACTCAGATGCCCTTCAATGCAAGGCGTGCTCCTCCTGCTCCCGGCTCGCGCTGGCGACCGTCTTAGCCAGCGCGAGGATCGCCGCCACGCCGATCTCGGCGCGCCACCGCTGTAGGCAGCGCGCCAAAGGCCCTTGCTGCCGCTGCCCTCACCCCAAAACCGGTAGAGCTCAGGCGCCGTGATCTTTCGGCGCGGGCGTTGCTCTTCAGGGTGAGACTCTCGGGGGGAACGGAAGGGGGGGATAGCACAGGGTATGGTAGAGAATCAGCTCACGCAGCTGATTTTCCCACCGCCTCCCGGGAGGCGCCCATGTATCGAGGAATGGGCCCGGCGGCGGGGCCGAAACCAGCTGCACACAACAGATTTCGTAACCCCCCTTTTCCCCATCCCCCCCTTTCGTTCGGCCCGAGACTCTGGTGGTGGTGGGGGGGTCCTAGGATTCCCAAACGACCCGGCACGCAGAACTGCTCCCCGAGGGCCCGAACACTCACGGGCCCGTGACCGATGTATTGAAAAGGTAACGGCGTTGGAGTTCTGGGATCACCATCAACAAGTCAGCCTTAGAAACACACACATCATCACCAATACCATCGACCATCCAAATGGGTCCGATGGAACCTTTCCTCTGAAACCGACAACCTTCCCCTCGGAAACACCTGCAGCCACCACTGCCACCGTAATCAACAACAACACGAGCGCCAACAACAACGACGCACCTGCACCATCCAACCCGCATGGTCCTCCCTTGCTTAGATAGCTCTGAAGCTGCTGCAATTGCAGCAGCGAGCTCGGTCTGGAATGAGCGCCGAATCGCCGAGTTCGAAAATTCGCCGACGTAAGCAGGACGGAACGTACATGATCACATGATGAAATACGATGTTCAAATTCGCCAGGAAACTGCAATGATGGCTCTGTTGTTGCTGATACCTGCTCACCTTGACTCCAACTACCGCCCTAACTCCATCACGTATCCCAATGGTCTTCCGTGCTCATCTCATCACCCTGCTCTCACACCCCGCGGTATGTACCATTGTCGCGGAGCAGATGTTATTGTTATCCCCTCCCTTGTCCACCAAATGGCTAAGAATCCATCACGCTGGGGGTGATCATTTCCTTCTTCCCTTCCCTATCTTGAGCTCGCCTTCTTCATCAATGTCAAACTCATCTTCCTGCTGCCTGCTGCAACTGCCTGCTCTTAGAACGCAACTGTTCCGACCATACTGGCTGCGATCCGATCCTTCTTCCCCTCCCGATCTTGAGCTCGCCCTCTCCAACAGCTTCAAGCTCATCACCCCGCTGACTCCTCCAACTGCCCAACCTTGGAGCGCCAATTCTCCACCGACTTGCTGCCCAGCTCGGAGTGCCTCTTGGCGGGGGAGCGCGCGCGCTTCCGCCCCACCCCACCCCCAGCGCTGCTATCGCAGACGCAGGGGGCGCTGGCTGGTGCACAGGCGAGGACTCGCCCTCGCTCGGACGTCCATGCCCAGTGCGTGTGTCGACTTCGTGCGTGCGTTCTGTTGCTGCAAGGTGTGCCGAGATGCCCCTCGGAGGAGGGCGGAGGAGGAGGAGGGCGGAGGAGGAGGGCGGAGGAGGAGGGCGGAGGAGGAGGAGGAGGAGAAGGGCGGAGGAGGAGGGCGGAGGAGGAGGAGGAGGGCGGAGGAGGAGGAGGAGGAGGAGGAGGAGGAGACCCACGCCGAGAAAAAATCCACGCGCCCGCGCGGTGCCACGAGGAGAGGGCGAGCAGACTGGCCGCGCGAGTGGCAGACGGGAGAAGGGCCACGGCAGAGTCCCCGCCAGGTCGGCGCACGCCCCGATGTTCTGACACGGCGTGGACCATTCAGCCTTCCGTCGGCGGCGAGCGAGGGGGGGGGAATGAGAAGGAGAAGGCCTTCTCAGAAGGCGGCGGGGCTTCTCTGAAGCCCTCTTGCGCCTCCTGAGAAGTATTTGCCTGTCTCCGGGAAAGGCTCAGACGACTTCTCAGAAGGCCGGGGGACTTCCGAGCCTTCTGAGAAGGCTCGCCCCCTTCTCTCTTCCCCCCCTCGCTCGCCGCCGAGTCTACGATCGCCGCTCTCTGAGGTCCCGAGGCGCTCTTGGACTCCTGCTCCGCATGTGTCGCGGAGCTGTGTTTTCGTTTATGCTGCGCCCCCCTTCTCCTCCCCCTTCTCTGCGTACTTCAAGCTCTGCGCGGCCCGCTTAGCTTCGACCGGAAGAGGTGCGCTCTCGACCCGCGAATGAAAAAAGTGTATTCGTTTATGCACCCGCAGGGGAGCCTACGAAAAGAAAATCAAAATGGCCCCTTCGCCGTTGGGAGTCTCGCCGGCGCGTCACTCCCTTCGCCTTGCTTGCCCGCAGGCCTTGGGTGCCCCTGCGCCCGTCGCGCGCGGAAGGGGCTCCCCCCGGCGGCGTGTCCTGGAGACTACTAAGACTACTTCTGCTACCCGAGGCGGCCAACTGGCCATCGCTCGGACGCCCGTTCCCTGTGCTTTTTGTTCGGTTTCGTGCGTGGCTTTTTTCGCCACATGGTCAAGGAGGCTCCTCGATGGCCCTCGCCGAAGGAAAAACGCACACGTCGTAGCGATGCCAAGCCAACGGGAGGGCGTTCCACCGCCGATGCCCGCGGCTGGCGTCGCCAATGCGCCGAGGCAGCGCGAGAATCTGCGGAGGGCCACCCGCCACGGCCGCTGCCGCCAACCTGCCGCAGGCTGCTGCCTGCAGGCACCATCCCGGACCATCCCGACTACCGGGTTGACCCAACAGGGGGTCCAGCGACAACGGTTAGGTCGGGCCTTTCCCCCTACAGGGGGATTTTGGAAGAAACAAAAATAAAAAATCCTCAAAAGATGCGAGAATTTACTCAAGCAATAAGCCCCAGACTATTGTTGAACTATTTTTGAATCTTCCCCCTGTAGAGGGACAGGCCCGACTTACGACAAAGGGATGGTGTAATAAATTTGGTGCAGCAAATTTGTGGGGTTCCAATACGTGTGGGGCGTGCAGTACGTTCCAGGGGCGCAGGTGTATTGCTGGATGTTCGCGAGCAACACATGCAATACGATTCTCCCAGTTCTCCGGCGCAACAGACTTGCAGTACAATTGCCCCAAATCTGTTGCACCGCCCCTGTTCAGCTGGACCCCCCTTGTGGGTCACCCAGAGACCGGGCCCTCCGAGCTGCGTCCACCCGTGGCCACGAGCGGGCCCGCCGTACGAGGCAGCCGCGCCCAGGCAGCGCGACTCTGCTGCTCGAGGACGCGAGCAGGCCCAGATGGCGGGGCATGGAGCCACACGTCGGCGGGGTGGTCAAGCCCAATCCCAGCTCATGACCTCCAACGGAATTGATAGAACTGGTTTGGGGGGTCCGGGAAACGGCGGTGGACCGGCCAGCGAGGGGAGCTGACAGCATGCAGCATGAACAAAAGACTTGGTAATCTGAATGCTTTGACCAAACACTGGACGATATCGCAAGCTGGTGGGTGAGATCAAGAAGACACGGAAAATCTACACCGAGAGATGCACAGTGAATGGAGCGGGGGGAGATGGTAGCATGCAGCAGTAACCTTTTGAAACGTAGTGAATTTGGCCAGGCACTACTTGTTAGTCGTCGTCGTCCTCGTCGCCATTGTCCTCATGCACCTCCCCGTCCTACCTGGTCCACCTGCTGAGCTTCCCTTTCCCGCATCGTCTGGTTGAACACGCTAATACTCGCGTCATCCTCTTCGGAAGCGCATCCAACGTATTCGCCACATCCTGCTCCACATCGTCCTAGCGCCACTCTCGGCATCCCTCTCTTTCTCTCTCGTGTGTTCTCTCTGTGAGTATCGTTGTTTTCTTTACCTCGCTGCCTGTCTCTCTGTAAACCTCTCTTCCTCCGCTGCTCTACTCCAATGCGTCCCCCCATCCTCCAAAACTCTTCCTGTCTACACCCGCCCGCCCCCAACTCCAACTCTCCATACACCATTTTCTCCTGAACACCCTCATCCTGGCCTCGATTCCTTCACGAGCACAGGGATGTCGTGCCCCTTGTTGTCTACGCGCGGCTGGAAACCCTTTTCCTGTAGCGGCTGGCCACTTGCCGGGGTCCAAGGAAGCAGAGGATGCGGAGGAAGGGGAGGCCGAGGGTGGAGGATGCATGAGGCCGATGAGTAGCGAATCGTTGCGACGAGGAGGCATACGAACAGCACCAGGGATGAGGAAGAGTTGCACTTGAGCGGCCGCGTCCATGGACTACCTAGCTTCGCAAGGCGGGCGCCTGAAGCAGGCCCTGTACAAATGGTACCAAAGACTAGCAGAGGAAGGTTGGATCAGTCGAAAAGAAAGCATCTGCACTGAAAATCATGCAAAGCCTGCGCGTTGACTCTCGGCTCCCCGCAGCAACGGCCAGGAGGACGCTCGACATGGCATGCGCCTCTCGCTGTCCGCAAAACAAAAGCAAGCCAAAAAATGAGGTGAACCAGCAGGCGGGCCCAACCACAACCAGTGGTGGGCAGTGGGGGCTTCATGCGGATACGTCGCGTAATATATATATATATATATATATACACACACATATATATAATGGAATAAACAATAAACAAAAACAAGAAACTACATTCCCGTCGAGTCAGTGCGGGGAAAGAGTGGCCACACAGCAGTTGCTAAACGCACGCGCTGGGCTCACTTGAGCGAGCGATCAACAACAGCGGACAGCTCGTCCGTGGGCAAAAGATGCATACCTGCGCCGAGCTTCGCAGCCCGGTCTGCCGCGTCGTACCCGACACGGCGGAAGCGCTCGGCCTCGTCGATGTCGGGATCATCGAGGGCCAAACGCGCACGCACCTTCTCACCCCCAAGCAGCCTTTCGCCACCAAGAACCCGCCCCTGCAACACAAGACCAGCAAGCCACTTGGGCGAGAGGCGCAACATGTCAGGCATGCCGCGCATGCTGACCACATCCGCACAGTCAGAATGCAGCTGAATCGGTGCCGCCGCGAGAGCTCCAGCCATCGCGTAGGCCGCAAATTCGCATGCCTCAGGCGTCCGAGGCAGCTGTCCCAGACAGGGCCCCAGGCCATCGCGAGCAAGTGGCCATTCGGCCCCAATATAGCCAGCCCCCACCCCGCTCGATTGGACTTACTTGACTATGCCCAGATACGGATCGCCAAACCAGGGGAAGTGGACAACTCGTGTTCCAGAGGTCTCGAAAGTTGTTCCAGTGCGCCGGGCCCAGACTTAGCTACATCATTTAATAATTAGAGAGACCGCCCCGAACCAGGCAGGCCCACCCTCGACCCTGGATAGGATAATCAATCTACGGCCCCCAGACGTTGGCTTCATCGCGGCTGCAATCAAACTACGGCCCCCAAGCGTTGGCTTCGTCGTGGCTGCGCGCACAACCTCCGAATCTTCAAACATACACCGTCGCTGCAACCGTGCACCTCGCTGCCGCAAGCGGTGCCCCGCAGCGGCCCAGCCGCGCAAAGTTTCATGACACTGCGTCCCACGACAGCACGCTGACGGACAAAGCGGCCGAATCGGAGCTCCGCCTTAACCAGCCTCGCCTTGGCACGGGCATTCCGCCCCCGAACTCGGCGATCTCCTCATGCTGCGTCATCAATGCCGAGGTTGACAACTGCTTCAGAGTGTGCTTCTCCAGTGGGCCCCAAACGTTGAGGGATGTGTCTGAGGATTTCCGTCGAAGACGAGATAAACCCCACCTTGTCTAACATCGGAAAATCACGGTTTACAGCTGCGCGGCAGCGTCGGGGAGGCCACCGCAAATCGCTCGAATCGCACCACTCGCGTCGAGTCCCCCATCGCCGTCGTAGGCAACGAAAGACGCGCTCCGTGGGATCGCCCAAGGTAAACACCCTGATGAGCGTCCTAGCAAAGCTGCGCCCGCGTGTCCACACATCGGCTACGCCGCGGCGCCTCTGAGCAGAACGGACCAAGCGGCCCTGTACCCGGCCAAACATGCCGAAATATTGGGGGTAGGGAAGGTGTGTTGTCGGCACCTAAGGGCCAGGGCATCAAGGGGAACCTGCTCATAATATTCGCCGGGTCCCACAAGAGCGCGCAAGCGTGATGCGATTGACTGCGAGCCCTCTCAAAGCGAGCAACCTCCCTCCAGACGACGTCGCCGCTGGCCGACTTGCACAGGCCAGTGGCCCCAAAAAAACATGCCGGCCAGCAGTCGCTCACCGTGCAACGAAATCGCTGCGGCACTTCCCCCGCAATCGGTGCACGCGGAGGAAAACCCGTATCGGGCGGAGCCTAGACGTCGATTCCAGAAGCATCGCGATGATTATCGCACGCAGCTGAACAGGCAGCATGCCCTTCAGAAAGAAGAACCTCGAGAAGGCCGACGAGGCCCCGCCCGAAAAGAACGCAAACTGGCACATGTGGAAGCCGTCCAACCCAACGACCGCACGATGAGCGAAGGTTCTCGGAAACCTGCGAATCTCTTCGACGGAGACGGGAGGGGGGGGGGTAAGTCACAACCCCCGCGTGCTTAACAGTCACTTTCAGCGCCCCCTACAAACCGCGAGATCGCTAGGCCTCGTCGGCCAGGAGGTGCGGCTCGGACACAACGCAGCCCGAAGAATTGAACGTCGCACTTGCCTTCCATGCCTGCGGATCCTTCGTGAACGAACGTGCTATCCTCCCTCCTTGGCCCACTGGCTCCGTGAGCCAGTCAGCCCAGTTCTTGCAGGCCTGGGAAGCAGAATAGCCAAGCAAGTGTCAACAAACTCAGAGACCAAATCGCCGAGACTCTCGGCCCGACCCTGCAACGTGCCATCCAAAAGACTATCCTCGAAACAATCCGAGGCCAACTTGGCAGTGTTGTCCAGGAGACTCGGGAACCCAAGGAGATTCGGCATGGCAGGTCATCTTCGTCGAGCCCACTTTCGGGCATGGGCCTGCGCGAACTCGGAGGGGGAGGGGGGGGGGGGGGCGCAAGGGTTCGGGTCGCATCTCGAGCCCGAGGAAAATCCGCACGCTGCGCGGCCCCGCTGATACTTTAATAGAACTGGCCAGCCAGCGGCGAGCATGGACCTGGGGGCACCAAATGCAAGCTTTGTTTGTTCCGAGGCTCTGCCTCCAGCGGGCGAACGGCCGCTTGCCCCATCGACCCCCGAACAAACAATGCGACCCGCAAGTCCTCGCCACCCCCCGCTCCGCCAAGCCTGCCCAGGAGGCGCGCGCCTCGCTGAAGAGCTCGGAAGCCATGGCCGCGCCGTCTCCGCGGCGCGCCCAGGTCATAGTAGCCCCCAGCTGGGCCCCCGCGCGCCCGAACCTCAGGGGCGCTGGCTGCGGCCCAACAGGGGGCGCCGAAGGCAAGGAAGGCGGCTCGCGGAATGTCGGGCAGCGCAGCTTCACCATCCCCGCGCGGAAGGTCCGGCGACAGGGACAACAGGCGAACGAGGGAATCATCCTGCATCTCCCACAGCTTCGATACTTCCCACAGCCTTCGACAACCCTGACGAAATAACGAAGTAGTCATACTCTCACCCTGCCCCAAAAGTGACGCGCGGCCCTCCCCGTGCAGATGGCCCGGCCGATGAGCGAACTCGCGATGCTCGATGCTGCGGGAACGGGCGGCCCCATGTCCCAGTCTCCGCTGGCAAGGAATGGCTCGCCGCGCGAAGGCCGCCCCGACAGTCGACAGGGCTTCAAGGCTCGCTTCCGAGCGGCCTCCAGAGTCCCTGAGATAGACCGAACAAAACAGAAACACTTCGCCCTGTGGAGCGCGTGCGTCGGCCGCAAGGGCCCTCCGCGGGGCCGCAGTTCAAGCGCGAGGGGGGGGGGGGGGGGGGATCCCTGGGTCTGCCTACAAAACCCGCGACCCCAGCCGATCGCCCGGCCCCATGAACTCTTAAACCCGAGGCTCAGATAAGTTGATGACGCGCGGTCCAGAGTCTCCTTCGGTATTCACTTGCGCCCCTGCGCCAAATTCATTTCAACTCTGGCGCTGGGAAGCCAGTCGTTCACCGATCCTCAAGACTTACCGTTGATGGAGACGACGCTCAGACGAAACGCATCGGCCTCTTGGGGAAGGCAAATAATCCTCCCGAAAGACGCTGACCATTTGAGAAAACATCGATTTGCAACCGCAGGTCCTGCGCGCAAGAACACTGTGACCTGGCGGCTGCCATCGCGAGACAAGCCGCCCCTCGGCTCGCGGCGTTCTGAGGCGCGAAATTCCAAAACTGCGCTGGGCGCGACGAGGCGGGGGGGAAAAACTGCGAGCGATCTCCGGCTGCCAAATGGCCACTCCCAGCAGATGATAAGCACGCGCGCTCCAAGCCACAAGAGTTCAGTTGACTACGCTATGCAGATGCGAGCCCCCCCCCCGTGAGCTCGGGCGCCGTCGAGGGGGGGCAGCTTATTCAGGCGGTTCACCCGCGCGCCCCGCCTTGACGCGAACTCGATGAGCACTTGCTCCGACCTCAGCACGAACGCGACTAGCCGCTGCCGCATCAGGCGCGCCAGCGTGGCGCTCGGGATTGGCCGCAGCCGTGGCCTCGCCGGGCTGAGCCGCTCCAGCTGCCCCTTCGCCAGAATCCGAAGACCCCCCAGGCATGTCGCCATCGGGGCCTCGGCGCCGCTTGCCCGCGATGCGCTCGAGGCACTGCTCGCGCCCCTGCTTGCCGCCTCCGCCCGCGAAACCGTGCCCTGGAAAAGCTGCTTGGCCGCGCTGGCGACGTTCTCTTTGAAATGGGCGCGGCGCTCCTCCACTTCGTCAACGTCGGCCGGCTCCGCCTCAGCATCGCCAGGGAGGTCGCCGAAGAAACCGCCGTCGTCGATTGTTATGTCCGCCAATTTGCCCGCCGCCAAGTCACGAAGTGAGAGCGCTGGGCCAACTGCCGCACCTGAGGCAGCTGGCTGATCTCGAGGAGCGACTTCGCGAAGCACTTTGACAAGCAGAAGACGCTGTTGCTCGATGAGGGACTTGGACCCTGATGGCGAAGTCGTGCAGGATGATTTCCTGCTTGCCAGCTCTGCCTCCGCCTTCCCATCCAGTTTCGCGCTCTCGCGATGGAGGTCAGAAGCTTGGTCTGGTGGAGGCTTCGGGGCAGGTTTGGCCTTCTCGGTGATTTCGTCGATCTTGGGCTGGTATTTCTTTTGCGGTCTCATCGTCTCCGTCGGGCTTGGCAACGGAGACCGGCATCTGCAGTCCGGTGGGCCCCAGGGGGCCTGCCGCGCCACCACCCCCAGCTCCAGCGCCTCCTCGAACACCGCCTCCGACGGGCTGAACACCAGAGCGGGACACTTGCGACATGCCAGGCGCGATGGGTCCTGGTACCATGGGCTGCCCGTGAACACGAGACCTAGCACCGCGAGGGCCAGGAGGATGAACAGGTGCAGGGGCTTGACGCTGAGTTCCACGGTGCTCGCAGTGCACCCGTAGCACACGCCCTTCCAGCGCCCGACCGAACCGCCACCGTTGATCCCGCATCCCCTGCCGAAGTGCAACTGCGCCAGGCACCAAAGCGGGGGGGGCCGAGCCAAAAATAATCCACATGCCCTGTGCCGCCGCCACCGCCGCGTTTGCTGCCGCCGTGGCGCCACATGGAAAATTGAGAGGTTCAGATCAAATTGTCTCGCTGACACCAGGTTCCGTTTTGAATCGACTGCCAACACCGCTGAAAAAGGCAACGCGGCTGGAGGAGGAGGAAGAGGAGGCTGCAATCCAAACTGTCATCAACGTTTTTTGAATTAGCCCTCGCCCCAGGATCCCATTTCACAGCAACGATTCACTTTCATTGAAGGAGCTGCCTCGCTGGACGACAACAGTGTGAAGATCCAGAACCATGCCAAAACATGTATCCCGGATCAAGCTGGCTGCTGCGTCTTGGCAAACAGGAATCGTGCCAAAACGTCATTTGTGGGATCAACACAGCGAATCAACCTAACTATCGCGCCCGCATGTTCCGAAATCCTGCCAAAACACGAATTCTGGTACGCTGATCAGGCACACCCATGAGACTCTTGCAAAATTTGAAGAAACGAATGTGCGCGGCGCTGAAGTGAGAACCGCATTCTGAGAAGGAGCCGCCGTCAGTCCGTGAAACTCGTGTAACTTGTTACAGCGAGTGCGTGGGGCGCTAAGGCGAGCGCCACATTATGGAAACGCCCTCAACCAGTGCAGCTCTTGCACATGTTGAAACGAATGCGCGCGGCGCTAAATCGAGAACCGCAATTTGAAAAAGAACCGCCCTCAATCCGTGATTCTTGCACCATTTTACAACGAATGTGCGCGGCATTGGGGCGAGAGCCATGAAAACGACCCGCCCACAATCCGTGAAACTCTTGCAACGTTCTACAACGAGTGCGCGGCGCGAGGGCGAGAGCCACATTTTGAAAACGACCCGCTTTCCATTTGTGAAAGTGCTGTCACTCTTTAAGTTTCAGATTCAGCCCTTGCGAGAAAGTCTCAGGCGAAACGCCCAGCCCGCCCAGAAAATTGGCCTTGGGGTGCGACGGGGAGAAATTGCTTATAGAGAAGACGAGAAAAAGGTAAGGGGTACCAACACGGAAAGGGAAGGGGACGCAACGGGCAGGGTGGATGAGGGAAACGGGAGGCAGAAAGAGAGAGTGCAACCCTTCAGACGAAGTGGCCGTCCGCGGGCGAAAGGCATAGGCGCGCCCTGCCCGCGCCTCGTTGACGGGGGGGGCCGCGCGCAAATGGCAGGTGTTGCGAACATCCGCCCTGCCGCGGTCGAGAAGGGAACCCCGACTTGGAAAACCTGGCGAAGCGTGGCGATCAGGGCATGGCGCACCCTGTCTGCGCTCCGAAGACTGGTGAGAGACTCCGGCCTTTGGCAATAACCCCGTGTGATGAAGGCGCCGCTTTGCGACGCCTCTCGGCGGACCAGCGCCCGGACAACGGAGCTCGCTGCAGCTCTCTCAGGGCACGAAACTGTGAAAGGACGGAGGTGGCTAGCACTGGCGCGCTGGCGATGAGCTGCAAGTCGCGCCTGGGGGCGGTCCTTGAGAGAGGCCCCGAGAAAGGGCAGCTCTGTGGGACCGGTCGGGAAAAGGGTCTGGCCTGTTCCTTGACGTTGCACAACCCAAAAGCGAGGCAGGAGGCACGTTACTCAAGCGCCGTGATACTAGCGGCGGACGCGGTATTACGATCCTGCGTGGGCTGTGGCCTGGCCGAAGGCTGGGCAAGGCCGCAAGTCCAGTCGCTACGCTGCGATGGGGCCGAACGGGCGCATATGTCCTGGCGGGCGCTTAAAAAGTCATTGGTTCCAATTCCCTGGTGAGGCGGGGGATTTGCCTGGCGGCAGGAACTGTTGCGTTGGGGGGCCAGGGTGTGCCGCAGCACTGGCCAACCAAGCGGGTCCGGGCGACAGCGCTGGCCCATGAAGGCAGACGGCGCAGCCGTGCAGATGTGGCCTAGGGTTTGGCTGTCTGCGTCGGGAGGCCTGGTGGGGTCCGTGCTGTTCCCCCCTCGTGGTCGATGCCAGTGTTGCGCCGCGTGGGTCGCAGCGTACGTCAAGCCCCCACTATCACCCGCCCGAAGGAGGTGGGGGAGGGCGGAAATAGGACGGATCCCCACAGACTTGTCCCAACTCCAACCGTTCGGA
>CAUYUJ010003125.1:112500-125000 GCA_963575745.1 Prorocentrum cordatum | reverse complement strand
CGAATCCCAATCTGTGTCGAGTCCACCTATACATGCCGAGTCAACACCACCCCGCAGCCCCCAATCCAGAGCAAGCTGGAACTAGCGCAAGCTTGGAAGACTCCAAATTCCTGGAGGGACTGGACTAATAAGCATCAACATTCGGAGGTCCGCACATATTGCTCGGCTGGCACGCGGAGCGCGCTAGGGGCGGCGCCAGAGGCGTCGCCAGGGGCGCCCAGCGCCGATCCACGCGGAGCTCCGAAAGATTACATGGCATGCCTTTTAATATTCTTCGTTGATCGTGAGGGCAGCGAGATGGCATTGGCACGGCCTGCTGATGTACAGAGCACCAGCCGCAGGCTCGGCGGCAGTGGGGCTCCTCCGCCTCGCTCCGCCCCGCCCCCTCCGATGGGCCCCCATTACGCGGCCGTCCATGAAGCTCTTGGCGAGGTAGTGCACGTGCTCCACGCTCAGCCCTCGGGTCCGATGAGGAGAACGAACCGACGACGACGTCGGCATCCTTCCTCGTTTCCGCCCTCGCCGCACGCGCTTCCCGAAAGACCCCGGCTGCCACCGCCGGATTCGCCTTGGAATCCTGGTCAGAGCGCGCCCAAGGAAGAGGTCGGGGGAGCACGGGTGGTGGTTGTTCACGCTTCCCCATCTGGGAACAAGAGATACCTAAACCTGTGCCTCCAGTGGCTCGGCAGCACACTGCAGGCGCCACAAAGGCACGTGAGAGAGAGCACAGTCTGGAGGAGGCAGATTGCGCAAGTCGTGAGCACGCCCAACGGCGCACAGAACAAGGGGACGCGATGAGATGATAGTCTCAAAGCGGGGTAGCAAAACACGAAATGTGTGACGAAACTCTCGCGCAGAAACCAGGAGAGGCGGCACCACCGCCCTCGTGCGGAGCAGGGAGTGTCCACCTGTGGGAGACAGCCACGGTGGTGCTTGCGAACGCTACGCGGTGGAGCGCCAGCTGGAAGGGCCTGCTGGCCACCGAGGCCGACGCGTGGTGCGTGCAGGAGGCGCGGATCCCAGCGCTGGATGCGCCAGCTGCCGAGGCGGGGGCCCGGGCGCGTGGCATGCAATTGCACCTCAGGCTCGGCGGTGGACAAACCTCCCTTTAGTACACCTCCCTTCAGGGAAAACGACCCAGGACCGAAACCAACGGACCTGCACCCGCAAGAAGAACGGCCGCGACGCCCTCTCGCGAACCGAAAAGGGCCAATTCACCAGTCGACGTGTCAGGGTGGGAGGTCTATCCACCTCCAAACCTCGGCCCGATGCACGAGGGGGTGCACCTGCTCGCAGCTGCATGCCGCCCGCGGCGCCGCTCGGCGCGCGCGCGCAGCGCCACGAGGAGTCTCGGGGAGGCACCCAGGGCGCCGGCAACACCTCGCCCTGCATCTTGGGGGTTGCGAGAGAAGTTCACTTCGTGAACTGTCGCGGTGGTGGCTGCCACCACAATGGACACTCTAACAATCCTGTGTTTGGCAAAAAAAGATTTGTTGAACATGTGTAACACATGTTGTAACCATGTTTCAATCATGTTTTGAAAACATTTTTGAAACAGATGTGAAACATCTCTTAGACATTTGGAACTTATTTGGCAACATGCTTCCTCGCCATTCATCGACTTCCACAATGTTACGGCTATCCAGGAGGCCGTGAGGACGAGGAGCGGAACGCCGAGCTCGAATTGGAGGCCGTGGAATTGCTCTGCGGTCTTTTGGGACGTCCAGGCGTTCCTGGTGGGCGACCTGAACTTCCACTTGGTCAGTTCTGGGCTCGGTGGACTCTTAGCCTTGGCGGGATGGAGGGACCTCTTGGCGACAACAGAGCACACTTGCTTGCCTTCCCACGGCGCCCCATCCCGCACGGACCACGTGCTCGCCAGCCCTGCCACTATTGACGCCGTCCAGTCGGTGCGGCTCCGATGAGACCTCGGCCTGGCCACACACGCAGCCCTCGTGGTGGAGCTGCGCGTCGCGCCGCGTCCCGAGCGGGCGCTGCTCCGCGAGCGCGTGCCGGTCCTGGACGGCCCCGCGGTGGAAGGCTGGTCAGCGCAGGCGGCAAGGGACGCCACGGCCCTCGCACGGACGCACCACGAAGGGGCGTTCCGCGCAGCATTGCAGGCCTGGGCAGTGCGGCCATCCCATAGCGGCCGCACTCTGCAGCAGCCGTGAGAGCCGAACGGCCTCCCGCTGCCGGGGGCGGGAGGCTGCCGATGCCGCTGCTGACGCAGCCCTGCTGCGCGTCCGGCGTCTCCTAGGGCTCCCAACTTCGCGCTTCGCGCTGCGCGAAGCGCGAATAACTTCGCGCTCTCGCGCCGCCCTCCCAAAGGGAGAATAGGAGGACGAGGAGGAGGGGGAGAAGGAACGAGGACCGCGAAGCGCGAAGCGCGAATAACTTCGCGCCCTCGAGGGAGCCCTTGCTCAGCGGCGCAACGCGGACACCGCGAGGCAGATGGCTGATGCGGCCTTGCGGGCGTCGCGGGCCGCCGACGCCGCGAACGCGGACGGGGCCCAGGGGCTGGCCGCCTTGCAGCCCGACAGAACCTCCCGGCCGCGCTCCTGGCGCGCGCCGAGGCTGCGTGACGGGGCGCGAGTGCTGCGGTGCGCGGGAGGCGGCAGACAAAGTGGCGACGCTGGGTGGAGGAGTCACTCGCGAACGGCGGGGGCAGGCTGTACCCCTGGATTCGCCGCGGCGGCAGCCCTGATGCCGAGCTCGTGCCTGCTGCCGGCGATGCTGGGGCTGAGGCCCACACCCCAGGCAGCCGGCAAAGCCTGTTGGCCTTGCAGGGCGGCCCCGCGGCGCGGCCGCGCTTCTACGAGGGCCCGTGAAGGCAGATCTGGCAGCGTGCGCGAGGCCCGCCAATCGCCGAGGAATGGTTGCAGGAACTGGACGGGCTGCTGGCCTTCCCCGAGCGGGCGCCATGGACGGCTGGGTCGATCGGCTCGCTCTATACGGCGCATGCCCAACCCCAACCGTAAGAGGCCGGGGCTTGACGCATGGTCCGCAGGATTGGTCCTGGAGCTCCGGCTGTTGCCGGTAGAGCTGCACTCGTGGATCGCAGACCCCTTCTGAGCAGGTGGAGGCTCAGGGCACGTGGCCCCGGGGGCTCGTTGGGCCCGAGGGCCTCCTGCTGCCCAAGCCGGGTGGCGGCGAGGATCCCCTGGAGCGACAGCCCATCTGGTTGTTGCCCGTCCTATGCAGGCTCTGGGCTGCTGGCCAGGGTCGCCTCTTTGCCCGGTGGCGGTGCCAGTGGGAAGGCGACAATCAGCGGCGCGGCGCGGAGGACCTCGCGTGGGAGCTCGCCCTAGATCTGGAGGCGGCCAGCGCCCTCTCCGAAGAGATGGTGGGCGCTGCTCCGGATTGGCGCAACGCCTACGACCAGAGGGACCTGAGTACGGTGCCAGTCGTGTTATGGGACGCGCAGGGACATGTAAATACGATATGTCCTCCTTGGAGGCGCGCGTCCGACCCGAACATATAGTATACCCATCTTGCAGTACATCGTTCCATGAGCGGTGTGGACAAAAAGCGCCTGCCACGACGCATATACTAAGATTTCTCGGTGCGCGCGTCGCCCCTGGGAAGGCGACGCACATATAGTATAGTTAAGCATGCTGGGGTGACGCCGATGCTAGCTCGAGCAAGGGTCCCGCCCTGGGTCGTTGGGCCCGCGCAGGCGGCTTACTCCGCGAGTCGCCGGGTGCGAGTCGGCTGGGCTATCGGCTCGCCATGGGCGCCCAAGCGCGGCCTTCTGCCGGGCTGCCCACTGGCGATGTTCTTGCTCGGAGTCCTGACGCGGCCATGGATGGCCGCGTCAGCGACCGCCTCCGCCGCGGGGTGTACGTCGACGGCTCCACACTCTGGGCCCGGGTCGCGGCCGAGGCCTGCGGCGACGCAGCTGACGAGCTCCAGCAAGCGCTGCAGGTCACAGAGGCACTGGAGGCGGCCATGGATTGGAAGCTGACCCGGACGAAGTCGCGCCCGTTTGCTACTCGCGCGGTGTTCTGGCGTTGGCTGGCGGACCAGACGCCCAAAGCTCTCGGGGAGCACAAAAGTCCGTGTCGTGGGCGTGGCCGCCACCGCTGGCAACCCAGACCCCCGACGTCATGATTTTTTCATTGCGTCTGCCCCAGAGGTTTCGACCTACCCCCGCGACCAGCTTCTCATCCCGAGTCGTTTTTCGACGGTCCCGAGGCCCGGCGAGGCCCCCCGGAGACCGAAAATGACGAAACAACCTCACGTCGTGATTTCTTCACGACGCGAGGGGGCCTGGGAAGGCCCGTCGGTGTGCGCGTGGCCACAGGCTGGGCAAGCTGCCCGTCGGCTTCGACGTGCGGTGCTGGCTGGGCGCTGCCGCAGGGACGGCTGCCGGCCTGTGCGTCGCGGCATGTGCGGCCTTCGCCCCTGGCGCGGGAGCTGGCCTGTCTCCGCACGGCGGCGCGACAAGCGGTGTGCCGCGGTGGCACGCGGGCGGCCGCCGAGGTCGTCTTCGGGGTGCTGGCGCCGAGCTGGCGGCTGGACCCGGCGGCGGTCGCTGTCATGGCGTCGCTCTGGCAGGCCGCCAAGGCGCTCCGATCCCGCCGTCTCCCCGTGCAGGTGCGGCGGGACGCCGCGGCGGCCCTCGGCGCAGGCCACGGGCGCGGGTTCGGGCCAATCCCCGCCGCCCTCCGGAGCTTGCAGCTTGGCGGAGCTGCACCTGGGCGCGGACGTCGAGTGCTGGACTGGGGTGAGCGCCGCCCCCGCGGGCTGGCGCCCCGCCGACCAGAGTCTGCTCGACACCCGCGCGGTGCTGCCCGAAGCGTGGTCCACGCGCGAAGCGCGTTCGCTGGCGGAGAGGTTGCGTGGCCTTCCAGCACGTCGCGGTTGGCATTGACGATGGGCCACGCGGCGGCTGCTGATCAGCGGCGCGCTCGCGCCTGATGCGGCCTGGGCGCTCCGCGCCGTGATCTCAGGAAACGTGGTGACCGAGACGGTAACCGCGGAGAGGGGTCAGTCCGAGTTGTGCCCTCACTGCCGCGCGGCGCCAAAGGACCTGGAGCACCGCCTGTGGCAACGCCCGTGCTGGGAGCCCACCCGGGCCGCCGCCCTGGGACTCGCGAGCGGGCACCGGGACGAGATCCGCGCGAGGCTGCCGCTGGAGACCCCCGGTGAGCCTCAGGACCCGCGGCTGGTAGTGATCGCGGAGCACGCCCGGCTGCCGCTGCCGCTGCCAATTCTTCCTGACCCGCAGAATCAGCCGGCCATCGGCAGGGCGCGCGCCTGGACGGACGGAGCCAACGCGCACCCCAGCGACCCGCTGCTTGCGAGAGCTGGCTGAGGAGTCCAGCTGGAGGCGGGGGGCGCGACGGGCTTCGAGCGGTGAGCCTGGCTGGGGGTCTGGTGGACGTCGTCACCGACTCCCGTTTCATCAGCCGCGGCGTGGCGGTCATCCGCGACGGGGCCAACCCTGCGGAGTGGCGCACGCGGATTTGTGGTAATGCGTTGTCCCGCGCTGCCGCAGCGGCGCCCTGCGCGCGCGGAAATTAAGTGAAAGCGCGCTTGGACGCTGCAGAGGCCCGCGAGCGGGGAGTCTCCCCGGAAGACCACGCAAACAACGCGGCCGCGGACCGCCTGGCCGGCCACGCGGCGGGGGCCCGCTTGCCGGCTTGTGCGTTGCTCCTGGAGAGCGCGCGGGGGCTGGACGCGCTCGCTGCCGTGCAGCGGATTATGGCAGCCGTGGAGGTGGCCGTAAGGCCAACCATGGGGACGGTGCTCGCGGCGGTGGCGGCAGCCGCGGCCGCCAGGGCGCGGGCTCCGCAACCCGCCCGGCGCCGGCGGGGGCAGCCGCCGCCAGCGCCCTAATTCGCTGGCAGCGCGTGACCGGCCCACGTGGCGTCACAGGGGCCCGCTGGGGTGGCCTGCCTGCGCTGCGGCTGCTGGGCGGCGACCCGGCAGCGGCTGGCGACCAGGCCTTGCAGCGGCTGGGCCCCGGCGCTGCCGCCGCGCGCCGCTGCCCTGCTGCTGGCGCCGCCGACCCGGGCGGGCGGCGCGGAAGCCGCGTGGCGCAGGGCGCTGCGGCTGCAGCTCGCGGCGCGCCTGGGCGCGCCAGATGAATCAGCTGCATGTTCCCCCTCCCCCTCCCCCTCCTTGTGCTCCCCCTCTCTCTGCCGCAGGGCGCTCCGAGGATAGCAAAAGAAGTGGTGTGGCCCACCGATCTGTGGAACCCAGCTCGAGACACTTTCGACTCCCAGCTCGGGGAGACGCCGCGGAAATCCTCGCCGGAGGTGGCCCGCTGGTGGTGGCGCTGCTGTTCCCTCCTCCTCCACCCGTTTCTCCTGCCAGAGGTCGCGTCTCCTTCCTCCAGTCGTGACGCCCTTCCTTGGCCTCTTGGACGGAAGAGCTTGAGCACGATCTTGCAATGTGCGGGCGGACATGCCGATGGCCGAGTCTGGGCCAGTGGACTGGAGCACGCGTCTCACCGAGGAGTTTCTCACGCGGTTTTGCCTGCGCAAGTCATCTCGGGGAACTCTCCTCCAATGTAGTCGGGCCGTCTTGTAACCATCCGACCAGGAGGTGTGGAGAGTCTAAAGTGAAGGATGGAGGAACGAGGAGGAAGGAGGAACGATGTTGAGGAGTTAAGAGTCAAGAGAAGCAATCCCCAAACACGCAACCAAAACCTCCGACGAGCCGATTTGTCCGATTCGCAACTTCCCCCGGCCCGCATTCTTCTTTCTGGCATGTGTGTTTGCATTCCCTGAGCCCGAAACTATGGCCCAAATGGCGAAAACAATCCAGCGCGGTTGTTTGGAGTTTCGAGTCACGATATGCGGAGGTCTCCAGAGGTCGCCCCACTGAGACCCGAGTAGATGGGGTCCGAGGATTCCGCCGCATGGCCATTCCATCGATGCTGCGTCGCGATCCTCCCATCACGTCTGCTGTGCCACAGACCTGGGCGGCGAGATCCTCAGTGGTCTAACTGTTCTGAGTGCGCAGCTGTGGTGCCAATATAAAGCTTGACGGAGACGGCAACGTTGTGCTGCGGCCTTGATTGCTTTGCGCGGTCATTATTAATCAATGTACTTTAACCTTGGGCCTTCCAGCCCGGCAGCATGCAACCATGGCGCAAGCAACGATCAGCACCGACGCGGCAAGTATGACCAAATGAAGACACTCCAGAAAAGCAATCGCAAAACTGAAGCCGTCCTTGTCGTTCACGCGTGGAAAAGGAATCTTAGGAATCGGCTTCCCCAAGAAAGAACAAAGCGGCTCCCACCCATCGGTCACTTGAAAATCCAGAAGCCGCTCCTTGGGTACTCTGGCTCGGATATTTGCGTTATGATCGTTGTACCACTGTAGGGCCACCGAACGGTTGAAAAAATCCGGGTCAAATGCATAACCTCGCTTTGCATGGTAAAACACGGCCATGTTTCCGAAGTTCACAAACCGGGGAATGATCGCGAAAGGCAACCATGAGCTTACCTTCCGAAAGGTTGCAAGCTGCTGAAGACTGTCTAACCACTTCTCTGGGTCTGTGCGCGTTGTCAAAATCACTTTTACATCCGGGAGGTGCTCAACAAACTCGAGCGCGAACGCGCTTGCTGGATCGTCAGCTGTGGCGGTAAAACCGTCGTGCACCAGCATCGACACGATGTCTTCGACACCAATCTTGCCCGTAAGGAGACCCATCCACGCGCTGCTGTCGCCATTAATCAACACCTCCCGCATGTGGTAGCAATTGTAGCCCAATATGTCCAACGCGACTTGCAGCGACGCTGTGCCAGTGCGGCCGGCACCAGCGCCGATGACCTGAAGACCCGCCGTCGCCAGGTCCGTCTGCTTACTGCTGCCTGCAAACGTTTGGCATATCCGACACCGTGCCCCTGAGGCACGAGTGGGACTGTCCTCCGGTCTCTTGTTGGATCCCCCGGAGCCCCCGGCCCTCCTCGATGGCCCGGACCCGAGATTGCCAGATCCCTGGGGGCTCCCCGCGTGGCCCCTGGGAACCAGGGCCTCTTGTCGAATGCCTCTTTTTCGGGCCAACGGAGGCCCCAAGACGGGCCACGAGGGCCCGAAGAGGCCACCAAGACGGTCCAACAGGGAACCGAATCGCTGCACGATCCGTTCAAGAGGCCCAGCCAGATGGCCCCACGACGGCCCAAACTGCCTCCAAGACGCACGAAGAGGCCTCTTAGAGGCCTCCCGAGAGGACCCCAAGAAACACACATCAGTGATTTCCCGTTGGTGTTTGAAGGATGTTGGCGCTCTCGCCAGTTCGGCTTCCCGACGCTCCAGGGCGGCCCAAGAGGCCACCAAGATCGCCCAAAGACGGCCCATGAGGCCCCCAAGAGGACCCCTAAGAGGCCCAAGAGGGGCCCCAAATGGCCCAAGATGCGCCCAAGAGAGCCTAGGATGCCTCCAAGACGGCTCCAAGAGGGGGCCCCGATGAGGGACCCGAATGGATATTTGAAGTCTTCTGCCAGGCCCCTAGAAGCTTCCAAGAGGCCACCAAGAGCCCCCAGGAGTCGCCCAGAAGGCCCGAAGAGGCCCCCAAGAGGCTCCTAAGAAGTCCCCTAGAAGCTCCCAAGAGGCCCCCAAAACTGCCCCCAAGAGTCCCCCGAAAGCGTTCCGAAGAGGCCCCGAAAAACATCCCTGCGGACTCTGACCCGCAACCCAGGCACGGTCGCGGGATGGGCAGGAAGCCATTAGATAGCCTTCAACACAAAATTATCTCCAACAAGGCTGCACATATCAATGCTGGACGCGTACACGAAGAGCAGCGGAGCTACACGCAAGCTCAGAGGGCAGCCATGGGATTGCCGTCGCATCGTGAGCATCGCCGATGAGAAGAGCCAACCAGGGCCGCAGCTAAGCTCGACCAAACGCGCCGAAACGGCTGCATATTCGACCAACGGGTGCAAATGGAGCGCCACCTCAACGACAAGGAGAACGGCAATGCCGTCTGAGGACATCGCGCGTCATTGCGCGATGGCTCACGCAGGCAGGCCGGCAACGCGGCGCACGAAGTGGAAAGAAAGGTGCCCGCCCGTCGCCTTGCGCGGGCTGCGTGCGCCCGAGTGTCCGCGCGATCATCGTGCTTAAAGACCATGTTGCTCCCATCGTGCTGAAGGACCACATCCCAGAAATAATTTCCAGCACCCAGGAAAGTGTCGAAAGAGAGTCGAAGCAGTGTCGAAACAGTGTCGGACGAGTGTCTCCCAGGGCCAGGCACGTGAAAACCCTCGAGTTTGGGGGTACTTTTCTGGTGCTCGAGATTCTTTCTGGTGACCAAGGCTAAAGTAGGTTGGAACATCATAAATCCAAGATGCAGGTTGGGCGACCTTTTTTTCAGAAATGAATTCACGTCCATCTTTGGTGGCGGCAGTCCGGGCATCGATGCGGAACGCGCCTGCTGCGGGCTGGGGGGCTCAGCGGCGTGCGATGTTTGAGGCGCCAGGTCTGCCAGTTCTCCAGAGCGCTATCGGCATCGCCTTTACTTCCCCTCCCCCCTGCGCATCCCTCCCGCGCTCTTCCGCTCCACATCCCGGCCCCTTCTTTAAGAGGAAAGTCCTGGAGGCCTCGCGCGGCAACTCGAGGCCCAATGTACATCGGATTCGCCGCCCGGGGCCCAACTCCAGAAATGTCCACGTAGACATCTTCTACAGCAACTCAGGAAATTGTCCGTGGCCCCCATGGCCCCAATACCGCGGCCAGCGGCAGATCGCGCGTAATGAGTCTCTCTCACATGGCGATGTTGGGCGCTAGTGGTCGCGATGGGGCGCCATTTGAGCGCTGCTGGGCGCTGTTGGGAGCTATTAGGCGCAAGTAGGCGTTATTCGCCGATGCGAATTCAGCCCAAGACGAGCGGATACCTCTGTTATTTACCATCTGAATCCCCCCGTCCCTCCCGAGAAGCAACGAGACGGCTCCGCGGCGAGCGCTGAGGGGGAAACGGAAAGAAGGAGGCCTTTTCAGAAGGCGGCGGGACTTCTGAAAAGTGTCTTTGACTTCGGGGAAAGCTTCGAAAACTTATGAAAATTCGGGTGTTGCTGGAAGTACCCCTGGCCCAAGGTGCCCCCAGCTTTTCGCTCCATTTTGGAGCCCCTAGGGCCCTCTCGGCTTCGTGAGGGGTGCTCTGGAGGCCGTTTGGGCTACCCCGAGAGTTCTGGTGGCACCTTGGCCCAGGGGCACTTCCAGCGACACCCGACAACAGGCCTGGGGACTTCCGGACCCTCTGAGAAGGCCGCCTCCTTCTCGCCCCCCCCCCTTCGCTCGCCGCCGGCAGGGGAGCTGCCTGACGAGGGGGCCGACCTGGAGCCGGCGACACCTCGCCAGCAGGACGGGGAGAGGCCCTCGATAGCGCATCCGCCTGGTCCTGGTCGGGGAGGGCGATCGGTCCCTAGTCGGCGGTCAATGGGCGCTCGGGGGTCGATAAGTCCCCCTTCCGAACCGATTCCCCGTAACTCGGGAGCGGCCAAGAGGGGGGTGTCCAAGAGGGGGGGGTGCAAATCATGACCGGTGGCATGTGCGCGGCCCAGCGGGGAGGCCAGGGACGTAATGAAATAAGAAGAGGCGCCATGGAATCTGGGGAAATATCATGGCCCCCGCCATGACATCCACCCCCCCCTAGTCATCACCCCCCTCTTTTCCGCCCCCGACTAACTCAGGTTACAGTCGAACTTCATTGGACAGGACACGCGAGAGGACAAAAGACCCCTCCGAGGGCCACATTGCCACAGGAATGCAGGAGGCATGGGTCGTCAGACACAAGACACAACGGTACCCTTGATTTGGCAGGGACGACCTACTAAGCCGGGCCGACTGTATGAGATACTGACTGTTTTAGGTCGCGATCGGTAGCGACCGATCGGCACCCCATAAATCGGTCGCGACCGATCGCGGCCGACCCCCCAACTCGGTCGCGATGGGTCGCCACCGATCGCCACCGATCGGTCGCGAGCGACCGGTCGCAACCAATTTTGAAGCAAATCGGTCGCGACCGATACTTGAGCAAGGACCGACCGTCCCAGCATTCCTATAGTCCTACCACGAAATGTTCCTAGAACCCGGAAATGTTCCAATGACAAGAACAATGTTCTTACAACATAAACCCGATGTGTTAAAGCAAGACAGACTCCGCCAGACATGTTCTAAGACCATCGCGTGGGAACCACAAAATATTCTTAGAACATTGTTCGGTAGGGCTACAGGCGAGCCAGAACGCTTCGCCACTGCTTGAGATACTGAGATTTGAAGCAACGTCGGTAGCGACCGTTCTCGTCGGTCGCGGCTGCAAAACTCCGGTATCCAATGATCGGGGAACGCTGCCCTGAATGGCCTCGGTGTTCGGGCTGTAACTCGGCTCTCCAGCAGCCGCTCGGGACGATCTCGGCAAGCCCGGGACGCGCTCGGCGAGGCACCCAGACCTGCGCCGGCGTGCTGCCTGCCCTCAATCCCGGTCGGGTGGCGACATCCGAACTGACTCCGTTGGCCCAACAGCGGCCGCTGTTGGACAGGCGGCCTTCTGTCTCAAATGCACATCGTCCGCGTCCTTTTCCACGAGAGGGGGGGTGCTTGGAGCTGAGGCCCCCCGTTCAGGCCAGGGGTGTGCGACGGGCGCGCTCTTTCGAACCCGTTGCCCCTGACAGTGCCCTGCGCGGTCTCGGCCCTCGGGCTAGATAGCTCGGCCCTCTGGCGGCCGCTCGGAGGCCGATCCGTGCAGCCCCGGAGCGCCCTCGGCGAGGCGCAGCTGCGGGAGAGCATCCCGAAAATGGAAAACTGCCGCGAGCCGACGAAAGCTTCGAGACCGTTTTTTTTGAATCGGCGATAACCTAATCCTCGCGCTGTGGGCAACCCTGCATATGCCCGCGCCCCCCCTCCCGCGGACCTGCACAACCGGCAAGGTTAGGTTATCCTGGGGGGGGGAGGGGGGGGGGAAGCCCGATAACCTGCGTCATCGCCCGACCCTAAAAAAACAATCTCTTACGAACACCTTAACCCCGATTCCGAGAACGTCGCCTTGATTGGAGGGGCCGAGCGCCGGCCGAGGGGGTGGGCCTGTGTGCCCCCGGTTGCTGAAGTCGGGGATCACCTCGCCGGCCCCCCGGCGCAGCCAGAGCGGCGGGCTCGCGCGCGCGCTCGCGCGAGGACGCGGAGGACGAGAGGAGGGCGCAAGGAGCACGAGGAGGAGGGCGCGAGACGGAAAGGGGGAGGAGGGAGGACGGGGAGGAGGAAGACGAGGAGGTGGCACGATGAGGAGGGAGGAGGGGGAGGCGCAAGGAGCACGAGGAGGAGGAGGGGGAGAAAGAAGAGGAGGATGGAGGGAGGAGGGAGAGGAGGAAGACGAGGAGATGGCGGCGGAAGGGTGGGGGACGGGGGGATGAAAGGTGGAAGAGGGTGGGGGGGACGGGGAGGAGAACTGGGGGGCGGACTCTGACGCTTCAGCGGCTAGACCGCCGGCAGCCTGCGCAAGAAAAGGGGGGCGGACAAAGAGAATAATGATATAGGGAAGGGGGGGGAGGGAG
>CAUYUJ010003125.1:0-110000 GCA_963575745.1 Prorocentrum cordatum | reverse complement strand
TGATATACACACGGACAATAAAAATAAAACAGAGAACGGAAGGGAGAGCGAACATCACATCACACATAAGTTGGTCGGTTTTCTTCACGGAACCACTGGTCAATCACTAGGAGGCGAAGGGGGAAGAAGAGAGTAGGCGCAGAAAGGGGAAACCGAGGGATGAGGATCGTGACGAAACACGACGAGAAAAAACAACCTCGGCGACGAGGGCGGCGGCGGCGACGACGACTACGGCGAGATCGGGCGAGCAGATGGGCCACGACTGGCCAGTGGGGTTCCTGGCCCAGCGCTCGATCGGCGCGGATGGGGGAAGCCAAAAATTGGACAAGAATCCGACTGGCTTCTCCTAGGCGCATTGTCATGCCGCTTGGCAGGTCGCACCAAACCGCAATCATCTGAGATCGGGGGATTTGGTGACACACTTCGTAAGCAGCCCCATCCTGACGCGAGGCACCGAACCCCGCCATGCTTCGGATGGCGCCTGGTACTCGGATTGATGCCGGCGGTGGCCGAACTGTGCTGAATCCAAATCCTCCGCAACGCTGACAAAACAGAAAGCCTCGCAGCACAGCGAGTTCGTGGACGGGGCAGCAGCGCCTCGGGCAGAGCAAGACGGAGCGGATGACTGGAGACTAGAAGCCCCTCGCATCCTCGTCCTGGCCTGCACCTGTGGTGCTCGGGAACAACTCCAGGGCGGTCCTCGTGAGAACGATGAGGTAGAAAAGAAATCAAGTACTGGGAGATCTTGGTCAGAAAGGCGAGGGGGGTCGCGGAACGGGCTGGCTCTCGACCACGGAAGTACCAGCGCCGATGCTCAATTCTACCTCGAAGGAGCTGAATCCTGATCTGGGGGGGGCAAGAAGACACGTGGGCGCCCGGCCACGTGCACGAGCATGCCCCCAGGGGCTACCGAGGCCGCTCTCGAGGTCGCGAGTGTGCGCACAGTGCGCCCTCTCGAACCCCAAGCTGCTTCTTGCGACGCGCGCGCTGAGCGGTCGTAGCGCCGCGCGGCGGCGCCCAACGCCTCAAGAGGCGGTGCCCGGCTCAGGCGAGTGCGCCTCTCGAGCCCCACGCTGATTCACGCGCGCGCGCGTGCCTGACATCCGCCTGTAAACCAACCAAACAAACATGATCCTTTCGGTGTGGAGGGCCCCAACGGTCCCGACCGCTTCCCCGGGGTTGGCGTGTCCTCCCAGAACCGTGTCCGACGGCCCCGGGGCCTATAGCAGCGGGACCCATGGGACCGAAGTCGAAGCGAGGCGCCCAGGCTTCAAAGATCACATCGTCGGAGACGTGGGCCCATATCTCTGTTTCGGTCCTGAACCGCCTCCTCCAACTCATCCTCCTCCTCCGCCGCCTCCTCCTCCGCCTCCTCCGCCTCCTCCGCCTCCAACCCCGAACAGGGCAGCGTGAGGTGTGGGACTTCGTGGGCCCTGGGGCGGCAATGTATTTTTTATAGTTTCTAACGGCTATCTCTGCACCATGAAAACGGAACCAAGAAAACGGTCCACCGAAACTGTGAAACAACGGTTCACCGAAACTGCCTGTGTTGGGATCCGAAGGACGTTCGGAACTCGTTCGGAAACGGTGCGGATCTGGTCAACAGAAAATGACCTGGACCAAATCCCCACGAAGGGAAACGAACGGCGCCAGACACATCAACAAAAGCGTCGCCAGAAATCGCATCGGATCGAAATCGGGAATCCATCGAAATCGAACGGAATGTAGATCGGAATCGAAATCCATCGAATCGCATCGAAATCAAATCGGAGTCGGAATCCATCGAAATCGAATCGCATCGAGATCGAAATCGGAAGAGTGGGGGGGGGAGAAGGGGCGGGGAGGAGGCCCGGAGACGGAGGCGTGGCGAGGAGAGGCGGGGTGGCAGGAGCAGCGGGGAGCAGGGGAACCGGCGCTGCCAGAGGTGCCCCGGGCCCGGGGTGCCCCCCGGGATTTCCACGGGAGGCCTCCGCGAGGGAGCCCACAGAGGACGTGCGCGCCCGACCACGTGCACGAAGACGGCGCCCCAGTCCGCGAGACCAGCCTCGCGATGCGAACGTTCGCGCAGTGCGTGCCTTCGGCACCAACGTGGCTCCGTGTACGTGCGCGTCCTTCTCTCGCTCCTGAGCCGAGCGACGCGCGGGAAGGAGAGGCCACGTGCTCTGGGAAGGGAGGCGCCGATGCCCGGGCCACGATCTCTTCCCACGGCAAGCGACACCCGTGGCAGCAGGGCTGAGCGAGCGCGCACGCGATGGCTCTGTGCGCCCAAGTAGGAGGACGGACGACTTCTTGGCCTGGCGCTGGAGACCCCCTCTCTGGCGTGCGGCGCGCGCCGGGGGCGGCGCCGGAGGCCCCTCTCGGGGGTCGATCCGAGGAAGCCGCGCGGACCTGCGGCGGTTTCTTTTCATGTCATGGCGTGGTCTGAGGACGACGCCGAGGAGGAGGAGCATGAGCACAAGGATCCAAGCGGGGGGATACCCACCAGCCCCAAGAAGCAACTGGCAACATGAAGCAGGAATGGCCGCGAGGGCCCCGAGAGGCCAAAATCAGCCAATTCCCTGGGAACGCATACATTTTCAGCACGTTCGCATTGTACGTTTCAACAACGAATACGACGGCCCAAGTGGGCCCGAAGATCGCCCCAAGACGGCCCATGATGCCTTCAAGAAGGCCCCAAGACGGCCAAAGAGGGCCCACCGACAGCCCAAGGGGCCCCCTAAGACGGCACAAGACAGCCCCTGGAGGGCCCCAAGAGGGCTCTGAGAAAACCCAAGAGGAGGAATCTTACCAGCCCTCTGGGCGTGAGTGATTTAGAGAGTCTCCTCTGTCCAACTACCTTCTTCTCCACCTCCCCCTGCCCCCTGGGACCGCGGGTCGTTGGAGCGTCTGTATTAACCTAAGATTGAGCCAAGACAGCACAAGAGAGCTCAAGATGACGTCCAAGATCGCTCAAAATAGCCCTCGATGACTCAAGAAAGCTCCTGACAAGCCTACACGAGGCTCCAAGACCGCCCCATGACGACCCCAATTGGCCACAGAGCCTCCCAAGAACGCCCCCGAGAAGCCCAAATCCTTGAAAAACCCGCGGAGAATACATGTTTGCTCCCTTCTCGCCTTTTCCCTTTCAATGGGCTCTTGAGGCTTCAAGGTGGGCCAAGAGAGCCCGAAGACAGGCCCCAGAGAGGCCCAAGACGGGCCCAAGAGTGCCCTAAGAGCGGCCCAAGAAGACCCCAAGAGGTCACGTTTCGGGTTCCGAAGGGGGGACCGTCATTGACGCCGCGCTCCTGTTGGAGTCGTGGCCTCCAAGCCGGTCCCCAAAGACCTCCCAGGCCCCCGCCAAAGAGCCCCAATGGGGGCCCCAAGACCCCCAAAAGCGCTCCAAGGGTGCCCCAAGAGGCAGCATGGGGACCCGAGCAGGGCCCAGGAGCCTTCAACATATCCTCAAGAAGGCCCCTAGATGGCTCCAACATGCCTCCAAGAGGCTCTCAGAGAGAAAGGCCCAGAAAAGGCGATGATGGTTGACTCGTCGTCGTCGTCGCCGTAGTCGTCGTCGACTTCGTCGTCGGCGTCGTCGCGGTCGTCGTCGTCGTCGTCGTCGTGGTCGTCGTCGTCGTCGTCGTCGTCGTCGTCGTAGTCGCCGTTGCTGTCGTGGTCGTCTTTGTCGTCGTCCTCGTTGCCGTTTTTGTGATCATCGCCGTCGTCGCCGCTATCTTCCTCTCGTCTGCCATCTCTTTCTCTTCTTCCTCCTCCTCCTCCTCCTCCTCCTCCACCCCATCCTCCTCCCCCTCATCCCACAAGGAAGAGCTAAACGGGAGCAGGCGGGGTCGTCGTAGTCGTTGTCGTCGTCTTCGTCGTCGTCGTCGCGGTCGTCGTCGTCGTCGGCGTCGCCGTCGTTGCCGTCAGGGTCGTTGTCGTCGTCGTCGTCGTTGTTGTGGTCATCGCCGTCGTCGCCGCTATCTCCCTCTCGTCTCCCGCCGCCGCCTCTTCTTCTTCCTCCTCCGCCTCGTCCCCCACCCACTCCTCCCACAATGGAAGAGCTAAAACGGAGCAGGAGGGATGCAGGAGGAACAGGATGGTAGACTCGAGGGCAGGAGAAGGTACGCCCGAAAACTACGATTGCCAATATGTTTCGCACAAATTGCTGTGTTGGGATGAAGTGTTGGGGATATGCGAAACGTGAAGAAAACTAACTGAAATTTTGAGCCTTGCCGACCACGATGGCCCCCAAGGGCCCTCCAAGAGGGTCCAAGAAGCCTCCAAGACGCCCCCAAGAAGCCCCCAAGAGGCCCCCACGAGGGCCCAAAATGCCTCACACATCCCCCAACAGTTCTCCCAGATGTCCCAGAGAGGCATCCCGAGAGACCCTCAGATTCATCCAGGAGGCTCCTGACCCAAGATATACCTTTCACGCTCGTCTCAAACACTCACTCCTTGTGGGGGTCGGCGGAATGGCGCAAGCGACTTGAATAGATGAGGATCTGGAAAGCTAGAAACACATACTTTCAACGACTGGCGTGTAAGGCCACTTACACTGCGTCTTGGAGTTTCGGAGGTCCGAGCCTCTTTTTCTCAGAAACCAGTGGCGCAGTGGATGTGGATGCAATCTGGCCCGTAGAGGCTACATGTTTATGCACATCCACTGAGCCACGACCTTTTGGCGCCCCTTCTCAGAAAAGTCCCAGACGCAGTGGACTCGGGTAGCAGTCTTGCCCGCAAAAGCCGCGCAACTCCGCCGCCGCCTCGGATGGAGGGATGTTGAAGAGGCCCGGGACCCTGTACTCGTCTACGAGCCTGGGGGGGCGCGCTCGCATCCGGGCCGCGCCGCCAGGAGAGCGCGGGAGAGGAGCCGTGGGAAGCGAGGGCGAGGTATGGGGGTGGGGGGGAGGCGGCCACGGAGAGGATTTGTTGTTTTTAGACCACCCATGGGGTGCAATGGTGTTGTTAAGATGTTACGCGTAACTCAGATTCTTCGTGTGAGGCGCCTCGGCCAACGCTTATGGCCAGTGAGGTATAGCAATCAGCACGGGTCTCGTTGGACGGAGCCACGCGCAAACACATTCAGTCATAATCTCCTGACGAATCTCGCAACAGACGCGCAGCGTCAGATAATTTATGCGGAGTGCACGCACCGTGTAGCAAAGGACGGTGCTGCGTCGGTGCTCGTTTGCTGGGTATCCGCGTAGTACCCATTGGTGCCGTGGCGGTGTTCGTGAGCCTGGCCGTATTGATCGTCTGCCGCCTT
Organism: Prorocentrum cordatum; assembly: GCA_963575745.1. NCBI lineage: Eukaryota > Dinophyceae > Prorocentrales > Prorocentraceae > Prorocentrum > Prorocentrum cordatum. The sequence goes on along the minus strand of CAUYUJ010003125.1, from coordinate 104,758 downwards.
TCTCTCTGAGATTTGTCACTAAGAGGTTGGGTCGGATGAATGCCCAAGTGTATTCGCTTAAATGTGATCCCTCTTGTCGTAGGTCGACCTCCGTTGGGTATGTAGGGCTTGGCGAGAATTACCATGCGCGTGGTGGCAAAGCTCCCACCTACCGAACAGATATCCATATTGAGATCATCCGATGAAATCAGGCTCTGTGTGGGCGTGAAACTTACCGAGTGAACTCGCAGTCGTACTCGATCTGCCAGGCTCGGTACATCTCCCACCGGCGCGCCCCAGTCTGCAAGGCTCGTTGAGGAATCCAGCTGCTGAGGGTCGAGAGGCGCTCTTGCCACGATCCAAGCATCGCAATCCACCATTCCCCCACACCAATGAACAGTGATCAGTAATCCCTAGCCTCGTGAGCTCCACCTTCTTTGCGATCGGCTCCTCCGCTTTGTGCTCATTATTATCCTTGACCACATCGGTGAAGCCTTCGATAGGGTATGATCTGATAGCGCCTCCCATTGCATCAATCAATTCCATTGTGCTCGCATCAGAACCAGATACTGCAACCTGCACCGCCAGGTGCTACGCTGCTTTGTCTGCCGCATCATTTACCAAGAAGTAGACCATGTTGGCACCTCTCGAAAAAGCATCCTGGGGGGGCCATGTGTGACTCGATCTTGATGACGACGACATTGCGTGAATAATACTGCTCATACGAGATCTTGACTAGATACCGAAGATCTTGATTTGAACAATGTTTTACTCTTGCAAAGTCTTTCGCAACACTACAGTTAACATATGCTGAATTAGTAACATACGTTAGCTGTTTGCAATCAGAGGCGGTAGTGAGGGCCGTAATGAAAACTGTCGGTTCACCTCTGTTGATTGATTGTCTATTTCCTGAAGTCCTACCCCTCCCATCCGTTACCCACGCCATGCCTAGCATGGCATAGGCGAGCGAGGGCCAGGCATGCAGTCAAAGCTGATAGCAAGGATGCCTGATTTGGATGCATGCCGCCCTCGGACGCCCATGTCGAAGCCTGTCGAGCGGGGCCCACCATCGAAAGCGGTCAAGGGTTTTCGGTCTCGTGCGTGCTTTTTGTTTGCTCTCGCCGAGACAAACGTGCACACGTCCGCGCGATGCCGAGGCGGGGGGTGGAGATCGGGAGCTCTGCCCCTCGAGGGGCCCGAGGCAGGGCCGAGCCAACTGGCGGCGAGCCCGCCGGCGTGCGCGGCCGGGCCGCAGCTCCCCCGCGACGGGTACGAGTGCGCCCAAGGCCCTGGCCATCGCTCGGACGTCAATTCCCTGTGCTTTTTTCGGTTTCGTGCGTGGCTTTTTCGCAGGATGATCGAGGATACTCTTTAATAATCCCCGCCGGGAAAAAAATACACACGTCCGAGCGATACCAAGGGCCAGTGCGACGAGCACCCCCGCGGCCGGGATGCAAAGGGGCTTCTGAAACAACAGAGGCCTCCGGGATGGGGTCGGAGTAGATGGTGTCGGATGGTCGCGCCGCATCGGCGACGCATCGTCGACGTCGGCGATGCATCGGCGTCGTCGACGTAAAGCAAATCGAGCTCCACATCGAGCCATATCGGCAATGCATCGGCAATGCGGCGCGATCCTCCGACCCCATCTACTCGGACCCCATCTAGGAGGCCTAGACAATGAGAATTCAGAACAAGCACAAACAGTGTAAGCATAACCTGTTGACGGTCCGCGCGGATCTCCTGGATCCGCACCAGGCCCCCTCCCTGGCGCGCTCTGGCACCGGAGGCGCTGCCAGGCGGGCCCATTGCCGATCCCGAGACATCCGACCGGGACGTCGAAAGATTATGTATATGCCGTGCTCTGTTCTTCGGATAATGGCGGCGCGAGGGGGGGAGGGGGAGGGGGGAAGGCTTCCCAGAAGGAGGCTACTTCTCAGAGGGCGCCCGCCTCACATCTATAGGTAAGGCCCGCGACTTCTAAGAAGCAGGGTGCTTCTTGGAAGCCTTCCCCTCTTCCCCTACCCCCCTCTGCGCGTGGCCGACAATGAATCAGGAACCAAACCCCCCTTTGGCCCCCAAAGCGCCTGCGTGCACAAGGAGGGCTAGAGGAACAGCCATGGGAGGACCTGAGGAACATCGCCACCCCGCCGCACCCAAACTGTTCCTTGTTTCAGCGTCTTCCTCCTCCTCCTGCTCCTCCTCCTCCTCCTCCTTCCCCTCCTCCTCGTCCTGCTCCTCCTTCTCCTCCTTCTGCGCATACGAGGCGAGCGCTGCTCCAGGGTTCCCTCCTCGGCCCTGTCGGCGTCTGAGCCCGTTTCGCCGCCGAGCAGGCAGCCGAACGGGCTCAGCTTTCCGACGGGGTCGCAGAGTGGGGAAGCCAAAAGGTACCGACACCGCCACTCCCCGGACCTCTCCCGATGGCCTGGCTCCGCCGCGGGTGATTTACGATCCAGAACATCGAGACACACATGCGTGTGTCTGTGTGTTTGTGTCGGAGGTTTGCGAGTACGGTAGGCTCGCGCGGCGTCGGCGCGGGCAAAGGTTTTTGACACCTCGTTCAGCCTTGAACCGATCGCGGCCCCGACCGTTCAATGTTGAATTCCGTCGGGTCCAGTGGCGTCATCGTGTCCCTCGGGGCTTCCATGTCGCAGAATTCAACCTGGAAAGCTTTTGCTGGCGTCGCCGGCCCGCCAACGCCCCACGAAACTATCGTATATGAGTAAACCAAAAGGTACCAATACCGCTACTCCCTGGACCTCTCCCGGGTGCGCTCTGACCAGAATTTCGAGACGAATCCAACGGTGGTGACGACCTTCGAGGAGGCCCAGCAAGGGAAAAGCGAGGGGCAAGCAGCGGTAATGGTACCTGTTCCTCCTCTGAATAATGGCTGAGCCCCGTTCGGCCGCCGGGTCCGTTCGACGCCCGAGCGCGCTCAGACGCCGAACGGGCCCGGGAGGGAAACCCGGAGAGGAGGAGGAGGAGGAGGAGAGGAGGAGAAAGAGGAGGAGGAGGAGGAGGAGGAGGAGGAGGAGGAGGAGGAGGAGGAGGAGGAGGAGGAGGAGGAGGAGTAGGAGGGATGAGGAGGAGGAGGATAAGGAGGAGGAGGAGGAGGAGGAGGAGGGGGGGGGGTGGCGCTGAAGAGGAGGGGGGGGAGCAGGCCGCGAGGGCTCGCGCAGCACAGCCCCCCCGCGGAGTAGGGCGGCCGGCTGCTGCAGGGTGTGCGGTGGGGGCAGCAGAGGTACAGACGGACTTGATTGGACAGGACACGCGAGAGGACACAAGATCCTTCCGAGGGCCGCATTGCCATAATAATGTAGGGGGCATGGGTCGCGAGACACAGGACACAAGGGTACACTTGTTTGGGCAGGGTCGACCCGCGTCGTGTCGACCCCGGCGATGGTTCCTGACACCTCATTCAAACTTGAACGATCGGCCGTTCCGTTGACGCCAGATTGTTCAACCACGGGCCGATTCTGGGCCACGGGCTGCGTTCAACCTTGAACGCACGCGCTGGGGTCGCCGCCGGTCGACACGACGCGAACCGGCCGTAGCACTCCATGGGGGCCAAGCTCGTCCATCAGCGAAGCGTGCAAAAGCCCAGAGGCCCCAAAACGCCTGGGGCGCTGACCCAACGGCGGAGATACCTCTGGAGTTCCAGAGGTGCTACCCGTCGGCGCAGCAGAACCAGTTGCCAGAGTACTCTGGGAGGGCGCGCTCCGAGGCGGGCATCCCAACGTCGCACCGCTGGAGGGGTCGGGGTCGGCCACTGCGGCAGGAGGCCCTCGACAGCAGGGGGAGGGAGACGGCGGTAATCAGCCGGGCAGCGGGGATGGGAGTAGGGGAGGGCAGGAGCTTCTGGGGGAACGAAGAATGACATAAACATAAAAAACTCTGAGGTTCGCGCGGATTTCTCGGATCGGCGCTGGGGCCCCCCAGCGGCGCCTCCGGCGCCGCCCCTGGCCCTCCTCCTCCTCCTCCTCCTCCTCCTCCTCCTCCTCCTCCTCCTCCTCCGCGAATGGCCACGCCACGCTTCGCGCCAGCGCTGTCTGGGAGTGAGCTCTTCTTGTGGGCACATCCAGACGGCGCCCGCGCGACTCGTGACGTGACTTCGGGACGGGCGGACGGGCCGGGTCGGGCGGCCTCAGCGGGCGGGTCGGGGCGGGCGGGCGGGGCCTTGGAGTGCGACGCATCATCGAAATGGCACGCGCGCGCCGCGGCGGGCGGATCGGGTCGGGCGGGCCAGAGATGAAAGTACGACGCATCATCGAATTGACACTCGCGCGCTCGAACGGGCGGGCTGGGTTTGGAGGGCGGGCCGGGCCGCGCGGGGGTGGTGATGGAAGGGTTGCCCCAATGGGAGGCGAAGAAAAGCGCCCTCGAGATTGCAAGGGCTCCCTCGGGGCCCCCGCTGGCTCCAAGAGGGGCCCTGAGGTGTCCCTTGCGGACCCCTTCTCTTCACCCCTCGCTTGGGCCACCCCTCCGTAACCACACGCCCGACCCGGACACGCCCGCTCTCACCCAGGGATGCGGTAGGGGCCCGACCACAAGAAACCTTCCACAAGAAAACCCAACCCGGGAACCCCAGGACGTCCCTCGAGCTTTGGCCTGGGAGCGTCACGCCTTCCCTCGCGGAACCAGCGAAACCCTAGAAGCCCGGGGCGCCCTGCAGGCAAGTGGGGTGCTTCTTGGCACGGGCCTCCACTGCAGAGCAGCTGGTCTCGAAAGGGCGGCCGTGCGCCACCGCCGCCCCTGGCCAGGGGCCCTCCTGGGCAGCAGGGCCCTTGGAGCTGCGCTTGAGCAGGGACCGACCGTCCCGGCATTCCTGTAGGCCTGCCACGAAATTGCCATCAGAACCCCGAACTCTCTGATAACAGAAACACTACTCTTGGCACATAATCCCGACGCAAACATTTCGTGAGAACCACAAGAGGCTCTTTGAACAGTGTTCGGTAGGCCTCTAGGCACGCCAAGGCGCCTCGTTACTGCTCTGATGCACGGGGCGCCCGCCCGCCCGACGCGAGGGGAGGCCCGGCTCACCGAGGCCGGCGCGCGCCGGGGAGCGCGGCTCCTCGGGCAGGCCGCAGCGCGCGCGGGCCGCAGGGGGCCTCGGGCCGGAGCCGGGGGGGCACGCACGGGGAGCACGGGGGGAGGCGGCACTCTGGGCCTGGCCCGCCGGAGCGCGAGGGCCTGGCCTCTTCTGAGAAGGGCCTGCACCGGCTGCTCTCGTCTGCGGGCCTGCCGCGCGCAGGCTTGGCAGCCGCGGCTCCCCTGCGGCGGCCAGGCACGCCCGCCGACCTGCCGCGAGGGCATGCACAATCAAAGTGCGTTCTCGAGAGCACCACCTCGCCCGAGCATCACCCGTCTGAGCGCAAGCGCATTCGATCCTTTCCCGCGATGGCGGGCGCTATAGGTCGGGAAAGGAGGGGGGGAAGGGGGGAGGGCATAACGCAACTTCCCCCCCCCCAAGGCTGTGGTGCCGGACGCACTGCGGCAATGCTGGGGACACACGGGGGGAGGAGCGTTACGTTAGGGAGGCAGGGGTAGGGGAGGAGGCATAACGTGCGTTTCGGTCCAAAGTGTAAGACAACACTCTCTTACAGTGGAGGCCAGTCCACAAGAAATTCACCCCTAAGACCCCAAGGCGTCCCTTGATCCTTGGTGTGGGAACGTCGCGCTCTCCATCGCAGAACCATCGGAACCCAAGACCCCCGGGGCACCTTGGACGCAAGCAGGATGCCTCTTAGCATGGGTCCCCACTGCATCCCCGGAAGACGAACAAAAAAAACCTCGAGGGTCTGGGAGCGAGGAACCGAGACGAAACGTGGTCGTCCGGGCCGCCCGCAGCACACGCCGCGGCCCACCTTCGGGGGGGGGCCGAGCCGTCCGCCTGTTGAGCAGCTCCAGCTCCGCCCTGTCCCGGTCCACGTCGTCCTTGGCCTGGTTGGCCTTCGCGTCGCAGGTGCCCGGGCAGCATCCCTGCGGTGCGGAAGAGGGGGAACGAGGAGCAAGATGACACATTGTACACACAAGCGCACACACACACATATACGTAGCTCCCCGCAATTGCGGATAAGAGTGATGGGGGCGGGCGCAGGCGACGCGGGCGTCGTCAAGCCGGCGGACCTCGTGGCCCCCACCTTCCCTGTCGATGGCGCTCTCTTCCTCCTCTTCCTCCTCCGCCTCCTCCTCCTCCTCCTCCTCCTCCTCCTCCTCTTCCTCGTCCTCGTCCTCGTCCTCATCGTCATCGTCGTCCTCCTCCACCTCGTCCTCCTCCTCCTCCTCTTCTTCCTCGTCCTCCCTCTCCCCCCTCGTCCTTCCATCATCGTCCTCCCATTGTCGTCATGTTCCTCCTCGTCGTCCTCCTCTTCCCCCCCCTCCCGATCCTCCGCCTCCTCCTTTTCGTCGTCGTCGTCGTCGACGCCGTCGTCGTCGTCGTCCTCCTCCTCCTCCTCCTCCTCCTCCTCCTCCTTCTCCTCCTCCTCCTTCTGCAAAAGCAGGCGCCGAAAAAATTGGTTTGTACACTGAACGTGGTTTGGGTCGCGGGTGGGCCGCGGATTCTCCACCGGGAACGAATGCAAAAGATGCCCGCCGCAGGCGCCGAAAAATTTGGTTTGTACCCTAAACGTGGTCGCGGGTGGGCCGCGGTCTCTCCACCTAGAACGAATGCAAAAGATGACCGCCGACGGCGCCGAAAAATGTTGTTTGTACTCTGAATGTGGTTTGGGTCGCGGGTTGGTCGCGAGTTGGTCGCGGGGTGGGTCGCGGGCTCTTTACCTGGAAGGAATGCAAACAAAAAGCCCGCCGCAGGCGCCGAAAATGTTGGTTTGTACTTTGAACGTGGTTTGGGTTGAAGGTGGGTCGCGGGTGGGTCGCGGGGATGGGTCGCGGGTGGGTCGCGGGTGGGTCGCGGGTGGGTCGCGGGTGGGTCGCGGGTGGGTCGCGGGGTGGGTCGCGGGGTGGGTCGCGGGTGGGTCGCGGGGTGGGTCGCGGGGTGGGTCGCGGGGTGGGTCGCGGGGTGGGTCGCGGGTGGGTCGCGGGTGGGTCGCGGGTGGGTCGCGGGGTGGGTCGCGGGGTGGGTCGCGGGTGGGTCGCGGGGCGCGGGTGGGTCGCGGGGTGGGACGACGACAACAAACAACAACAAACAACAACAACAACAACAACAACAACAACAACAACAACAACAATCATTTAAGACTGGGGACACTCCGTTCTCACCAGTGCCAGGGTTTTCATAGGAGGCGGGCAATACCCCCACTTTGTGGGGGGGCCGGTTCAAGCTCTACCAAATTTCCAAACGACTCTTCGCCACCACCCACACCCAGCTTCCCGCCCTATGACGTTCGGACACTTCACTTCGTGGCATGCGGACGACCGTGGCTACTATTCAGGGCCCCGCGGCCGACGACGACGGCGTGCGCGCGCGAAGAAAAAACGAATGTGTCCCGCATGGTATTATTTGACAGGGATGATGGCCCTGGCAGGTGCGCAACCGTTGTCGCAGAAGTTCGAAAAAGTTGCTCGCAAAAGCCCGTTTGACAGAAATGTTTAAAAAGTGTTGGGTTTCCTACGAATCCGCAAGAGCGCGCGGGATGAGATTTTGACATTTTTTTGTTGAAAAACCATTGGTTTTTTGATGTTTTTATGTTAAAATCGCTGCGAACACTAAGGTTTTGGAAGGATTTCGTCTTGCGCGCGCGAATGTCCACTTTACCTTATTTTTTGCAAGGGATTCTTGAAATTTGATTATATTAGAACAAGAAATGTCATTTTCTATTGTTTTTTGCAAGGGAAAGCGGATTACAACAAAACAACCGGATCCTGTACACACCCTCTTTTCTGAGGCTTCCTCACGAAAATGATGAAAATGTAGCTGCGGCCTAGGCGGCGCAGGGGGGGCGCGCACCAGGGGGCCCAACAATAATTATTCTTTAGAATAAATAATGTTCAACAACAACAACAACAACCACAACCAACAACAACAACAACAACAACAACAGCAGCAACAACAACAACAACAACAACAACAACAACAACAACAACAACAACAACAACAACAACAACAAACAACAACAACAACAACAACAACAACAGCAACAACAACAACAACAACAACAACAACAACAACAACAACAACAACAACAACAACAACAACAACACGAATCCGCACCGCGGAATCCCACTTCAGCCACGCACCCAGGGACAATGAATGACCGTTCGGCCCCCTCACTCTGACATATCTATATATACACACACACAAATCCGCCGGCCCCCTCCAGGGGCGAAAGGCTGCGAAGGTCTGTGCGGTCTGTTGTCATGTATTAGTTGTCATTTGTTGTTTGGCGTCTTGTCTCTCCACTCCTCTTTCCTGCCTCCTGTTTAGTGTCTGGTAAGGGGCCCCGCCGCGCCACCAAACAGCCAACGGGGGGGTCTGAACCTCAAATCCAGGCTGCTCCGGGCCACCCCACGACTCTCATTGTGACGCCACCGCGCGGCCAGAGCGGCCCGAGAGGCCTCCAATATTGCCCGACGAGGCTCCGAAGACAGCCTCAGGAGGCCAAGACGGCCAGAGATGGCCCCAAAATGTCCCACGATGGCCCTAAGACGGCCCAACATGCTTCCAAGACGGCCCACGAGGCCTCAAAGAGGCCTCCCAAGAGGGCCCCACGAAGCAAGAATCAACGATTGTCCTAACGTTTTTGACGGATTTTGGACTTTTCGCCTTTTCGGCCTTCCGACGCTCCGAGACGGACCGAGAGGTTCCCAAGATCGCCCCACGACGGCCCTAGAAGCCCCCATGGCGGCCCCAGAGGCCCCCAAGACGGCCCCAAAACGGCCGAAGGCCCCAAGACGGTCCAAGAGGCGCCCCATACGGCCCAAAAGGGCCCTAAGCCTGTCTCAATTTGAGGTCGTCGCGGACGGTAGGTCTGGGGGTGGACCTGGACGCCACGACGGATGACTATGTATACTCTTTGCGGCGCTTGAGCCGACAACTCCATCGTCGGATTTGGCCGTCAACTCCATCTTAGTGAAAGGACTTGGATGTCAACTCCGATGTGACGATCCCTTTTGACGGCCTCAATCCGAATTGACGAACCCCCTTGACGGCCTCCCTCCGAGTTGACGAACGCCCATGACGGCCCCCCTCCAAGTTGACGTACCCCATTGACGAACCCCATTGACGGCCTCCCTCTGGGATGACGAACCCTCGTGACGGCCTCCCTCCGAATTGATGAAACCCCTTGACGATCCCCCCGCCGCCCCATCCGTCTTGACGAACAAAGCGTCGGGGACTAACTGATGGTTCAAAACAACCTCGGTCTTGACGAACAAAGTGTCGGGGCCGAGTTGGTGGCTCCTCCTCTCGTCTTGGCGAACGAAGTGTTGGAGCTGAATTGACGATTGCTTTCGACCTACCGAACGTAATCTTGGGGCCGACTTGGCGCCCGTGGTGGGAGCTTCTCCGGACATGCGCCGTCTCAGCCACTGGGTTGGACTCAAGTCCCAAGAGAGGCCCAAGATGGAGTCCACGAACCGAAAACTCGACCTTTCAGGTCCGAAAGAGCCACAGGAGGCCCCAAGAAGGTCCCCGAGGCCCCCAGAGGCCCCCAAGAGGCCCCAAGGAGACCCCCAACAAAAACCCAACATATTGTTTCCAAGGGTCCCCGAGGAGGCCCCCCAGAGGCCCCAAGGAGACACCCAAGAGGCCCCAAGGAGACTACCAAAAGGTCCCAAGGGGACCCCAGCGCAGCCCCCCGCACTAGTAATAGAAAGGCCGGCGGCAGAGGGCGAAGCCCTTAAGGTCCGGCCGCTCCCGCCCGGCAGGTTGGGCCGTGCGAGACCTCTCTGACACAGTGTCTGGTACAGTCTTTGGCCCCCTTCTCCAGTGCCTGGTCAAAAACCTCCTGAAAGTCCCTCCGAGGGGGCCCCACTCTGCCGCCGGCCCCCTTCAAGGTCTCAAACGGCCCGGGGACGACCCAAGGGCGCCCCAAGCCGGTCCAAGAGAGTCCCGAGCAGTCCAAGAGAGCCTCCAGACGGTTCCAGATCGCTCCAAGACGCCTAAGATGGCATCCAGACGGCCCAAGACGCCTCCAAGACGGCCCAAGAGGGCTCCAAGAGCACCCCCAAGACAGCCCCGAGAAGCAAAAATCATTGATTTTTCAATTGTTTTTGAAGGATTTTCACGTTCACGCCATTTCGGCTTACCCACGCTCCACGACGGCCCAAGAGGCCCCCCAGATCGCCCCAGGACGGCCCAACAGGCCCCCAAGACGGCCCCAAGACAGCCCAAGAGGGCCCCAAGACCGCCCAAGAGGCCCCCGGGACGGCCCAAGAGGGGCCCCAGGATGGCCCCAAGAGGAGGCCCAGAAGGGGTACCCGAATGAACATGTCGAGCTTTCGGCTCAAGAGGCCCCCAGGAGGCCCTAAGAGGCCCCCTGGAGGCCCCCAACAAACCCCGAGAGAGCCCCAAGAGGCCCCAAGAGGGCCCCAAGAGGTCTCCAAGAAGCCCCTGGGACGCCCCCAAGAGGCCCCTAAACTGCCCCGCAGAAGGCTCCGAGAGCCCTCTCGAGAGACCCCAGGAAGCGTCCATGAGGACTCCGTCCGACCCCAAACCCAAGCACGGTGGCGGGATGGGGCGGCGGCTATTTGATAGCTGGCATACGCGCCGCGTCACGACTTTCGATGCTGCGCACCTCTTCGAAAAACTCCCAGGGAGCGGCCGGTGATGCGCCGCCGGCGTCCTCGATATTACAAGCACGCAAGAACAATGCGCGCGCGTCTCGCGCGCTTAACCCTGAGCTCCTGGTAATACCCCTGGGGATTATATAATTCGGCGTCCAGGGGGGATAGTGAACGTTTACCCGGAGATCTCAGCATAATGATCAATCTGATGACGATGATTATGATCAAGATGATACTGAACGCTCATAATAATAATTGAACCAATCCATCTGATTCTTTCGGGTACCCATAGGATTCCCTGGGACATCCATGAGGTTCCTTAGGGAATCCACGGGTTTCCTTAAGAAACCATAAGAAGCATACGGGATGCCTTAGGGTTCCTTCAGATAATTATAGGAACACGCAGGAAATCCATATATTCCTTAGGACATGCGTTAGGACATCCATCGCATTTCTCCAGGAAGCATAAGGATTCATATGGAAATCTTTGAAACAAATATCAGGATTCACGATACGAAATCGTTATTGGGATTCATATGAAAGTTGTTAGGACTCATTCGTCGGATCCATATGGTAATTATTAAGAAGTCTTAGGATTCGTATGGAATTCAGGAGCAGAAACAAAACAAAAACACATCACATACCTTCGCGAATGCATGGGGTTCCTGTGGCATTCCATAGGAATCCTGAGAACATCCGTAGAGAGAGCACGAGAAGCAGAGAGAGCGCGAGAGAGGAGCGGAGGGGAGCGAGAAAGGAAGGCGACGGAGGGACGGGGACAAGGAAAAAGGGGGGAAAGGGAGCGACCCGTGGTAGCGCCTGGGGGAAGGGGGTGGGGGTCCGAGGGGCTAGAATGCTGTAGAGCACATCTCCGCAGTCCCAGTCCAGTGGCGGTGGTGATGCGGTGTGATTGCGGGTGGGGTGGGGGGGGGGCTCCTCATCCTGTCTCCTCTTCCTTCCCCTTCCTCCTCCTCCTCCTCATCATCATCCACCTCCTCTTCTTTCTCCTCCTCCTCCGCCACCACCTCCTCCTCCTCCTCCTCCTCCTCAGCATCAGCGTCATCATCAACATCAGCAGCCGCATCACAAAACCGAAACAAGCAAAACAAATGTTGATGGGGGGTAGCAAGTTGTTTAGTTGTCCCTCCCCCCGCCCCCCCCCCCACGAGGGAGCGGCCCTGGAAGGACGACCCCCATGCCGCCCGTGGTGGCGCCGTGGGAGGGGTCCGAAGGGCTAGACTGCTGCAGTGCCACCGCAATCCTAGTCCAGTGGCGGTGGTGGTGCGGTGCGTTGGGTGGGTTGGGTGGAAGGTACAACAATATGTTTGAATGCCGCTCGGAGGGGCAACACGTATTTTTCGTTCTGCCCCCGACACACACACACACCACACAACCCACACAGATACACACACGCACATACCACCACCTCCTCGTATCCCTCCTCCTCCATCGTCCCTCTACCACCTCCCCGCTCCTCGTCCTCCTCCCTCCCCCCTCATCGCTGTCCCTTGCTCTACCACCTCCCCCTCCACTCAGGGTGCTCACGTTGTTACCACATTGGTCCTTACTGAGGGGGGCCTTATGAAAGACATCTGCAATCCCTTTTCCTCACGCAGCGGGGCCCTACTAAGGATCCCTTGGTCGGCACCCTTACTGACAAGCGCGTACCCAAAAATCCCGCAAAGCCCTTCCTCATGTTTCCTTGATTGAGGAATCCGTGCGAAGTGATGTGTCTTAAGCTGGTCCTTACGAAGAAGCACGGGCTAGAAATAATGCGTACCCAAACCCCTTGCTACACAGAGACCTGTCGAAGATCTATGGAAACTGCCTCATTGGAGGCGTTCGCATGGCGTCCCATTGGGATTTCGTTGGCTGGATCCTGCGTGCGCAAGAGGGGGAGGGGAAGAGAGACAAAGAGAAGGAGAGAGGGTAACCATCTCCTCCTTCGAATGGCCCTCGCTGCGTTGTGGATGGTGTGGGGAAGCAGCCTGGCCCCCCTCATACTTATCCCTAAAGACTCTTCAGTGGCGGGCACCTTACTCCGAAGTCCTTGCTGACGGCGTCCTGCTTAAGGAGCCCGTGCTAAAGGACGTAACAAGGAATCTGTACTACAAGGGCAAATCGTCCTCACTGAATAAAGGCATTACTGATAGACGCACACAACACGAACAACCCTAAATACCGTCACGTGTGAACATCCTTACTCAACTCATCCTGGCTTGAACAAACCATGAACCGTGACCCCTTACTACAGAAGTCCTTGCCGAATGATTCCGTACTACAAACACCCCCACTAAGAATCCATCAAACGAGATCCTGTAATACGGGCTCGGTGGTAAAGGCCCCATGCGAGCAAAATCTTAACGCATGCGTCCACACGATGGGCTCCCTAACTAACGACATCCGTGCTAAGGGCCCCTTGGTAAGGCAAGCCAAATACAAATGAGCGCGTGTGAAATTGAAGGCGCCCGTATCAAGGAATCCCTGCTGAAAGGGGTAGCAATAAGGAATCGCTACCGCAGGGACACGTAAACACCTCCGAAAAAGGTACCCAAACTAAGGGTACCACACTACACGCATCCTTACGACGGGCCCCATGACTGAAGGCGGCAATGAATCCTTACTACACGGATCATCATTGAGGGGATCCTTCTCATCAGAGACACCCCCACTACGTATTCCTCACTACTGCAAGGGTCTGTACAGAAGACACCTGGCTGACGGAATCCTTGCTGACGAATGCTTACCAAAGGCACCCACAGTAAAAGCCCCCCACTTAAGGGAACCTCCCTTCAGGGTCCATTGATGTAGGCATCCTTGTACATCCATGTGGGCTAAGAACAAATCCATACACAAGAACTCGTACTGAAAGGAATGGTTCCTACGGGCCCTTACTACAGGCATCATAAAGAAGAAGTTCTAGCAATGGCCCCAGCGGAGCTCGCATGGCGTCCCATCGGAGTTTCAGTGGCTGGGCGTTGCGGGAATAAGGGATAGATATAGAGAGAGATAAAGGAGAGAAAGAGAGAGAGAGAGAGAGAGACAAACAGAGAAGGAGAGAGGGAGAGAGAGCGAGAGAGAGAGAGAGAGACATATAGAATTGAGAAAGATAGAGGGAACACTTGAGGGAGAACGAGAGAGAGAGAGAGGACACAATACAGAGAGAGAGAGAGACATAGAAATATAGAAAGAGAGAGAGAGAGAAAAAAAAAAAAAAAAAAAAAAAACAGGAAGGAGAGAGAGAGAGAGAGAAAGCGAGAGGGAGATAGGCGGGGAGAGGGAGCAAGAGAGAGCGAGAGGACGACTGGGGAGAAGGAGAGAGCGAACGAAAACATGTGTTGCGTGTGCTGTGTGAGAGCAGCTAGGCCTCCAACCCATGTCCTCCTGCCGAAGAACTCCTCACTAAAAATTTCCGAATCCTTCTTGACGGAATCGGTCGTAAGGAGTCCGTCCTACGAACACCCTTGCCGAGGGGATCTTCTGTGAGGCGAGCTGAAAGGTAAGAGAGAGAGAGAGAGAGAGAGAGAGAGAGAGAACGAGAAACCAATAACGGGACATAGAGAGAGCCCCCCACCCGAGCATGGTCCTCGATTGTCCAATCCCACGTCTTTTGGCTATGGGCTGGAACTCCAAGGACCATGGGGTTAATATGTTTCCTGTCCAGTGGCTGTCCTCTACGATACCCTCAAACTGTCATGGTACCGTAACCTCATCCGTGTCACGGTGCTGGAGGAAGGGGAAGAAGAATGAGGAGGCAGAAGACGATGCGGAGCATGAGGCGTGAGACCGCCCAAGTCTCGGGTGGCAGAACGCAAACTCCACAATGGCCTGGCCTCCCATCCACGGAGACCCCGGCAGCCGGTGGACATGGATTTGGTTTGCCTCCGCCGCGTTTTTCTGGCCCTGCACTGAACTTTGCACAGGAAAACGGATCCTGGTGTATACGGGATCCTGGTGTATACATGTTTCGTTTTCCTCGGGAAATGGAAACAACAAGTATACAACACACCAACCCGACGTCGTCCCCGACCCTCGAAAAGTCCTTAGATGGATAAGCACCCCGCCACTGGTAATGTACATGCTCCAGTTTCCGATCCCGAGGGACCGAATCTACTCAAATTTAATGCCTGCCGAGATCCACGATGGTCGCTCCCCCACGCGTGCGGTGGTCATGGAGAAGGGGTCGCCTCGGGCTCATGCAGTTCAAGGTGCTGAATGCGCTGAAGCATTTTAAGAATCATTACGCTCCCCTCGGGGATCTTCTGAACCCCGATCAATTCAGACCCAGGTCAGTCAGGCCTTGCAGAATCCTGCAAAATCCTGCGCCCAAACCCGGGTTAATGCGAAGGATCCTGCAAGATCCTGCAGGGTCCTGCACCCAACCCGGGTCAATGCGACACTGTCCCTGCAGGATCCTGCAAGATCCGGGGCTCTGGCTGACCCCCTTTTGCATTGACCCCCCTCTCAAGGCTCCCGATCCCCAAACTGGCCAGAATCCCGGGGCGCCGTCGGGGTATGCCGCGTGAGCCTGCCAGAGGCCCCTGCCGCAGGACAGCCCATGGAGGTTCCTGTAAAGCCTCAGGACTGTCAAAGAGCACCCCGAGACGGCCCAACAAAGCGCCAAGACGGCCCAACGAGCCCTCACAACGCTCCAGGAAGGCTCTAAGAGAGCCCCAACAAGGGCCCCAGTCAGCAAAAACGTTGGTTTTACGCTCCAAGACTACCCCAGAGGCCCCCAACATCGCCTCGAAGACGCCCACTGATGCCCGCTGCGCGGCATCACGGCCTCTCAAGAGGCGCCCCAGAGAGCCCAAGACGGCCCCAAAAGGGGAACCCGAACTGACATTTCGAGCCTGTCACCCAAACAAGGCCCCCGAGGCCGCCAGCAAGCCCTGAAGATGTCCAATTCAAGGCCCGCTGAACTCTCGACGCCTTCCCCGGGTCCGCAGTGTCATGCTGAATGAGATGTATGAAGACCCCAGGGCGGACAGAAAGACTCTGGGCGGTTGGAACATCAGCGCCCAGGGGGTCGCCACACGAACAATCAGGGCGCTCGCAATATGATAGCTGCGGACAGTGAATCGGCTTTCTCCTCGCGTCTCCAGCGGACAAAAAGAAGGCCACTGCGGTCTCCGACCTTCCGCATCCTCCCACACCTCAATTTCCACAGCCCCTCCTCATCCTCGTCCTCCTCCTCCTCCTGCTCCCCGTTTTCTGCATCTTCGCTCGTTACCGATCGTGCGAAACAAGTGGGTAGAAGCATTAAGTAACTACGTTGATGATGGATTCGCCGTCCGCCCGCCACTCGGCAAAGGAGGGCACGGAGAACCACTCGGCCCTTGAAACAGGCGGGCGCCAGGGCTTCTGATGATTTCTCCGCCGCCCTCTGAGCAGGCCCGCCCCCCCTCACTTCCCCCCCTTAACAGGGGATGCGTCGACCCCTATCCCAGGCTCCGTGAGGTTTTCGAGAGGATCAACAATTTGGGGCCCAACCCTGGGATATACGAGGGGGGGGCGTCCATCCTCGACAGGGGTGCGTCCGAATAGCCCCCTCGGGATGTATGCCAAGATTCCTCCCCTTTTCTGAGCGACCAAACTTTTCTGGCGGAAGTCGGGGATTGGGGGAGAGAAATCGCCTGCGACCCCTGGCTCGCCGCCGAGGTACGGGCCCCCAGAGGCTGAAGCAAGCAAACAGACACGCCCGTCCTGATTTTACCGCGGTGCGGCAGGCTCTGGCCCCCCGCCCCTCCGAGTGGGAACAAGGAACGGCGACACCAACACCAGCAGGGCGAGGAGGTGCGAGGAGGCAAGGGGAGTCTCCCTGGTGGTGTGGTCCCCCCCTCTCGCTCGAGACATCTTCAGCATCCAGCTCGGGGAGGCATCGTGGACCTCCTCGCTGGAGGTGGGCCCCCTGGTGGTGTTGGTATCGCTTCTCCTCCCCGCCCCTCCGAGGACCGCGGCCGGCGGCGGAGGAGCAGGAACAGGGGGAAGCGGAACCACCACAACCCGGGACCACCAGCGGGAGGAGCCGGAAGGGGGTGCCCCCCCCAGTGGTGTGGCCCGCCCCCCCCCTCTCGCTCGAGGCATCCCTGATCTTGTCCCTAGCTCGGGGAGGCATCTTGGACCTCCTCGCTGGAGGTGCCCCCCCTGGTTGTGTTATGCTGCTCCCACCGTGCTGAAGAACCACGTCCCTGGAAGAATTTGGAATACCAAGAGAAGTATCGAAACAATGTCGAACGGGCATCGCCTCCCAGGGTCCGACACGTGAAAGCCCTCCAGTTTCGGCACTCTCATGGTGCTCGAACATATTGTATGGTGATCAATGATCAAGGCTACTGCAGGTTGGAACATAATAGTGGTGATGGTGGTGTCACATCTCCTGGGGATGCCAGAAGGTACCGATACCGCTACTTCCCGGGCCTCTCCCGGGGTGAGTTCTGACCAGAATTTCGAGGCGAATTCAGCGGTGGCGACGAGGGCCTCCCAGGAGGCCGAAAAATGAGAAAACGGGCGAGGGATAGAGGTATGGGTGCCTTTTCCTCCTCTGATCTCCGCCCCCCTGCAGAAGGGGGCCGAGGCGACGGCGGCCGCCAGCGGCGTCCGCGCCTCCACGCCGCGCTTCAGGGGGTCCTGGGAGCTGCCCTTGTAGCCGAGGCTGTTCCTCAGCGGGCCGCGCGGCCCGCCCGCTGGCCCGCCCGTCGCCGGCCCTGGAACCGACAGGGCCGTTCCTGTGCCGTTTGCGCTCTGCCGTTTTACTTTAGTTGACCCAGAGGGGGGTCCAGCTTAAGAAAGGGTTGGCGAAGTGGGTTTGGGACAATCGTACTGAAAATGTGGTGCGCCAGAGAATTGTATTGCATTGTATTGCAACTAGGGCGGAGGCATTGAATAAGGAAGCCTTGGATAAGGAATCCGTGGTCTGGAAGCCAGTGGAACTCCAATTGTGCATCGGCCAGGGGTATTGCCACCGCCCTCATCAGCTAAGGAATCCTCCAGAGTCTGAAGCCTCCTGGGCACATTCCTTAACCAATGCCACCACCGTAACGCATTGCACGCGAAAGCCCAGCAATGCATTTGCGCACCAGAACGTATTTAGCGCACGCCCCAACAAGTCTAGTGCAACCCCACAAATCTATTGTACTACCATCTGGTCGCTGGACCCCCTTTTTCTAAAACGCCTTTCGGGCTGGATGTGCTGTCGACCTGCAACATGTCACATGCCATTGTTTTTTAGCGTTGGCACACGCTCCGATCCGATCAGAACCACGCTATGTACAATGTGTCAGACAGTGTCAAGGATACCTCCCCTGTGAGAGATCCCTCAATGCACTGAACAGACCGGTTGCGCGTTCTGATTACCGATGTAGCACGCGCCAACGACGATGGGCAACCCCGCTGCGCGCAACTGCTGAACGTGTTCAGGGAATCTCACGCGCGAGAAGCGCCTGTTCGCTGCCCAGGCGAGGCTCGGCTTAACGCTCAGAGCGGAGAAGCGAATTAATAATGGCTGCAGTCTGTTGCAATTTGAGCATATTCTGCTGATGGAACAGCTGGCGACGCCGTTCAGTGTCAGCCCGCACGCGATCGCTAAAGTCCCGTTGCTCCTGGCGAAGGGCTTCAAATCGAGCTCCTTGCTGCCTAATACTGTTGATCTCATTCTCGACAATCTCCTGGCCTCTCCGCTCGAAGTATGAGACTTGCTCTTGGTTCCCTGCTTCACGTGCTTCCTTCAAGCGCATGTTGTTCTCCCAGATCAAGTCTTCGAACCCCCCAGTGGAAGCCATGCCGCGCCCTGCTGCGGCGGGCCCGACGTAGATCCAGAGCAGGATTCGTAGAGCTGGGGCCAGGGGCGCTGGAACGGCTCGAGCCAAAATGGCTACGGATTGTCGCTGGACCCCCTTTGGGGTCAACCAGACTAGCTGGCCCTGGAAACGACAGGGCCGTTTCTTTGCCGTTTCCTGCCTGCCGTCCTGTGGCTGCAGCGGAAACGTGTGCTAAGGACGGGTGGTAAGGATGTGTAAGGACGGAAGACCCTTGGAGGCCGAACTTCTGACTTGTTGGGCTGCGGGCGACCAGCGAGAACGGCGAAGGACGGGCCGCAGAGGCAAGGACACAAGGG
The DNA here is from genome assembly GCA_963575745.1 of Prorocentrum cordatum. Classification (NCBI taxonomy): domain Eukaryota; class Dinophyceae; order Prorocentrales; family Prorocentraceae; genus Prorocentrum; species Prorocentrum cordatum. Next base: position 85,983 of record CAUYUJ010003125.1, on the reverse strand, counting down.
CACCCTGGATGAAGGCCCGAGCCCTTACTAAGCGCGTTGATTGTGGTTCCGGCACTGTTGTTTCTTGTCCCGCTCCGTCGCAACTTGCGCGCCGGTTCCAATTCTAGCTCCTCCAATCCTGGAACCGTTTGCGATGCCGTTTCCTGTCGTTACTTCTTCACCGCTTCCACTTTCAACAGAAACACCTTTTCGGCAACGGCGAAGAAACGGCCCTGCCGCTTCGGCGGCCAACTTCCGGGCCCGCCCCCCCGCTCGAGGGTTGCTGGCGAAGACATACTAATGATGGGCCTGCTCTGTTATCCACCACCACCACCACCGCCATAAGTTGGAGGGGGAGGGGGTCCTCCTCCTCCTCCTCCTCGTCCTCCACCTTCTTCCCCCCTCCAACTTATGGTGGTGGTGGTGGCGGCGAACAAGCCCATCAACCAATACTGAGTACCTCTGCTTGAAACGCACGTCTGCCCCGAACGTGTAATACACAATCTGGTACATGTATATTTTGCCCGAGAGGCATGGCCAGAAAACGCCCGCCGAGGAGCCTGCATTATAAGCTTTTTCCGAGCGCGTACGTCGCCCTGGCGATGAAGCTGCGCCAAGGAGGCTTCTCTTGCCATTGTTCCGACGCCCTTTCACAGTACACTGTTTGGTGTCGTGTGCTTGTGCTTTGCAGGTGAGCCAGCATGCTCCGAGATGCTCCAGACTTTGCTGGCGTTGGCCTCGCCACACAAAAAGTGCTCACCTCCGGGCGATGCCAAGGTTCGACGATCCGAATGCGAGGATGGACCCCAAGTCGTGCGCCCCTGGAGGGCCCCCGGGGCCTTCTCGCGTCCGCGGCATTGGCTTCCTCTCGAGATTCTGGCTGGAGCCTGGGCGCGAAGTACTGGGGGAGCGTTACGGCAGGTTCGCGCCGTGTCGACACCCAGCGTTGGCTCCTGACGCCGCGGGGATCGTTCAAACTCGAACGATCGGCCGTTCCGTGAACGCTGGACCGTTCAACGACGGGCCAATTCTGGGCCACGGGCGGCGTTCAACCTTGAACGCGCGCGCAGGGGTCGCCGCCGGTCGGCACGACGCGAACCTGCTGCAACTGGGGGGGAGGGGAAGAAAGGTGCCCTCTTCGGGCCCCGAAGGCCCCACTCTGGGCCCCTCGAGGGCCCCCCGAGGGGCCCTGGAGGGCCCCGTGTCGGCAGCCCTCGCCGCCTCCCCGTTCGAGCGACGCTCCACAACACGGATCTTGCGCGAGAGGACGCAGCGGCCTTACGCGGTGGCGTACGCGTGCCGCCCGCGCGGAACGCTGCAGTGGGGGCGCGGCCGCAAGAAACCCTCGCAAGAAACCCAACCCTGAGAACCCGCGCGCGAGGTACGCCTGAGGGGAAACCCAAAGCACCCTGAACGCAGCAGCTCTTTCAGTGGCTGCGGGAAGTCACCGCGCAGCGCGACGAGTGAAGAAACCCAGGATACCCTGACAAAAAGCACATGGCTTCTTGCGCGGGCAGCAAACGCGCCACCGTCGGCGCAGACGACCCCGCTTGTTTCTTGCGTCGCTCATGTGTTGCAGCCCAGGGAGCGCGCCCCAGAACGGGCACTGGGGGGGCCCGGAGTATCGCCGCCGTCGTACAGCGGCAGCGGAGGCTTGTCCACGAGAAACCTTCCACAAGAAACCCAACCCTGCGAACCCAGGGTGTCCCCCAAGTTTTGCTGTGCGAGCGTTGCGCTCTGCATCGCAAAACCATCGCGAAATCCAAGAAACCCCGGGCACCCTGGAGGCAAGCAGGGTGTCTCTTGGCATGGGCCACCACTGTAGCCGACGCCGTCGTCTGCGTCGCCGTCGTCGTCACCGCCGCCGCCAGCGGCCTCGACGTCGTCGCAGTGTTTTTTGTCGTCCCGCTTCGGATCTTTGGAGGGAGCAGGTCGGCCCAGGAATCATAGCCCAGATCGTCCTTGTCTGCATCCAGCGGGGGGGAGCACGAAGATTCTCCTCCATCTCCTCCTCCTCCTCCTCCTCCTCCACTTCCGCCTCCTGTCACTCATCTTTTCCTCGTCCTAGTTCTCTTCCTCGCTCTCTCTGATCGGGCCACAATAACACGTCAATAGGCGCGGCCACGTGCGTGCATCAACGGCCACGCGCTGGCGCGATAAAATGCGGCACATGTGAAAGGACTCTCCAATGTGGCAATCACCCATGTGCTTCGGAATGTGATTAAATACGCGAGCCATGCAGAACATCGATCGCTCAAGAATTGGGTGGTGACCTGGCCCACCTTGCCCCAACTACTATCTCCTTGATCGGCACACGTTTGACATGGCGCCAGACTTTCTGGGACGCCGAGGCTGGGCGACATGGATGTTCGGCATGTTGGACCAGTGCTTTGAGCACATTTCCCTCGCCTCCACCTCGTGCCCCCCCTCCCTCAGAATAAAAGAATTGCCGATCCACCTGTAATGCCGCAAAATTACATGAAGCCTGTCTCACCCACAACCGCGAGAAACCGTGTCACGGCCGCCTCACGTCCTTCGAAGGCTGCCAACATAGTTACACGAAGCCCTCACAGGCATCCACTATCGCAATTTGCCTCGTGCCGTTCCTGTTCCGGCACTTGATAGCAACCTTGCTGGGGGCATATCGCCCAAGCCGGTTGCTTCATGTCGTTGCTACTTCCTATGCCGCCTGGACGCTGCAATCATTCGATCAACGTCCGAGCATCTGAAGAAGGAGCATCCCCAGGACGCCCAGCGAGCGCGCGCGACGCCTCCACTCCACTGGATGCAACCGACAACTGGTCCAAAAAGATGAGGACGGAGGATCGCGCCGCATCGCCATGTGTTGCCGACACATCACATCGGTGATGCACAGGCTACGTCGAAGATGGATCGCCGCCGTTGGTGTGGAGAACATCGGGCTCCAAATCGAGCCGCATCGCCGATGCATCGGCGATGTGGCGCGATCCTCCAACCCCATCCACTCGGACCCTATCAGAGGCCTCGCGACTCGGCGCCCCTGGAGCGCACGACGGCGGCCAGCTTCCCCAGAGGTTGCGCGTCCCGAGGCCGAGCTCCAGGCCCCGCAAGGGAGCTACGATGCTACATCCGGCGGTGTGGTTTGTTTAATCGGCGCGCCCCTCAGGTCCTAGCCAAGACGAAGCCAAGACCGAGATAGAATCGGACCAGGACAAATCGGGGATCTGTGAGGTCTGGCGGTTCTGGAGGATGTATCGGGTGCCGCGGCCGTTCCAAAACGATCTGAGACGCCCTGAGAGCGTTCTGGAACGCTCTTGAACGCATGATTCCAATCCTGGTCGCCCTGGATCCTCGCCCCCCGGCTGCAATCTTTCGCCCTGGATCCGAAGCCGGCCCCCCGGGAGGCCGAAATCGGAGGACGAAAAGACGGCAATGGAGGCAGTTTCGTTTCGATTCTGGTAAGTTGACTTGCATGGAGGGGGGGAGGAGGCGTGGCGATGCCCCAAAGAAGAGATGGACTCCACGCAAGTCGGGCCTCGCTTGCACGCCTGCTCGGCCCAGCGCTGTCTGCAAAGGCTGCGAAGGAAGGGGGGCATGCAAGTAAACTCGCCTGAGTCTAAAAAAACAGCCTCTCGGGGAATGAACTATTTGCATGCATTGATTAGCGGCGCGCCAAATAGGGGGAGGGGAAAGGCTTCTTCAAATGAGGCTGCTTCTGAAAAGGCGCCGGGCCGACATCTGTAGACAAGGCCCGCGCCTTCTAAGGAGCAAGGGAGTTTATGCGAAGCCTTCCTCCCTTTCCACCCCCCCTTCCGCCAGTGGCCGAATTACGCCATGAATCTAAACCAGCGCTTTCAACAAGACTGCATCAGCAAGACATGTTCAAAGCGCGCTTAAACTAATCCGCCGGCCCGCTTGCGGGGCCATTAGGCTGCGAGGCTTAGGCTTGCTGCTCCCTTCTCCAATTCAAGATACCAATGGCCATTGTTGTGATAGTTCTACGTCCTGCTTCCTATTGTAAATTGTTGAAGACCGCGCGCGGAGGGGAGCCGACAAGCGGCCTGGCTACCACGCCCGAGTCGCGTTGTCTGAATTCCTGCGGGGCCGTGGAACACGTGAACATACATGAGACTCGCGCCCCCGAGGCCAGAATCTCTCGCAGCAAAGTACGCGATATTTGCGTCCCCGAGGCCCTTAACCCCAGAAATTACGCCATATCCGCATTGCCGAGGACAAGAGTGCTCCAACGCGCCCAAAGACGGCCCAAGAGGGCCCCACCCACGAGGCCCCAAGAGCGCTCCAAGAGGCCTGCCGAGAGAGCCCAAGAGGCAACATCGTCGATTTTACAACGGTTTGTCACTGCTGTTGGCATTCTCGCATGTTCTGCTTCCCGACGACCTAAGACGGCTCAAGAAGCGCCCAAGACCGCCCAAAGACAGCCCAAGACGCCTCCAAGACGGCCCAAGAGAGATCCAAGATGGCCCAAGAAGCGCTCAAGACGGCCCAAGAGAGCCCCAAGAGAGACCCAAGCAGGGGACCACGAACCGAACATTCTATATTTGTTGTGCCCCGAGAAGCCCCCAGGAGGCCCCAAGAGGCCGCCAAGAGGCCCCAAGACGCGCCCAGGACGCGCCCAAGAGGCCTCCAAGAGGCCCGAAAGCTACCCAACGAGGCCCCCAGAGGCCCCGAAGAGGCGCCCAAATCGCCTCCAAAAGGCCCCCGAGAGGCTCCCCACGACACCACAACACGTGTACAAGAGGCCTCAGACCCACAACCCAGGCACGGTGGCGGGATGGGCCGAAGGCCACTAGGATCCGCCGCCCACCTTTGCTTTAGCAAAGGGGTGCCTGGCGTGCCAAATTATATGGGAGTTGGCTTTGGTTCTGTTTCAAAAGAACTCCCCCTGGGGCTTCGGCCCGTCCCGCCGGCCACCCTGAAGAGGTGGTTGCCAAACAAAACAGCTGTTTCGCTCGGGACATCATCAACAAATCGCGAAGATGGCCCAAGATGGCCTCCAAGTCCGCCCAAGATGGTCCAAGACGGCCTCCAAGACGGCCTCCAAGACGGCCCAAGAGAGTCCAAGACGGCCCAAGAGGCCCCCCAGAGGCCTCCAAGACGGCCCAAGAGCCCTCCAAGACGTCCTCCAAGAAGGCCCGACGGCCCTGGAGCATTCCAGAAGGGCCCCAAGTCGGCCCAGGGAGGCCCCCCGAAACGGCTTCCGACGGCATCAGACGGGCCAGGAGCCCACCAAGACGGCCGAAGATGGCCCTAAGATCGCCCAAGACGGCCCAAGAGGCCTCCAAGAGGGCCTCCAAGAGGCCTCCAATTGTGGCATTTGTTCTTTTTCTGCCTTCCGACGGGCCGAGACGGCCTAATGCCCCCAAAGAGGCGCCCAAGAGGCCCAAGACACGGCCCCAAGATGGCCCAAGAACCCTCCAAGACGCTCAAGATGGCCTCCAAGACGGCCCAAGAACCCTCCAAGACGTCCTCCAAGAAGGCCCGAAAGGGTCAAACTTGCCTCCTGACGGCCAAGATCCCCTTCAAGATGCCCACGTGTTCCCCGAAGGCTTTCCAAATCGATTCGGAGAACACATGGTCCGATAGCGTGGCAGGTCTGGCCTCAACGTTCGGCCACAAAGGCAGGGGGCGGCGGTGATTCGAGGTAGGCGTCTTCGATCCGCCGCCCCCTGTTGATTTATCCGCCGCCCCCTGTTGATTCATCACAGGGGTGCCTGGCGTGCTGAACCCTTTCGGTTTTGGTTTTGGTTCTTTTCCAAAAGAACTCCCCCTGGGGCTTCGGCCCGTCCGGCCGGCCACCCGGAAGAGGTGGTTGCCATCGCCAAAAACGGCCGTTTCGCTCGGGACATCCTCACAACATCGCGAAGATGGCCCAAGATGGCCTGCAAGATGATGCCTCCAACAGAGCCAAAATGGCCTCCAAGACGGCTAAGATGGCCCCAAGATGCATCCCAGAAGGCCCAAAATATGGCCTAACACGGCCCAAAAGACCCGCAAGAGGCATCCAAGACGGCCCAAGAGGCCTCCAAGAATTCCTCCAGGAAGGCCCGACGAGGCCAAAATCCTTGATTTTCATTGGATGTTCGGAGGATGTTGGCATTTGCTCCTTTTCGGCTTTCCGACGGCCCGTGACGGCCCCAGAGGCCGCCAAGGTCGCCCCAAGATCGCCCAAGAGGCCTCCAAGATGGCCCCATGACAGCCCAAGAGGCCCCCAAGACGGCCCCAAGACGGCCCAAGAGGCCTCGAAGACGCCCAAGATGGCCTCATAGACAGCCCTGGAGCACCCAAAGAGGGCCCCAAGTCGGCCCAGAAAGCCCCCCGAAACGGCTTCCGACGGCGTCAGACGGGCCAGGAGCCCACCAAGATGGCCGAAGGTGGCTCGCAGCTGGCCCAAGACGGCCCAAGAGGCCTCCAAGCGGGCCTCCAGGAAGGCCAGAAAAGGCCAACAAGACTGATGTTCCGAAGGTGTTTGAAGGATTTTGACATTTGCTTCGTTTCGGCCTTCCGACGGCCCGATACGGCCCAAGAGCTCCCAAAGTTCGTCCAAGGATCGCCCAAGAGGCCTCCAAGATGGCCCTAGAACGGCCCAAGAGGCGCCCAAGACGGCCCCAAGAGGCCCCCAAGACGGCCCAAGAGGCCTCCAAGACGCTCAAGATGGCCTCGAAGACGGCCCAAGAGCCCTCCAAGACGTCCTCCAAGAAGGCCCGAAAGAGTCAAAGTGGCCTCCAGGCGGCCAAGATCCCCTTCAAGATGCCCACGTGTTCCCCGAAGGCTTTCCAAACCGATTCGGGGAACACATGGTCCGATAGCTTGGCAGGTCTGGCCTCAACGTTCGGCCACATAGGCGCTTCCACCAAGGCAGGGGGCGGCGGTGATTCGCCGTAGACGTCTTCGATAACGCCAACGTCTCCATATGGACTGATGATTCCGACCTGCCCCCGCATGACGTTCCCAGATGCGCCAAAGCAACGCCGAGACGCACCGACGCGACTCTGATATTTGGACGCCCGATACGTGTGCGAACAATTTGGTACAATGCCCAACAACAAAGGTCCAAAACCGTCAGCGGCCGCTGTTGGGCAAGCGGCTTTATGTCTTCGAAGAACAACGCCCGCGGCCTCGCGGACAGCGAGTCCTGTTCAAAAAGAACACGAACTGCTGTTGGGCATCGTACCCATTTCGATCGTCCCGATGATACATCCCGTTATGATTGAGAGGGGGCTGGCGGCAGGGGGCGAAGCCCTTACGGATCACCTGAACAGAAATGTTTACATTGTTCGGTGGCATTTTGTGAAGGCCAGGGCGCTTCGTCACTGCATGCGAGAGCTCCAGGCCCCGCGGGTTCTGGGGCTCGGGGCACCAGGTGTCCTGGAGGCGTCCGAGAGGGGGGCCTCACAGAAGGGGGGTCGCAAATCATGACCCGAGGCATGTGCGCCGTCCAGAGGAGGGGGGAAGAGGAAAAGGTACCCATACCTCCGGGGCGGCTTTCGTCGCCACCGCCAGATTCGTCCCGAAATTCTGGTCAGAACGCGCCCCTGGAGAGGTTCGGGGAGTAGCGGTATCGGTACAGTCGGGGCGTTGACCTAAGGAACCCTACATAAGGAACGAGACCCCTTTTTTCCATAAGTTAAGCTTCGATTTCCTATCGAAAACATAAGGAAAACCTGAGACAAGCTGTGAAACACTTAAGGAACGCGGAGCCCCTCCCCAACCGAAAGGGTTCCATCTTCAGGGCCCCGACTGTACCGCTTAGTTTCCCGAGAGGAAAAGGGGGGGGGAGGGGCAGTGGACGCATTGAAACAAGAAGAGGCGCCATGAGATCTGTGGATATACCACGGCCCCCTCCATGATCCCACCACCCACTAGCCATCACCCCCCCCCTTGGCCGCCCCCGATGAGTCTGGGCGCAAGGGCCGCCGCCCGGGCACGCGCGCGGCTACTGAGGGGAGGGCATTTGTTCCGTCCATGCCTTCATGTTCGCCTCGTCGGCCTCCGCTCGGGGCTGGGTCCCTCCTCCCAGTGGCTGCCCACAAAAACAGATCGCCCTCGATGGTGGTAGATCGAGCGGGCCGCTCGCGTGATCGACCCGATGGGATCGGGGACCGTGCGTGACTGGGGGGGAGTCGCCCTTGGGAGCGCGTGCGAGGCATTCGGAGCGATCGATGCCGCGCGCGATCGCATCTGCGCTCATGTGCGAGTCCATCGAATCGTAGGCAGCATGGGAATTCCAGGCACGCCGACCCTGGCCATCGCTCGGACGTCCATTCCCTGTGCTTTTTTGGTTTCGTGCGTGGTTGTTTCGCCAAGTGATCAAGGATGCTCCTCGATGGCCCTCGCCGAGAAAAAATGCACACGCCCGAGCGATGCCAGGCGACCGGACTTTTTAGAATGGCAGGCGTGTGAGCCATCCGCCATGCGTGCGAACATCACCTGTTCACGGTGCAGCTGGCAGAGCACACCGCGCCCAACAACGGATGACGGCTGATCCCAGCGCAAGGACGGGTAGACGTCTGCCGACATGCAGATGACAGGTCTGGCACCCTGGCGCGCGGTCAATGATAGCAGAGAGGCGGCGGAAGAAACCTCGAGTGCCATACAAGCCCACAAATGGCGGGGGCGAAGGAGGGTGAGGGAGAAGGGACGGGATCACCGTAAGCACACGTCACACACGTGGGGTGTGGGGCCCCAACCCGTGCCCTGGGCACTCTGGAACACTGCCTGCGGCGACCGCAGTGATGGTCCCGCTGTTCCCCCTCTTCCTCATGCACCTTACTCCACATCCTAACCTATCGCCGCTCATCTTTCTTCTGCTCTCCCTCGTCCTCCGTCCTCATCGCGCCCTCTTCCCGTCCTGACCCACGCCGCCCTCCCCTGGATAAAAAGATACGAAGGAAGAATGGGGATGAGGGGGAGGCGGGCCCTGAGATCGACACCACGAACAAATACAACATTGTAGGGATCACGACAGAAACCCCAGACCCGATCTTTCTGATCAATCCGCGAGAGTCCCCGGGCCCGACATGTTGCAAAGAATCGCTGAGTGTGAAGAGGGTGCGGCTCGAGAATCTCGGGCGAGGGTTCGGAGGGGGAGGAGGGAAAGGGGAGGAGGAGCAGAAGACGAGGAGAGAAGCGCGGGAGGCGAGCACTTGAGTGTTAGAGGGGATGACTACAAGGGTGAGACATACACGTACACACATACATATGTGTATATATAAGTGGATGTTCAGGTACACATTATATATATACTAGAACCATCACGCGCGCTTCGCGCGCGCTCAAGTTCTAGCTAGGATAATCGTCATCGTCATCATCGCCATCCTCATCACCATCCTATCCAGCGTCATCGTCAGCGGCATCGTCAGCATCACCATGACCATCACCATCATCACAATCGTCACCATCACCACCATCAGCAGCAATATCGTCATCACCATCGTCATCATCGCCATCGTCGTCATCATCGTCAATATCGTCACCTGAATTATCAACATAATCATCCTCATCATCGCCATCGTCATCATTATCGTCGTCGTCGTCGTCGTGATCTCGTCATGGTTATCGTCATCATCATCGTCATCATCTTCATCATCCGCCCACCCCTGCATCACAAGCACCACAAACAGCATCGCCACCATTATTATCAGCATCGGCGTTATCATCCTGACCATCAGCAGCATCATCATAATGATCGTCAGCATCACCATCCTCAACGGCATCAACGTCATCGTCATCATGATCGTCAGCATCACCACCATCATCATCATCATCACCATCACTCACATCACGATCACCATCATCAACATCATCATCATCAGCATCATCATTCCCACTGTCAACATCATCATCATAATTTTCTTCCTCCTCCTCCTCCTCATCATCATCATCATCATGATCATGATCATGATCATGATCATCATCATCATCATCATCAACATCATCATCATCGTCGTCGTCGTCGTCGTCGTCGTCGTCGTCGTCGTCGTCAACTTCATAATAGTCGTCATCATCGTCATCATTTTCGTCACCGTCGTCTCCGAAGCTCCCCCGCCGAACTCGAGGATATCTCCGCAGCGTCTTGCATGCCGCGTGAGCAGTATTGGGGATTTAGGTTGTGGGCCTGAGGCCGCCCTGCATAATCATCATTGTCATTATCACCAGCGTCTGGAAGCCTTGCGGGGCCCTTTCGGCGCCTTTTGGAGGCCTCTTGGAGCTTCCTGGGGGCCTCTCGAAGTTTCTTGCGGACTCCTGGGGGCCTCTTGGGAGCTTCTGGTGGGCGAGGGCTCGAAATGTCAGTTCGTGTTCCCCATCTGGGGCTCCTCTTGGAGTGTTCTGGGAGCTGTTTTGGGCCGTCTTGGAAGCTTCCTGGGCCGTCTTGGGGCCCTCTTGGGCTGTCTCGGTGGTCTCTTGGGGGCCTCTGGGCTCGTCTTGAGGCGATCTTTCGGGCCTTTTGGGCCGCCTTGGAGCGTCTGGAAGCCGAACTGGGGAGAACGCCAAAACCCTTCAAAAACCCACTAAAAATCAGTGACAATTTCCGATTGGGCCCCTCCGAGAGTGCTGTCGGAGACCTGCTGGGACGCCTTGGCAGCTTTTTAACCGTTTTGGAGTGCTCCCGGGCCGCTTCGGACCTCTCTTGGGCTGTCCTGAGGGCGTCCTGGAACCATTTTACACGGTCCTGGGAGCGTCCTGGCGTCTCCGGCGGGGGGGTGACCACAGCCACTGGGCAAAGTGAGGCCCCCCCTGGTCCAGGACCCCCTCCGCACTATATATATATATATATATATGTATATATATATATATATACACACATATATACATATATATATATACATATATACATATATATATATATATATATATATATATATATATATATATATATATATGCATACATATGCATATATATATATATATAGATATATTCGGTCGGTTTCTGTCGTGACGACTCGGCGCAAGGTAAACGACTCTAGCAAAATCATTCACTATTAAATGCACTGCGCGCCTAAATCGCTCAATTTTATATGAATTACGCCTGAATCACACCGTCTGAAAAGGCGCCCCGAACGCTTTCGGCGAATCTTGCACGCAAGCCCGCGGCCCCCCGGCGACGCCTCACAGGGACTCTGGAAGGCGCGCAGGTCACCGCGGCCGGCGCACTTCGCATGCAAGGCGGAACGCCTTGCGCGCAACGGTCGCGCGCAAGGCGGAATGTCTTGCACGCGGCGGCGCGTGCAAGACAGGTCGACGAAATCTTGTACGCGAGCCCGCGGCCCCCGGGCGACGCCTCGCGGAGACTCTGAAAGCCGTGCTAGGCGCCGCGGCCGCGCACTTTGCATGCAAGACGGAACGCCTTGCGCAACGGTCGCGTGCAAGGCGGAATGTTTTGCGCACGGCGGCGCGTGCAAGACAGGCGGTGCGCCCGAATCGTTCCTGAAAGTGCCACTAATTACCACAGAAATCTTCCGAATTGTTCCCAAAACCCCTGAAATGATCCCGGAAGTTCATCAGCTTCAACCCGAAAATTCTCAGAAAAAAAAAAAAAACACGAAAAACTAGACAAAACGATGTGGACACCCGCTTGCCCACCCGCTTGAAAGTATATAACCTGGGCCTAGGGAAACCTCGGATTCCCCAAGTTTGGGAAACCCAAGCTTCCCCCAGCTTGACTGAGCCAAGCTTGGGAAACCCGAGGTTCCCCAAGCTTGGGAAACCCAAGCTCCCCCCAGCTTGACTGAGCCAAGCTTGGGAAACCCCAGATCCCCCAAGCTTGGGAAACCCGAGCTCCGCCAAGCTTAACTGCACCAAGCTTGGGAAACCCCAGGTTCCCCAAGGTTAGGAAACCCAAGCTTCCCCAAGCTTGACTGCGCCAAGCTTGGGAAACCTCAGGTCCCCCAAGCTTGGGAAACCCAAGCTTCCGCAAGCTTGACTGAAACAGCCTTGGAAACCCAAGCTTCCTCATAGGGGGGCTCCCCTTGGTAATCCCCATATGAGGAACCCCATATAAAGAAACCGAATATGGCGAATCCCAATATGGGGAGTCCCGATATAAGGAATCAAAATATAAGGGGAGCCGCGTATATGGAAAAGCCCCATATAAGGAATCCGATGTAGAGAAGCCCCACATAGGGAAAGCCCATATGGGGAAAGCCCATATGGGGATTCCCCGTGTAAGGAACCCCAATATGGGGGAATCCCCAGATGGGGATCCCTCATAAAGGGGAGTCCTCATATGGGAATGCCCCATACGGTGCGTCGCATATACGGAATCTTCGTATGGGAAAACCCACATAAGGAATCCCTATATGGGGACTCCTCATATTGGGGGATCACCATGTTAGGAATCCCCATTTCAGGAACCTCCATGTGAGGAATCCCCATGTAGGGAATCCCCATATAGGGAATCCCTTATTTGAGGATTCCCTATATTGGAACTCCGTATATAAAGGCCCCCATACATGGGGTTCCTTATATGGGGATTCCTTACATGGGGGCTCCCTATATGAAGGGGTTTCCAACATTGGGATTCCGTACATGGCGATTCCCCGTATGGGTATTCCCCATATGGCGATTCTCTACGTTGGGTTCCCCAAGTGGGGATTGCCCATGCGGGGGCTCCCCATGGCAGCCCCCGGAACTTTCACAACTCCCATGGTCCTGACAGCCGCTGCCCCTTGACTCAAACGCAAAGCGCTGGTGCGGGCAGGAACCGTATTCTTTTCAAACGACGGGGGCCAGTGCAGCGCGCCCTTGCCCCTTGACTCAATCGCAAATCGCGCGCGCGGACAGGGGCCGTTTTTTCTCCAAATGACGGTGGCCAGCGCAACGCGACCGCGCCGCTCAACTCAAACGCAAAGCGCGTGCGCGGGCAGGATTTTTTTCCAAATGCAGGGGGGCCGCAGTGACGCGACTCGACGGCGTGGCGCTGAGCTCGACTGGCAGCCCGCTCCGCGCAGACCCGCTGCCCACGCGCCCCGCCGCCCCCACGCCCCGAACAAACACCGCAGGCCCAAGAGCTTCGCAGGATATCGCCCTGGACCCCGCGGCCGCCGCGCGTGCCTATCGGGGCAGTCGCCGCCAGCGCCGCTACCAACGCAGGGATTCTCGCCCAGGCGGCCCTCGCCCACGGGGCCCTCGCCCACGCTGCAACGAAGAATTGAGCCTGGAGCCAAAATGGCCACGAGCCAAAATGGCGACGAGGGAGGAGGAGGAGAGGAGGAGGCGGGGAAGGAGGCGGAGGAGGAGGGAGAAGCGCGGGCGCGGGACAAGAGAAACCCAAACACGGAGAAACTTGCCTGCAAAACCTCCCCCTGCTCCTGCTGTCCAACAACGGCGGCCGCAACTGCAGCGGCGATGGCGCCCCGCCGGACCAGTGCTGGCACGAAGCGCGCGCCTGTCGTCATCTCCTCGTCCTTCTCCGCCTCCTCGTCCTCCTCCCCCTCCGCCTCCTCCTCAGTGGTCCTGGTCCCTCCTGGTCCCTCCTGGTCCCTCCTGGTCCCTCCTAATCCCTCCTGGTCCCTCCTAGTCCCTCCTGGTCTCTCCTGGTCCCTCCTGGTCCCTCCTGGCCCCTCCTGGCCACTCCTGGTCCCTCCTGGGCTCAGGGGTCCTGGCCCCTCCTGGCCCCTGATCCACAACCCAGGCACTTATGTTTTCATATGTTTTGGGTTCTGTTTGCGTTGGCACTTCTTCTGTTTTGCACTACTCTTTTTTTTTTTCGGCCGTCTGCCCTGCCGGACAGCTGAGTACCCAGTGCGCGGCTGACGACACAGAGCGGTCGGCGCACGGCTCGCGCACCTGGCACGGTACGTATAAAGCAAATCGCGCACCATCAATGTGTGCGACGCATGTCTATGTAGCGAATCTCTCTCTCTCTCTCTCTCTCTCTCTCTCTCTCTCTCTCTCTCTCTCTCTCTCTCCACGCACTTCACATGTTCTGGGTGATAGCAAGGGCGCCAGATGCGCCCCGACCACGCGCCAAACGCGCGCCAACATGAAAGTAATGTACTCATGGAAGTGCCATTGCTGCCTGACGTGTCTTGGATCCCATGGAGCTTTCCTCGCGGTAACTTCAGGGCTGGGGCGCCCGCAGCAACTCACTCGTCAGGGACGGGAATGCAATCTCTCGTGCTCTTGTCCTCTCTGTTCCAGAACGCGATGGCCTCCCGGTGCACGGCCTTCCTGCTCTTCGCCCAATCCTCGCCAATGCCGAGGCCCCTCGCGCCGAGCCTCTTGATCTTGGCCTCCTTGTCGGTCGTCTTGTAGTGGGCGCTCCACGCCCTGACGGAGGGGTGCCATGTGATTTTGCCCGCGATCGCTGGGCACCCGTCCGAAGCGATCTGGAATGATGGCTTGGACCGCGAATCCGCCCTCAGCCGGATCGTCGTGCTGTCCTCGCGCATCTTTGTCTGGATGTATTTGATCACGGCCATGATCGACGTCTCCGTCGCGTCGATCAAGTACGGCTTCTCCCGCGCCCTCGCGAAAAGCTCTGTGTCGCCCAGCTGCGCGGTCACGGAGTCGACGTTTGAAGGCGTGCCGCGCCGCCGAGGCCTGATATCCCCCGCGCCGCCCTCCTCGTCGAAGCCCACGGCCTGCGCGGAGGCCTGCAACTGAGCCCTCGGGTCCGTCTTCGAGGAAGATCCCCTCCTTGAGCACGCCTCTGAGGTTGCTGATCGCCCACTGGAAACCACGGGACCAGCGAGTCTGGCCGCGAGACTCATCGCAGGCCCGCCGCAGCCATGAACTATTCTCGGACAGCGGGAAGAAGTGGCGGTCGCCCCGTTTGACCAAGGGGCGCACTACGCAAGATGTCTTTATCTTCGGGCCCCACGCGGCCAAGCGACTCACCGCCTGCACTCCCGGGGGGGGGCCGCCGGAACCCCGCCGCTTCAGCGTCCGGCCGCGCGGCTTCGGCGCTGCCTTCTTCAAGCGTTTCTTGGCAACTCCGCGCCCGCGGCCGCCGCGAGAGGGAGCGCCGGCGCTCGCTGCCACGAGCGCCGGCGCCGGTGCCTCCGGCGGCTGCTCCTCGCCCGGGTGGTCCTCGGCTGCTTCCGTCAGCGCCTGCCGTTCCAAGTCCTGCAGCGCCGCCTGCTCCGCTTCTTGGGCCCCGCCCAGCAGTGCCGGCCCCTCCGCGTCCAGCTCCTCGTCGGAGACTAGCCGCGGATCTCCCATTCCGCTGGCGGAGGCTGGTGCTCGCGCCTGCGGGGCGACGCGGCGCGGCGGCTGGTGCTCTGCTGCTCGCGCCTGCGGTGGCCGCCGGGCCCTTGAGCCGCGACGGCGAGAATGATGATGGCAATGCTTATGATGATGGCGATGGTGATGACGGTTCTGGTGTTCATGGCGGCGGTCAGTGCTCTGGCAGTGTCGCAACGATGAAGTCCGAGTCGTCGTTGCGCGGGCGCAACGACGACGTGCTCGAGGGGTCGGCCCCGGGGCCGGTGGCTTGCCTGAGGGCGCTGACCCACAACCCAAGCCTCAGGTCTCTGACCCACAACACAGGCATCCGAAGTGTCCATGACACACAACCCAGGCAAGGTGGCGAGCCTCAGACGACATGCATCCGAAGTGTGTCTGACCCACAACCCAGGCATCCGAAGTGTGTATGACCCACAGCCCAGGCATCCGAAGTGTGTATGGCCCACAGCCCAGGCATCCGATACGTCTCATAACCACAACCCAGGCACTTGTGTATCCATATTTTGTGTTGCTCGTTTTTTGTTGTTAAGGCCATTGGGGTTCCTGGGGGTGGCGCTTGGGACCACGCGAGGATCCGCCACTTACGCCACCCCCAGGATGCCCCAGTCCTCGTCGCGGCGCCGACGGGGTGGCGCTCGGGACCACACAAGGATCCGCCACTTACGCCACCCTCGGCGCCGCTTGTGGGGCCCCTTGGGGGTGGCGCTCGGCCTGAGGGCGCTGACCCACAACCCAAGCCTCGGGTCTCTGACCCACAACACAGGCATCCGAAGCGTCTATGACACACAACCCAGGCAAGGTGGCGAGCCTCAGACGACATGCATCCGAAGTGTGTCTGGCCCACAACCCAGGCATCCGAAGTGCGCGTGACCCACGACCCAGGCATCCGACAAGTGTCAAGACTACAACCTAGACACTTCAGTTTTCAAATGTTTTGGTTCTTATTGTGTTGCCGGACAGCTCCGCGCCCCATGCGCGGCGGCACATCGACGACGTGCTCGGGGGGTCGGCCCCGGAGCCGTTGGCTAGCCTGAGGGCTCTGGCACAAAACCTAAGCCTGAAGTCTCTGACCCACAACCGAGGCATCCGCAGTGTCTATGACCCGCAACCCAGGCACTTGTGTTTTCAGATTTTCCTCTTCTCTTTCGTTTTGTTTGTTGTTTCGTTATGTTGTCATTATTATGCTTGGTTGTTTCTTCTTTTTTCGGCCGCCTACCCTGCCGGACAGCTCAGTACCCAACGTGCGGACATTTGGGCGGCGAGCTGCAAACACTAGCACTACCCCGCAGTGACTGCGGCAGGGATGGCAGGCGGCCCATCGCGCACGCCCTCCGGGTACGCCTCTGGCCCAAGCCACGTGCTCAGCAAGATGATCGCGTACGCGAACGCTTTCGGAGCCACCATGCCGCGCGTCTCCAGCAGGGCGGGAGGCTGCCACCGTCTGCGGAACAGGTCCGCGCCGCCGGGGGCGCACTGGTTGATCAGCCGGCGCAGGGCGGCGGCGGCGCCCGCCGCTCCTCCCCGGCCGCCCTCCGTCGCCCAGGCCTGGCCGAAGAGTCCACGTGGTGGGCGGTTTCCCCCGGGGCCGTAGGCGACCTTAGGAGGCCCCCCAGGGTTTGTTTGAAAGCTCGGTCCCGACAACGGGCCCCCGAGGCCAAACTCGAAGAAAAACCTTCGAGGATAGGAGGTCGACGAACAACTCCACGAAAAAAACGGCAACAAGTCCAGGAGGAGGAGGAGGAGGAGGACGGGGTCGCCGAAGCCCTTCGGAGAAACCCTCCAGACCTCGTGCACAACGCGCGTGCCCGGGCGCCGCGGGGGCCCCCCAGCGCGCCCATGGAGGCCGCGAGGCGCGGAGCTGTCAGCGTCTTCTCGTCGACCCACAACTCCGGCACGCGGATCGTGCGCTCGACCCGCGAGGGGCCCAACAGCCTGCGAACCCTGTCCTGCAGCGCCGTCGCCTCCGGGGGGGGCAGGCGGCGCCTCCGCGCCACCGAGCGCTCGGCGAACATCGCGGGGTAGTCCACCTGCAACCACCGCTCCTTCGCGCGACGGGTCGCCTCCAGAGCCAGCCGCTCATTGGCATCCCTCCGCGCGGCGGCGGCCTTGTCCAAAGCCGCCATCCGGGCCTCGGTGGCTTGCCGTTTCGCGTCCACGACGAGAACCTCCTCGCGCCGCTCGGCCGCCTGTCTCTCCCGCTCGGCCTCCCGCGCGGCCTGCCGGTCCGCCTCGCGCAGCCGCTGCGCATCCTTGGCGGCCTGCCGGAGCCGCTGCGCCTCTGGGGCCTCGTACGTTCGGCTCTTCTTCTGGCTCCGCCTGAGCTCGGCTCTGCAGCTCTTCAAGAAACGATCGTTCCGCGTCTGCTGCGCCGCGACCATCGCGTGGTTCAGGGCGGACAGGTACGCGGCCTCGGTGCACGCGCCGCCGTGGAGTCCTGCCAAGTCGCCGGGGCCTTCCTCGGGTGCCCCTCCCGGCTCTGCGCCGCCGCTGTCTCTCCCGGCGCCGCCAAGCTGGGCGCCGCCGTCTCCTGCCAGGCCGGCAGGGCCTGCCTCTGGGGCCTCTCCCGGCAAAGCGCCGCCGCCGCCAGGCCCGGCGCCCTCCGTCAGCGAGCCGCCGTCGTTCAGCCAGTCGTCGTCCGCGTCGGAGGCGCCAGGCGCTGGGGCGTCCCTGGCAGCGCGGCAAGGCGCGGCGAGCGGCGCCGAGCCGCCAGCGGCGCCACCGGGTGCCGCGCCTGACGGCGCCGCACCGCTCCCCGCCGAGGCCGCCGAGGCGCTCGCGGGAGTGCTCGGCGGCGCCGCGCCGCTGGGCGACGGCGCCGCAGCAGCCGCCGCGCCTCCGCCCGCCGCTGGGGCGTCCCTGGCAGCGCGGCAAGGCGCGGCGAGCGGCGCCGAGCCGCAAGCGGCGCCACCGGGAGCCGCGCCAGACGGCGCCGCGCCGCTCCCCGCGCGGCGCCCGGGAGCGCCCGGCGGCGCCGCGCCGCTCTGCGATGGCGCCGCAGGAGCCGCCGCGCCACCGCCTGGGCGACGACGACGTTTCCTAAGGTCCCGGTGCCGTTTTCGAAAGTCCCGGGGCGGTTTTCGAAGGTCCCGGGGCCCGAAGGAGGACGCGGGGGAACGACGGCGAGGACGAACACGATGCCTCCTTCGCCAGGGTCGTCCCCGCCGTCGTCGTCGTCCTCCTCCTCGTCCGGGACGACCTCCCAGTTCGCGCCCTCGAGCCCCTCCTCAGCGCACGGGTGCGGCTTTTGGTGCTCTATCTGCAAGTCAACGTCGGCCCGCGAGGACAGCGTGCCAGCGGGCCACATCTCATCCACCGTCTGCCGCGCGTGGCGCCAGAGTGCCGGCCCGCCCAGCGCCTCCCAGAAGGGCCGGAGGTCGACGAAGACGTTCTCCGGGACAGCATCGCCTCCCAGGAGCGGCCCGGTCTGGCGGCACCCCTTCTCGGAGAGGCCCCGGTGGTCCAGGGACATCCACATCTCTGCGACGGCGTCGATGACGTCCTGGCGGGACAAGCTGGCGATCTTGGAGGGGTCCTCCTGCCGCTGCTTGCGCAGCACGCGAGTCTCGATCTGCTCCAGGAGGCGCTGTACCACGGCGTGGAAGTGTGTGTCATTGATTTGCTCCAGCCCAGTCACGCCGCCGCCATGGTGCAACACCACGTGGCCCATGTCCCTGATTGCCCGCTGCACCTCTGCCGTGAGGTGGGCCGAGTACCAGTCGAGCAGGATGACCATTGAATCCTCCGGCTTGGCAGCAGGCTGCAAAGCAAAGCCTAAGGCGTCCATCGCGTCGTCTGCTCGGTAGAAACTGCAAGTGCATCCAGGGCGGGACCTCCAGCTCCTGCCGCAGGCGTGCCCCGCTCTGAGCCTTGAAGAGCACTGCCACAGGCGGGGCCGCGCCGTCCAGAGGCTGCCAAGACTGCACGCACGTCAGGATCGTGTACCTGTCTCTGGTGGCTGCATGGTTCTCCTTGGCGGCCACTCGACGAGACCCTCTACGGGCGTGCATCGGTCTGCGGCCAGCGTTGTTCATCCAACTGGGCTTCTGGTCTGCCGAGAACCATCGCATCGCCGTCCCTGGGTGGCACCGCGACCAGTGGTGGCGCAGCCGAAAGATGTTCCCGAACATGCACCTCACGCGGTCCAGCGCCTTCGTGTAGCTGACCTGGAAGTGCGTGGTGCCCTGGCGGATGCTGATGCCATGCTCCTTGCGCCACAAGTACAGCCATCCCTTGTGGATCTTGGGCAAGTCCTCCTCGCGCTGGCCCTGCTGCAGCAGCTGGCTTCTGATCCACACTGCGTGCTCAAGCATGGGCGACGAGTCACAGCGCGACGTCAAGGATTCGATTTCGTCAACAAACCATTGGAGCAGCTCGAACCCAATCAACGAGGACATGCGCTGGAGCTGGCTGCGTTCCTGCGGGTCGTCCGACCGCCGCCCCCTCTGCTGCCGGTCCTCCGCGCCCGCCCCTGCCGGGGTCAGGCGCCCAGCCTTGCTCTTGCCGGCCTACTCCGCGTAGACCCGCTTGAGCCGGCGCGCCGCGGCATTGGAGGGCGTCAGGTTGAACATGTTGGCGGCGAGGGCACCCCGCGGCATGCGAGCGTAGTGAATGCCGGCTGCTGCTTGCTCCTCGACCCAAGCGCCAATGCGCGCGCCCATCTCCAGCCTCGTGCTGATCGGCAACGCGGACGACCGCCCTTGCCGCCCAGCTCGTCGCCGAGCCCGAGGCTCGGGCGCAGCCTGCTCCAGACTGCCGCGAGGCAGGGCGGCCCGATCGTTAAAGGTTCAACGTTTGGCGCTTGCCACAACGGCGAACCCTTCAAACTACAATGATTCACCCTCGTGACAACGGCCAATCGTTGAACCTTGAACTTTCGGGCAACCTTGCGTCGAGCACGTCTTCGTCGTCTCCGTCGTCGTCGTCGTCGTCGTCGTCGTCGTCGCCGTCGTCGGCGACTCCAAAGGAGACGACGGCGCCTGCGCCGCCAGCGCGGCCAAGTAAGCCATGCCAGCGCGGCGCTGCGAGGCGCCTCTGTCGGCGCGGGAGGCGGAGGCGCCGCGGGGCAGCCCCTCGGCGGCCGCCGCCGGAGGCGCCGCGGGGCATCCGCTCGGCGGCCGCCGCCGGAGGCGCCGCGGGGCAGCTGCG
Organism: Prorocentrum cordatum; assembly: GCA_963575745.1. Classification (NCBI taxonomy): domain Eukaryota; class Dinophyceae; order Prorocentrales; family Prorocentraceae; genus Prorocentrum; species Prorocentrum cordatum. The sequence goes on along the minus strand of CAUYUJ010003125.1, from coordinate 65,673 downwards.
GATATTTGTTGTTGTCATTTGTTATGTCATTAAGTCCCTGACGCACAACACAGGCATCCGGTACGTCTCTAACGCACAACCCAAGCACGGTGGCGAGCCAGAGGCCCCTAACGCACAGCCCAGGCATCCGAGAAGTCTCAGAACCACAACCCAGGCACTTGTGTTTATATATGTTTTGTTCTTTTTGGCTGTCATTTGTTATGTCATTAAGTCCCTGACGAACAACCCAGGCATCCGATATGTCTCTGACCCGCAACCCAGGCACGGTGTCGACCCTGAGGTCCCTGACGTGCAACCCAGGCATCCGAGATGTCTCTGACCCACAACCGAGGCATGGTGGCGAGCCTGAGATCCCGAACTCGCCACCCAAGCATCCGAAATGCCTCCGACCCACAACCCAAGCCGGTTTGCGGTCTGGTCCCTCCTGGGCTCAGGGGTCCTGGTCCTTCCTGGTCTTCCTGGTTCCTCCTGGTCTCTCTTGGTCCCTCCTGGTCCCTCCTGGGCTCAGGGGCCCTGGTCCCTCCTGGTCCCTCCTGGTCTCTCCTGGTCCCTCCTGGTCTCTCCTGGTCCCTCCTGGTCCCTCCTGGTCTCTCCTGGTCCCTCCTGGTCCCTCCTGGCCCCTCCTGGTCCCTCCTGGCCCCTCCTGGTCCCTCCTGGGCTCAGGGGTCCTGGTCCCTCCTGGTCCCTCCAGGTCCCTCCTGGGCCCTCCTGGTCCCTCCTGGTCCCTCCTAGTCCCTCCTGGTCCCTCCTGGTCCCTCCTGGTCTCTCCTGGTCCCTCCTGGTCCCTCCTGGTCCCTCCTGGTCCCTCCTGGCCCCTCCTGGGCTCAGGGGTCCTGGCCCCTCGTGGCCCCTCCTGGTCCCTGATCCACAACCCAGGCAATTATGTTTAATTGTTTTTGGTTCTGTTTGCGTTGGCACTTCTGCTGTTGTGGAGTTTAGTTTTTGTTTTGTTTTGTTTGTTCGGCCGTCTGCACTGCCGGACAGCTGAGTACCCAGTGCGCGGCTGACGACGCAGAGCGGTCGGCGCGCGGCTCGCGCACCTGGCGCGGTACGCATAAAGCAAATCGCGCACAATCAATGTGTGAGGCGCATGCCTAAGTAGCGAATGTCTCTCCACGCACTTCACGTGTCCTGGATGGCAGCAGGCTTGGCGACGAAGATTGCCCCGCGCACCACTGCCTTCACGTTCGCGAGCGCGGGCACCAAGATCGCCACCGTTGGCGCATTATCTTTCCCACGCTGCTTGCGCCCGTCCTGCGTGAACTCGCAGGAGATCTCTTGCGTCGGGCACCTCGCCTCCAAGTTCCCCACCGTGGTGTCGGCCGCCGTCGCCTCCAAGACCGCCCAGAAGGGCGACGCCCCTTGGGCCTTCCTTGCCTGGCGTGAACTGGGCGAGGGGGCTCTGGATGATGTATTTCGATAGGTCGTCGCAGATGTCGTGGGCTCCGATTTCTGTCGTTGCCAAGTAGGGGTGCTGCGGATGATGCGATTTTGGCCTCCTCATCTTGACCCCCTCCGAGAAGTCGCGCACAGGCCCGCGCGGAATCAACGCCACCTCGCCGACTGCGAAATCTTTCGCGGCCCTCGCCTGAAACGCGCACGGGCTTGAGGACTCCACGCTGTGGGCCGTGATATTATTGGCAGCGCACCCGCTGCGTTTGACCTGCAGCTGCTGCAGGGCCGTCTGCATCATCAACTTGAAGACCGCGTCCTGGCTGGGCGTCGCGGCGGCGGGCGTCGCCCTGGGGCGCGACAAGTCGATCTCGCGCGGCTGGATGATGGCAGGCTCCGTTGGCTTCTGGCCGCCTTTGTCGCCAGGCGGCCCCTGCGCGGCGCCCAGGGCGACAGCGGGCTCCTGCGCGGCAGGCGAGGCTCCGTGGGTCGAGGCGTCGGCGACGCCTGGGGCAGGCGGCGCGCCGTCGAGCGGCGCGGGGGGCTTCTTCTCGTCGGCGGCGAGCTGGGGGGGAGGGAGCTCGAGGGAGGGAGCTGGAGGGAGGGAGCTGGAAGGTGAGTGCTGGAGGGCGGGGGCCGGAAGGCGAGAGCTGGAGGGAGGGAGCTGGGGGGCGGGTGCTGGAGGGCGGGAGCTGGCTGGTGGGAGCTTGGCGGCGGGAGCGGGGGAGAGGGGGCTGGGGGGAGGGAACTGGGAGAGGGAGCTGGAAGGAGGGAGCGGGGGGAGAGAGCTGGGGGGAGGGAGCTGGGGAGGGGGCTGGGGGGCGGGGGCCGGAGGGTGGGAGCTGGAGGGAGGGAGCTGGGGGGCGCGTGCTGGAGGGCGGGAGCTGGCGGGTGGGAGCTGGGCGGCGGGAGCTGGGGAAAGGGAGCCGGGGGACGGAGCTGGAGAGAGGGAGCTGGGGGGCGGAGGGAGAGAGCTGGGAGGAGGGAGCTGAGGGGGCCGGAGGGGGGGGCCCGGAGGGGCGGAGCTGGCGGGTGGGAGCGCGAGGGCGGGGGCTGGAGGGAGGGGGCCGGGGGGGGGATAGCTGGAAGGAGGGAGCTGGGGCGCGGGCGCTGAAGAGCGGGAGCTTGAGGGGGGGATCTGGCCGGAGGGAGGTGGGGGAAAGCCTCCTCGACCTCCTCGAAGGCCTCCAGGGCGTCTGCCTTCCTTTTCGCGGTGGTCGGATGAGAGCAAATGGAGACAGCCGCGGAGAGAAAACCGCCCAGAACCCGAACACATCGGCCGCCGAACCTCCTCCGAGGACCACGTGCTCATTTTTTCCGCGCCGCGCCTTGCCGTGGCGACGGGGCCTTCCCGGGGGGAGAAAGAAAAAAAAAAACTGTCTCAAGTCGCCCTCCTCCGATGGTGGTTTTCTTGGGCGCCAGCCCGTACTCCGTGCCCGGCGGCTGGTAGAGCGCGGCGGCGGGCTTCTCCGCGATGGCCCCGCACATGAGCAGGTCGTCGGCGCACTTCGCCTCGATGGCGGCCATAGAGGTGCTGGCCAGAGCGGGCGTTCCAGGCCACTTGAGAACGATTTTGCCCACCCTGAAGAACAGCTTGGCGCGGCTCATGAGGACGTCCTTCGCCGATCCCCGGGCCTGCTGGACCTCGTAATAAGCGAGGACGTCCTTCAGGAATTTATCAGCCGTTTGCTGGATGACCGAGGAGCCCGCGATCGTGTCAATCGTCTCTTTGCGCATGCTCTGCGCCACGGCTGCGACGCCGCCGGACTGCCTCTTCAGGCTCCCGCGCTGCATTGCCGAGAGGTACTGGTAGATCGCCAGGCCGACCTTCACGTGGGGGAACTTCGGGCCCAAGGGCGCTATCATGTGAAAATCGCTGGGCCGAGCTCTCAATAAGGAGCTGGGAACAACGGCGAAATTTACCTGGCCCAGTGCCTCCGCCGGGCCAGCAGGAACCCGGATGGCGAAATTGAAGAACGTCATCTTGTCGTTATCGCTGTACGTGTTCTGGCCGAACCTCTTGTCGCAAAGAGAGATGGCCGCCCTGCACCTTTCGCTGGAGTCTCTGATGTGGCTGGTCTTGTCTGCGCAGTCACGTAGCGCGCGCAGGATCTCCATCTCGCTGGCCCCCATGTCCGTCGTCGCGCCCATGTTGTCCTCGCCCGCAATCGCCAACAACCCGGTCGTGTCATAGTATAATTCTGGGCGCATGACCTCGCGCGCGATGCCCTCCGAGATGTGCTCCTTGAGCTTCACGTCGTGTGGGTTCGCCACAATGGGGTCGTCGGTGCCGTACAGCATCTTTTTGCCCTCGGTGTAGAGCTCGATGGCGTGGGCGAAATGGTTCTTCGTCAGGAGGGCGAACCGCATGTCCGCGAAAAAAAATGGGAGCAGAGGGTCTGATTCACACACGGTCTTATTGAAAGCCCGGAATGCCTGCAATTTATCATCCGGCACCCGCGCGACGGCGGCGTCGCGGTAGCGCCGCCTGCTCAGCCCGTCCTTCTTGATGCTTTCGACAACCTCGTGCACGCGATGCCGCTCACGCCGAGATTGCTCCTGTTGCAGGGAATGGTTCCCAGCAGCCGACAGTGGATGAACTGCACTTCCCCCGCGCTGCAGGCGACGCCGGCCTGCTCGGCGAGCCCGGCGATGGGCTTGCCCTCCGCGAGCCCGGCGACGGGCTTGCCCTCTGGCCCTGCCCCGCCGCCCGCAGGCGTCCCGGCGGGATCTGGCATTGCGTGGCGCGCGCCGCACAGGAGCGCCAGGAGCAGCCCAAGCATCCGAGAGGTGATCGACTAAACACGAAGCAAACGGGTCCTGAGGGAAACGGGTCCTGTGTCCCCAGGGACTGCCCTCCGGGGCCGCGTTCTAAGCCCGAAGCGTTTTTTGTCGGCCCCGGGGCTCGGGGAGGGCCGCAGGTAACCCGAAAAAAAGAGAACTCATAACCTTTTTGCTTCATGTTGACCCGCCCGCAAGGCTGGCGCAGCGGCTGGCCTGAGGCTCAGCCGAAAAAGGCTACACATGTACTGTTGTTGACGCAGGCCCCACAACCCAGGCATCCGACGTGTGTACGACCCACAACCCAGGCATCCGAAGTGTGTGCGACCCACAACCGAAGCAATGTGGCGACCCTCATACCACATGCATCCGCTGTGTGTCTGACCCACAACCCAGGCATTCGAAGTGTGTATGACCCACGGCCCAGGCATCCGATACGTCTCATAACCACAACCCAGGCACTTGTGTTTCCATATTTTGTGTTGTTTGTTGTTGTTGTTTGTTATGCCTTTAGGCCATTGGGGTTCCTGGGGGGTGGCGCTTGTGACCACACGAGGATCCGCCACTTACGCCACCCCCAGGATGCCCCAGTCCTCGTCGCGGCGCCGACGGGGTGGCGCTCGGGACCACACGAGGATCCGCCACTTACGCCACCCTCGGCGCCGCTTTTGGGGTTCCTTGGGGGGGGCGCTTGGGACCACACGAGGATCGGCCACTCACGCACAACCCAGGCGTCCGAGAACTGTCATAACCACAACCCGAGCACTTGTGTTTTCATATTTTTGGGGCGCTATGTTGTCGTCATATTTTGTCATTAGGTCCCTGACGGACAACCCGGGCATCCGAGATGTCTCTGACACACAACCCAAGCACGGCGGCAAGCCTGAAGTCCGTGACGCACAACCCAGGCATCAGAAATGTCCCTAACACGCCACCCAGGCACGGTGGCGAGCCTGAAATCCTTAACGCACAACCCAGGCGCCCGAGAAGTGTCATAACCACAACCCAAGCACTTGTGTTTTCATATTTTTTGGGTGCTATTTTGTCGTCATTGTTATGTCATTAGGTCCCTGACGCACAACCCGGGCATCCGAGATGTCTCTGACACACAACCCAGGCACGGCGGCAAGCCTGAGGTCCGTGACGCAAAACCACCATCCGAAGTGTGTACGACCCACAGCCCAGGCATCCGATACGTCTCATAACCACAACCCAGGCACTTGTGTTTCCATATTTTGTGTTGCTCTGCTTTTGTTGTTGTTTGTTATGCCTTTAGGCCATTGGGGTTCCTGGGGGGTGGCGCTTGTGACCACACGAGGATCCGCCACTTACGCCACCCCCAGGATGCCCCAGTCCTCGTCGCGATATGTAGTTCCCTGACGCACAACCCAGGCATCAACACGCCACCCAGGCACGGTGGCGAGCCTGAGGTCCCTAACGCACAACCCTGGCGCCCGAGAAGTGTCATAACCACAACCCAAGCACTTGTGTTTTCATATTTTTTGGGCGCTATTTTGTCGTCATTGTTATGCCATTAGGTCCCTGACGCACAACCCGGGCATCCGAGATGTCTCTAACACACAACCCAAGCACGGTGGCGAGCCAGAGGTCCCTAACGCACAACCTTGGCACCCGAGAAGACTCAGACCCACAACCCAGGCACTTGTGTTTATATATGGTTTGTTCTTTTTTGTTGTCATTTGTTATGTCATTAAATCCCTGACGAACAACCCAGGCATCCGATATGTCTCTGACCCATAACCCAGGCACGGTGTCGACCCTGAGGTCCCTGACGTGCAACCCAGGCATCCGAGATGTCTCTGACCCACAACCGAGGCATGGTGGCGAGCCTGAGATCCCTAATTCGCCACCCAATCATCCGAAATGCCTCCGGCCCACAACCAAAGCACGGTGGCGAGCCTGACGCCCCTAACGCGCACCCCAAGCATCCGAGATGTCTCTGGCCCACAACCCAGGCACGGTGGCGAGCCTGACGCCCCTTACGCACAACCCAGGCATCCGAGATGTCTCTGACCCGCAACCCAGGCGCGGTGGCGAGCCTGTGGTCCCTAACGCGCAGCCCAGGCATCCGAGAGGTCTCTGTCCGGCAGCCCAGGCACGGTGGCGAGCCTGCGGTCCCTGACGCACAACCCAAGCATCCGAGGTGTCTCTGACCCACAACCCAGGCACGGTGGCGAGCCTGACACCCCTAACACACAACCCGAGCATCCGAGAGGTCTCCGACCCACAACCAAGGCATCTAATGGGACCATGGTCCAAGAGGATCCACGCGTCCGCGGGCAGCCAATCCCCGTCCCCCAGCGCTGTGGGACCACACTTGAATAACGAATGTGGCGGCGGGGCCGCACATGAACAACGAATGCGGCTGGACATGGGTGGAAAAACGGGGCCAAGAGATTTCACGCACAAGAGAAATTACATATGTTAGCGAGCGTGGGCCCAAAGCAGCGTGCTTTTGCAGAGTATGTGTGGATCAACGCACGCTACTTTCTTCCCCGAGGACCCTGGTCTTCGTCATCGTAGGGAGAAGGGAGAGAAAAAGGGATACCGAAGGGGACGACAGGATCGTTCAAAGGTAAACGTTCTGGGGGCAGAAGGAGGAGAAAAGGGAGAGAGAAAGGGGACGGAGGAGAGACCGCCGACCATTCAAACGTTAATGCGCTCGCGCGCAGCGGAATTCAACATTGAAGTCGCGCGCCCGGGTCGCCGAAAGTCGACACGACACAGACCTACCGTACATATATGTGTGTATATATATACAAACGTACGTAAAACATGTAGGATTGTGTACACAGGAGAAGGACAATCTATAGAAACATACGCACGTCGTCCAAGGCGCCTCGGAAGGAGTAGAATACTCCTCCAAGGCGCGGAATCATGTTCCCGGACCGCCTTCCGGGAACATGATGGGGACGACCTCCTGAGGGCCTCCAGTGGGCCTCTTGGGGGCCTCTCGGAGGCCTGTTGGGCTCTCCTGGAGGCGTCTTGGGGCGCGCTCAGGGTCATTCTTGGTCATCTTGGGGGCCTCTGGGGGCCTCCGGGGAGGCTCTTGGGGGCCTCTTTGGGGCCTCTTGGGGCCTCGCGGGGCCCTCTTGGGGACCGCTGGGCTCGCTTAGGCAGTCTTGAAGCCCTGTCGGGGCTCTCCTGGAACCGTCTTGGGCGGCTCCTGGGCCATCTTGGGGCTCCCCTGGGCCGTCTTGGGACGATTTTGGGGGTCTCTTGGGCCGTCTTGGGGCGGTCTTGGGGGCCTCTGCGGCCGTCTTGGAGCGGTTTTGGGAGACTCTTGGACGGCCTTGGAGCGTCGGAACCCCGAAAAAGCGAGAAGGCCAAAAACCTAAAACAAAACAATACAAATCAACGATTTTGGCTTGTCGGGGCTCTCTTGGGAGGCCTCTTGGGATGCCTTCGGGGCCTCATGGGGCTCTCTTGGAACGTCTTCGGGCCTTCCTGGCCATTCCTGAGGCTATCTATGCGCGTCTTGGAGCGCTCGCGGGCCGTCTTGGGCGGTCTCGAACTGTTCCTGGCGGTCCCAGGGGCCCTCCGGGACGCTTCGGACGCTGGGGGCGCCCTGCACCCCCCATGGAAATTACAGGCACCGCCCCGGGCCGCCCCCGGGCCCTACTCCGATATATATATATATATATATATATATATATATATATATATATATATGCATTTGTATATATATATATATGTATATAGATATACACATCTATATATATATATGTATATATATGGGCGAGGGGGAGGGGAGGAGGGTGGAGGGAGGGAAGAGGAACCGAGGAGGGTGCTCGTGGCAGAAGTCAGGCGAAGGATGTGGGGGTGGGGTCGGAGGAGGCAACACCCGAGGCAACTGATAAGCAGAACAGCGGCTCGGCTGGCCCTCTTCCACGTCACCGAGCGCGCGAACTCCATCACCTGCAAGGATCTCACCATTTCGCAACAAAATGATGAAGGGGGTCTTCGTCGTCGTCGTGGCACGCTTATGGCATCCATTATACCATGTGTACATAAAAGGGGTGTCGTCGAGGCGTATCGTGTGTTCCTGAGCCTGTGCGATGTGGCCCGCGCGTAGCCTGCAACAGACATCACGCCTTGTGTGGAAGGTGTTATGGTAGATGTCTTACGTACCACGTGCGTCGTAACATGTAGTCTGTCGTCGTACGCAGCATGTAAGACGTGCAACGCGCAGGCGTTTACCACACGCAGATTGCAAAGTTTTCGGGTTCAGTCTGCAGTATGCAACGTGTAGTGTGTCGTGCTGCTTTTGCTCAGTGAGATGTATGGGTGCTTATACATAGTGTTTGCAATAACTGCCGCACAACAGCGACGCCTCACATCTGATCGATGATCTCGAAGGGTGGTGATGCCAGAAACCCTGCAACTGCATTCCGTACTACCCACCTCACCTCCGACGTCGCATTGTTTTCGTGGCCTGGCCTCCCCCAACAGAATCTCTGCCCCTTCCTGAGGACCGGCTTTTCATCCTGAGGGTGTTGTTGTTGAAGGCCCGTGGGCAAGCGCCCTTCACGCGGACCGAAGAGGATCAAACATGTTGATCGGCAACTCTGAAAACCATTGATGGAAAAAACAAATGCACAACAGGGCGCTCCGTGACATTGTCGAACTGGGCATGCATCCCATGATGCAAAGATGGCAATGCGGTCTGATGCGCTTCATCTGACGCATAACTTCGTTGACTGCCTCTCTGCGACACAATTCCAAAAGATTAGCCTGACGAAAGGCCCAACAATATGCAGATGCAAATAAGCATTGTGGGTACCGCCTGCCGATGAGCTCCTGATAGGGCCACGAAACGTGTGAGGGGTGTGCCGGATTTGATGCGGTGGTGCCACGCGAACCCTCCCATTGAAGCCTTCGATGGAGCTCAATATGGGGCCACGACACGTGTGAGGGGTGTGCCGACTTGGGTGCGGTGGTGTCATGCGAACCCATCCGCTGGAGCCGTCGGTGGAGCTCCCTGTGGGGCTACGAACCGTGTGAGGGCTGTGCCGGATTGGGCGCGGTGGTGCCATGCGAACCCTCCCACTGGAGTCCTCGGTGGAACTCCCTATGGGGCCACAAACCGTGTGAGGGGTGTGCCGAACTGGGCGCGGTGGTGCCACGCGAACCCTCCCATTTGAACCTTCGGTGGAGCTCTCTTATCGGGCCACGAACCGTGTGAGGGGTGTGCCGGATTTGATGCGGTGGTGCCACGCGAACCCTCCCATTGAAGCCTTCGGTGGAGCTCCCTATGGGGCCACGAAACGTGTGAGGGGTGTGCCGAATTGGGAGCGATGGTGCCACGCGAACCCTCCCATTGGAGCCTTCGGTGGAGCTCCCTAACGAAACGTGTGAGGGGTGCCGGAACGGTGGTCATGCGGAGGGCAGAGGCAGGGATGGGAGGAGGGAGGAGGCGGGAGAACGCGGGGCGCTGTCTCATCAAAACGAGGACCCAACGCCACAGGACGGTTAGGAAAAAATCAAGTCCACAGTTGTTAATTTCAGCGCCACGCGCCAAGCTCCACAATTCTCTATCGTGTGAGCGATGAGCGGAAGGAGCGTCGTAGAGAAATTGAAATCTCCACGGGTCATCGTCACAAAGATACCGTGACGTTGGATGGGAGATTGGGGGGGCTCGCGCCAGAGCGGCTTGAGCAAACGGGGCACGCCCCCCGATGGGGCGCGACCGCGTTTCCGAACTGCAGCCTGCACACTACGGTCGGGGGTTCCAACACGGTGCGATGACGGCCCGTGTGCTAACCTCGAAATCCCGCAGTACCTCACGGTCAGTCGCCGCATGGTTTTGTTCGGAGGCAACTACTGAGAGGTCTTTGTTGGAAGGATTAAGGAGGATTGAGCCCCAATGGGGCGCTATTACGCCAAATTGGGCCTCGCAGAAAGCGGGACTAAGCCGGATTAGGCGGGATTAAGCCGGATTAAGCGGGATCAAGCCAGATTAAGCTGGACTTCGGACCAGGGCTAAATCAGAATTTGACCTCCCAGGAGTTGCATCTGAAGTTTTGGGACCATGGGGACCCAACCTCCGAGACGTCCTCGGAGAACCACCCGAATCCCAGAACCCGTTCGGGGACCCCGAAGCCCGGCTGGTTCACCACGCGGCGGGGTCGCCGCGCCGTGAGGAGGGCCTCTGACACGCGTTCGCTGCCGGCTCGGGGGCACCCGGGCCGAACCAGAATGACCAAAACTTCGACGACCCTCGGAGCGCATGTCAGCGCCCACAGTACTTGTCCACCGAGGCCCCTTCCTGCGACGCAGGCCGAGCAGCGAGGGCCGGCAGATGATGCGTGCCATCGGCGGAGCTGGGCGGGGTAAACACAAGCTGGGCTGACGCACGGGGGGGAGAAAAAGCACGGCAACATAGCGATACGACCACCCTTCGGGTGGTAAGGAGGTTGCGGGGGGGGGAGCAGAACCAACGTCTCACTCAATTGATGCCACCAACGATCTCACTATAGATCTAACTACCGCTCGCACGATCGATTCCGCAAACGATCCCATCCTGCCGATCTCACTCTATCGACCTACCTCTAGCGATCGGACTCGATCGATCCCGTAGTTCATCGCACAATCGACATCACTGCCGATCTCACTACCTATCTCACTATCGACCTCGGAACTGGTAAAAAAACCAGCAGCGCCTGGCGGAGGGGAAGCGCTGCCGAAGCGGCACGCGCCGCCCGCGGACATGGCAGCAGGGAGGTGCGGGTCGTTCGACATGCTTGCTTGAGCAAAACATCTGCGGTGACAGTGGTGCCAGTGCTCAGTGGTGACAATCGGCTGCACTGCGATGAGGAGGCAGCAGTCTCCGGTTCATTTCGAACCCATCCCCGAAGTCTCACGATGTATCTCACTGGAAACCATCTGGACACGATCGGGCCGCAATCACACCATGGAAACACCATCGGAAACAAACCATCGAGGGCACCATCGGAAAACCACCAAGACACCCAACGGGCACCTATCGGGACATCGACGTGACACCGACAGGACACCAACGGGACACCAATAGGACCCCGACAGAACACCCACGGCTGGGACACCGACGTAATACAGACGGACACCGACGGAGCACCGACGGGACACCCCCCGCCACCGCCGCGGACACCGACGAGACACCGGCGGGACACAACGGCGGGACACCACGGCGGGACACCACGGCGGGACACCCCTAGCCACGCCGGCCCACCAGAGGGGCAGTTTTTTTTCTTGCCCCGGCCTGGCCACGGCGGGGTCATTCCTGTCGCCCGCCCACGCAGATCCGCCTCGCCCGCACGCGCGACACGAACCCGAATTCGAAACCGCTTTCCCGGTGGGGGGGCCCTCCGTTCCGCTGCGACCTCCCGCCCCAGCCTCCGACGTGCACCGTCGACGGTCCGCGCGGACGTCTTGGATCTACGCTGGTCCCTCCCTGGCGCGCGCAGGCCGCCAGGGGCGGGGCCAGAGGCGCAGCCAGGGGGCCCCGGTGCTGATCTATAGGAAATCCGCGCGGAGCGACGAAAACTTCTGGTGGCATCACTTGTCCGTCTTCGAGCGCAGGCTGCAGGCCTTGCCAGCCTGCCCCCGAGAACCGTGCGCGCTCGCCAGCTCCCGACCCCTGGGGAGTGCATGCCCCGGCCCCGTGCGCACGCCTCGCGAGACGGAGCCTCCTTGAACTCGATCTGCTCGTCCTGGCCGAGTGCGGGCGGGACACACCGACATCGAGGGAGACGGACACAGAGAGATCGAGAGAGACTGGCAGAGAACACACACACACACACACCTGGGCTCCAGGAGGAGGCGGAGGCTCTCCCCCCCCCTCGTGGGGCTCATCGCCTCGGCGACCCCCCACCGGAAACCACGCTCGCATGATGGCCAATCCTGCCGCGGTGGCCGCCCGACCGAAGGACTGCCGCGTCTATGTCCTGCCGTGCTGCCCGCCCGACCGAGAGACTGCCGCGGGGCTCGGGCGCGTGGCTTCGGGGGGTGAGGAAGAGAAGCACACAGAGCCCCCCAAAGGGGCACTCCAGGGCTCCTTTTGGGCCCGCTGCTGACTCCAAACTGGGCCCTGAGGTGCCCCTTTGGGGTTCTTCTCTCTTCCCCCCCCCCGTTCAGGCCACCCCCTGGCACCACCCCCGCCCGAGTGGCAGGAATAGCTCCGCTCCCGCTCGTGAGCGCTCGAGCCGAGCTCGCCGAGGCCGGCGACGGCACTGCGGTGGTGGCGGCAGAAGCCGAGGAGGTGCCGAGACGGCGCGAGTAACTCGTAGAGCTTCCCTTAGCAAGTTATTGCTGGAACCTTTAGAGTAATTCCGGAGCGCTGGAGAGCTAGTTGGCAAGAAAAATTTCGACGGAACTTTTGACGACTTTTGCTCGGTTGAAAATTTTGTTCTCAAAATTTGACAATTCGTTAGAGCTCTAGTATTTTTTCCCGTGATATTCGATCTTACTCACGCGCGCCATCTTGATCTCAGCTCGATTGGATGAATATTACTATCGAAAAGCACTGTGGCGGGATCGGCCGTTTTGAGTCATCTTGATATGCGCTGACGTTTTCTGAAGATAACTCGAGCTCTAGGGCAGCTACAGAGCTGCTTAGTACAGGTAATGCATGCAGAATGATCAGGCGCGTTCGCCTGTTGAACCCAGAGGTCTGAACTCGGTCTGCTAGCCGAGCTAGGTCTGCAAACATGTTCGTATTATTCGTGTCATCTTGACAGAAACGCTCGGTTTTCTGCACTAAACTCGAGCTTTAGGACAGCCCCAGAGCTGATATTTAAAGGCACCAATTCAGAATCATCAGTTGCGTTTGTCTGACGAATCCAGAGCTCTGGATTCGGTCTGCTGCCCGATCTAGAATCGCGAAACTATTCGTATCGTTCGAGTCGCTTGCGAGATGCTGTCGGTTATCTGGACTTAACTCTGGCTGTAGGGGGGCTCCATGGCTGGTAATCGTTGGAATCGGTTCGAATACATCAGGCGCGTCCGTCTGTCGAATACAGAGCTCTGAACTCTGTCTGATGCCCGAACTAGGTCTGCGAAACTATTCCTATTGTTCGGGTCATCCTAAGGTGCTATCGGTTTTCTGCACTTAACTCGGGCTGTTGGGGGGGGCTGCAGGGCTGGTAATGACAGGGGTAGATTCGCAGACATCAGACGCGTCCGTCTGTCGCATTCAGAGATCAAACAACTATTCACTATAACTCTGATTCTTGTAAGTGCTGTCTGTTTTCTCAACTTAAGTCGAGTTAGGAAGCTCTACGAGTCCCCCGGCGGTAACCAAGGTTGACGGTTTACCGCCGGCGCCCAGTCTCTGGGCTGGGAGGCCAGCCGATGCACACTGCACACGGTGTGTTTTGCGCTGATGGCAGACTGGCACGCGGGCGCGGCTGGTGCCCCACAGAGCATCAAGCCGGGAAGGAGGGAGAGGAAGAAGAGGAGCACGTGAAGCCCTCAGACGCTCATCCGAACAATTTGCAGACAACCTATCCCAGCAGCAGCGGGATTGAATAGTCTTGAACAACTGGAGTTCCTGGAGCAGTCTTGGTGGGACCTGATATTGTCCTGGTAGACAAAGGTCCTGGTAGCCACGTCCAATCCGAAGAAACATGTTTTTTTTCCTAAGGCCGACGCGGAAAGATGCGCGTGCGAGATCAATTCCGCGTAGTTCGCATCCTACCGACTTCATATCGCCAGGGCGGCTGCACGCCGAACCCTAGGGACTCTGACATACACAACGAGGCAGGCACGAAGTGGCTCTCCAAGCCGGTACGACCTGGAGCCGTCTTGGTGGGACCTGATGTTGTCCTGGTAGACCGAAATCCTGGTCGCCCTTTGCCATCCGAACAGACCGTGGCTTTTTTTTTACTGACGCGGGGCCCTCGGGGCCTCGATGGCGGCAGACGGTCCACGCGGAACAAAAAGCGCGTGCAGGATCCATTCCGCGCACTCTCCCATCCTTCCGACTTCCTATCGCCAGGAACCTGTACGCTGCGAGAACCCTGGGGACGCTGGCATGAACAAAGAGGTAGGCATGACGTGGCTCTCCAAGCTGGCACGACCCTCATACCTACGCTCTACGCGTCGCAACCAAAAACCGCCGCTGCATGTTGTTCTCCAATGTCGAAATGCGGGGGCTTGTCCTGGACCTGTGCACTCAAACACCGGCTCGGACTGAGCAACCGGCCCCGTGGAAGAGGTCGGCATCCCTGGGGGATAACCTGACAAACTAAAATGCAAGGTCGGAGGACGTGGACGGATACAACGCCCAAACAGGGCAGAGGAGTCAAGTGATGAGGAGCCTCCCTCCCAGAGAGCAGAAGCGGTCGACCTCCAGCCAGCCTTTCAGCTGCCATATCTTGCCTATGCCTGTGACCTCCGCGCCGTGAAACCACTGCAACATGTGAAACGGTAGCGATGCCAATTCCACGTAACACTGGCAGTAATCTCAACCCGCACGCGCTCCACTTCGCGACCGATCGCCATGATCGGCAACGAATTGGAATCACATCTCTTCGTTGGCACCATCGCAACAATGAACGTATTCAAATTCTCGTTCTTGGAATGAGGCAGCAGCATTTATGGTAACCATTTCAAGCATGGACTGGGGACTGGGCATTAAACATATACTTTCCACTCGTTCTGCTGCCCTTCACATCCCGAATGACTGCGACACAACAAGCCCTCTCCACATCACCACTGCGAACTTCCGCTGCCGCCGCACTCCGCAACAACAACGACTCCTAGACTTACAGCCTCTCCTCCATCCTCCAGCCCACTCCGCCTCCTCTTCCTCGTCCTGCTTAACCTCCCACTCCACCGCCTCCTCCTCCTCCTCCGACTCCTGCGTTCATCACTTCTCAGCAATTCTAC
This sequence comes from Prorocentrum cordatum, assembly GCA_963575745.1. Lineage (NCBI taxonomy): Eukaryota > Dinophyceae > Prorocentrales > Prorocentraceae > Prorocentrum > Prorocentrum cordatum. Next base: position 50,610 of record CAUYUJ010003125.1, on the reverse strand, counting down.
TGCATCCCCAGATGATTCGGGGGCCCCAGGGTCGCCGGGTTGGCTTTGCCGGGGAGGCGGGGGGGGGGCTCCATCTGGCGATTTCTGCATGATTTGCATATGCCCCAGATGTTTCGGGGGGTCCCACGGTCGCTGGGGTGGTTCTGCCGGGGAAGGAGGACCCGAAAAACAGGGAGCCGAAGGGCACAACCAGGACCCAGCAGAGCACCGAGCCTCATAGCTGCTCCTCTGACGGGGAACGGAGCGTGCAAACACTCCGCGAATCAGGGCTGAACCTGAACGGTGTTCTTCGTTATCGTTTTGTTTTCGTTTTCCCTCGCCTTTGTCTCGAATCCGCATTTACCGCAAAGCGAAGTCGAAACGATAACAAATCACCAAAAACACCGCTTAGGTCCAGCCCTGCTTCGAATACTGTGCCCTCATGGCCTTGTGACTGGTTCTCCTTCCCCTGAAGGGGGGGGGGTCGGGCGGGAGGGTCACGCTAACTGCGGCGGCGGCGTGAACCTGCCAGGGTGCATCCCCGCCACGGGCGCATCAATCGCCTATGTGCACCCAAAGCACGTAGCGGGAGGGATCCAGGCCACACCCCTCAATACGATCGTTGGCGTTACCCGGGCTGGACGTGGGGGGCGTTTGGCCCGGGTAACGAGCGTAGATCGGCGGAAATCGGCAGGCTAGTACGCCTCCAATTAGGAACCGGGTCCAAATCGGAATCCGAAGCCGAAACGGAGAAGTCGAAACGAGCCCTGCTACCCTGGCTACCCTGGGGAGGAAAAACGGGCTCACCTTGGAATACACATTGATTTCACGGGCGAGTGCCGACGGCGACGACGAGGCGGCGACGACGACGACGACGAAGACGACGACGACGGCGACGTCCACGGGGGTGAGCGAGCGGGACGACCAGCCCGTTCTCGTCGACCTGCACGGGGTGGACCTTCATCGGCATGCCGTTGAGCGACACCTGCCGCGACAGGCTCCTCTCCACGTACGGGCGCCGAGATGGCGAGATCGTAAATTCAACGGGCCAACCCAGTAGATAGGTGACCACGTGTGGACCCTACCCCCACACCCCACATTTTCTAAGGGGGGGTTGGGGGTTCACTCCGCTCGGGAGCTCCCGAACAAAGTGAACCCCCACACCACCCTCAGAAATCGTGGAGGGTGGCTGTAGGGTTCAAACGTGGCCACCGAGTAGAAGATCGGACCCCGACCGAGTACTACCGCTCGTGTCTCTGGCAGTTGTGGGGAAGTCAGAACCGCAGGCCCCCCTCTGCATGATGCTCCCAGGCTCCCAACGTCACTTGGCCAGAGATGGTGTCAATGTGGCACGATATTGCCCAAAGTGACCTCCACGACTGCTCGATGTCCAACGCTGAGCCTCCAAGATGGCCCAAATCGGCCTCAAGGTGGCTCCACGAGCCTCCAAGAGGCCAAACTCATTGAACAACCATCTGCGTGTCGATGGCAGGGTGGTCCCCCACCCTTTGTCTCCTTCAGACCATCCTTCGCAACATCAGACGGCCCCAGTGTGGCCAAAGGAGGCCCAGAGGAAGCCCGCCAGAGGCCCAAGGAGGAGGCCCAAGGAAGCCCTTGGGGCCAGGGTCCGAAAGGAGGCCCCGAGATGGCCCTGGCCCGCGAGGACCCCCACGGGTGCCCCACGATGGCTCTGAGACGAGCCACGCCTTGCTTCCAGATAGCCCAGCTCGCGCGCGCCGAGGACACAGTCCGACCGAACACCCACACGGCGTGCCCACCCTCCCTCCTGCCGCCGTCGCGCGGCCAGCAAGGAGAAGACCACGGCTGGCCGCTCGGGGCGCGTGCCCGCCTAAGACGATGCCGGGACTGGGACCTCATCAGACTGGGACAGGGAACCTCTGAGATCCAGAGATTCTGAAGGTATCGGGCGCGGCGGCTACTCCGCGGCGCTCCCGAACGGTCTGAGGGGAGTTCAAGAACGCTCTAGAACGATTCATCCTGGTGCTGGCCACGGCCGAGCTTCCTCCCTCTGAAAGGCAACAATAGGGAGGGACCAGCTAAGGGGGGAGGGGATCTTGAGGCAGAGTCGGCGATGCATCGGCGATAGATCGGCGACCGGCCCCCGACGGCGAAACAGCACGTTTCTGGGCGGGTTGGGCTATCAGCGCACCCACCATCTCGGCGATCAACGAGGGGTAGGGGTCGATGCGTCCCCCCCCCCTGCAACTACCACTACCCGTCGGTCCGCAGAAGTGGGCCGAAACATGAAGCAGGAACGCGTTGGACAAGGATTGGGCTTCCGCGCGCCCGCCTGGATGGGAAGGAAAAGGGGATTGTTGCTCACTTCCGCCGCCCCCCCGTAACGTTTGTCACGGGGGTCCGCTCCTCCCCCCCCACCCCCAACGATAACGATCGTACCGCGGGCGGTGGCGCGAACCCCCCCCCGTGCGCGCGGCTGTCGCGGTGGACACGGCGGCGGCAAACACAGGCGCTGTTGTACACGCAGGCGCTGTGGTGTACACTGGCGCTGTGCTGCACGCGGCTGTCGTGGTGTACGCAGGCGCTGTGGTGCTGCGCGCAAGCACCCCTGCCTCAGTTAAAACAGAAGGTGATGTTCCTCCCTCCCTCCATCTTTCTCTCCTCACGGGCCCCGGCTGTGTGCTCGCGGGCTACTGTTGTGCTTGCACGCCGCGGTGCTCGCAGGCTATTGTTTTGCTCACACCGCAAACGAAAAAAAGGGGGAAACAAGGACGGTGAGCAGCGGCGAAGCAGCAGCAGCAGCAGCAGCAGCAGCAGCAGCAGCAGCAGCAGCAGCAACAGCAGCAGCAGCAGCAGCAGCAGCAGCAGCAGTAGCGGTCCCAAGCATCATGGTGTTCCGCCGGCCCTCTTGTGGGGCCATCAGGCTGCGAGGATTAGGTTTGCTGCTTCCTGCGCCGGTTCCAGTTTCCAGTTCCCAATGTTGCAGTATTGTTTGCTGCTTCTTACTGCCAATTTTTACTGTCCGCGCGAGGGGGGAGCTGAAAAGGGCCCTCCCCGAATCGCGTTTTCTGAATTTCCGGGGGGCCCGTGGGACACGTAAAAATACATGAGATTCGCGCTCCCGGTGCAATGATCCCTCGTAAATGATGCTGTATTCGCGCCCCCGAGGCCAAGATCCCTTGAGAATTGCGCTGTGCTCGCATACACGGAACCACGATCCCTCGTAAAATACCGTATTCACGCTACTCAGGCCGCGATCCCGAATAAATTACACCACATTCTCGCCTCTGGGGCCACGATCCCAAATAACTTACGCCACAATCGCGCCCTCGAGGCTACGATCACTTGTAAATTACACCGCATTCGCGCCCCCGAGGCCACGTTCCCCACCAAAATCACGCCACATTCGCGCCCCCGAAACCACGATCCTTTGTAAATCCCGCCGCATTCGCGCCCCCGAGGCCACGATCTCCTACAAAAGGCTCCAGGAGGCACCCGAGACGCCCCCAAGAGGCCTCCAAGAAGCCCAAAGATACCCCACGAGGCCCCAAGAGGCCCCCCGAGAGGTCCCCACGACACCCGAACACATATACACGAGGCCTCAGACCCACAACCCAGGCACGGTGGCGGGATGGGCCGAAGGCCACTGGGATCCGCCGCCCCCTGCTTGCAGGGGTGCACGGCGTGCTGGATGTTTCAGGTTTTGGTTTTGGTACTTTTTCTAAAAGAACTCCCCAGTGGGCTTCGGCCCGTCCCGCCGGCCACCCGTAATTTTCCCAAAATCCGTCTGTCAATGCCTTTGTTGGCCCAACTTGGCCCAAGATGGCCTCCAAGACGGCCAAGATGGCCCAAGATGGCCTCCAAGATGCCTCCCAGACGGCCAAGATGGCCTCCAAGACGGGTAAGATGGCTCCAAGATGCCTCCAAGACGGCCCAAGATGCCCTCCAAGACGGCCAAGATGGCCCCAAGATGCCTCCAAGATGGCCCAAGAGGCCTCCAAGACGTTCTCCAGGAGAGCCCGAAGAGGCCAAAATCATTGGTTTTCCTTAGGTTTTTGAAGGTTTTTTGCGTTTTCTTCTTTTCGGCCTTCCGACGGCCCAAGAGGCCCCCAAGATCGCCCAAGAGGCCTCCAAGAAGGCCCTATGACGGCCCAAGGGCCCCCCAAGACGGCCCCAAGAGCGCCCCAAGACGGCCCAAGAGGCCTCCAAGACGCCCAACATGGCCTCCAAGACGGCCCTGAAGCGCCCCAAGAGGGCCCCAAGACGGCCCAGAGAGGCCCCCAAGACGGCTCCAGACGGCGTCAGACGGACCAGGAACGCCCTAAGACGGCCAAAGAGACCCCCAGGAAGCCCCCAAAGGCCCCCAAGAGGCCCAAGGAGGCCCCCAAGATGCCTCCAAGAGGCCTCGAAGAGGCCCCCAAGAAGCCCCCAACAGACCCCAAGGGTGCCCCAAGAGACTCCTAACAACCCTCATCCTCCTACTCTATTTCTTCCTCTTCCTCTTCCTGTTCATAATCATTCTCTCCCATGTGTTCCCCGAAAGCTTTCCAAACCGACTCGGGGAACTCATGGTCCGATAGCTTGGCCAAGCTCTAGTCCAACTTTCGGCCACATCGGCGTTTCCAAAAAGGCAGGGGGCGGCGGTGATTCGCCGTAGGCGTCTTCGATAACGCCAACGTTTCAATATGCGCTGATGACTCCGATCCGCCTCGCATGCTGTTCCCAGATGCGCAAAGGCAGCGCCGAGACGCACCGACGCGACTCTGTTATACCCCATTATGATAGAGAGGGAGCCCGCGGCAGGGGGCGAAGCCTTTGCGGATTGACTTTGTTACGTTCGGGCCCCCGGCGGTGGCATGGTGTACGCGTGCGCTCTAATCCACGTGGCCGCTGTGACTGCTGTGCACGAGGCGCCCTGGTGCACGCAGGCGCTGCCTGCGGGCTACACAGGCGCTGCGGTGCACGCGCACGACTGCAGCGGCACATACGGCAACGGCTCTGTGATGCACACGACTATTGTGGTGTGCGCGTGCCATGTGATGTGCACAGGCGCTGTGGTGCACGCGGGCCCTGCAACGCAGGCACTTGGGCGCTCCATTCTGGTGCACGCAGGAGCTGTGGAGCACGCAAGCACTGTGGTGTACAACGGCGCCGTGCTGCACACGGCTGCTGTGGCTTACACAGGCGCTGTGGTGTTCGCAGGCACTGCGATGTACACAAGCGCTGTGGTGTGCACGGCTGCTGTGGTGTACATGGGCGCTGCGGTGTAGACAGGCGCTGTGGTACACACAAGCACTGCGGTTTACATAAGCGCTGTGGTGTACACGGCCCACGGCTGCTCTGTTGTGTACACGGGCGCTGCGATGTACACAGGCGCTGTGGTGCACGCAGGCACTGCAGTGCACCAGCGCTGTGTTGCACTTGGCTGCTGTGGTGTATCCAGGCACTGCGGTGTGCACAGGCGGTGCACGCATGCCCCCCCCCCCGCCCCCTCCCACCCAGCCCCCACCCCAATCGTTACCATTACGGGCCAGTATAAAAATTATCCCGGCAAAGCAACCTAACAGCGATGTGTAGAAGCATATCTGAAAGCATTCCCCTTAAGATTCAGATGAAAATCCAGTTGTCGAATTCTGCTGTTCTCGCAGTCGTAGTCGCATTCGCGATGACAGTCGCAGCGGCAACGGCAGTCGCAGTCACAGCCTCAGCCTCAGCCTGCCTCCTCCTCCTCCTCCTCCTCCTCTTTCTCCTGCTCCTCCTCCTCCTCCTCCTCCTCCTCCTCCTCTTCCTCCTGCTCGTCCTCGTTCTCGTCCTCCTCGTCTTGCTCGTCCTCCTCCTCCTGGTGCTCTCTCCTCCTCCTCCTCCTCCTCCTCCTCCTCCTCCTCCTCCTCCTCCTCCTGGTGGTCCTCGTTCTCCTCCTCCTGGTGCTCTCCCCCCCCCTCCTCCTCCTCGTCCTCCTCCTCCTCCTCCTCCTCGTCCTCCTCCTCCTCTTCCTCCTCCTCCTCCTCCTCCTCCTCCTCCTCCTGGTAGTCCTCCCCCTCCCCTCCTCCTCCTCCTCCTCCTCTTCCTGGTCGTCCTCGTTCTCGTCCTCCTCGTCTTGCTCGTCCTCCTCCTCCTGGTGTTCTCTCCTCCTCCTCCTCCTCCTCCTCCTCCTCCTCCTCCTCCTGGTGGTCCTCGTTCTCCTCCTCCTGGTACTCTCCCCCCCCCTCCTCCTCCTCCTCCTCGTCCTCGTCCTCCTCCTCCTCCTCCTCCTCTTCCTCCTCCTCCTCCTCCTCCTCCTCCTCCTCCTCCTCCTCCTCCTGGTACTCCTCCCCCTCCCCTCCTCCTCCTCCTCCTCCTCTTCCTGGTCGTCCTCCTCCTCCTGGTCGTCCTCCTCCTCCTGCTCGTCCTCCTCCTCCTCCTGCTCGTCCTTCTTCTCCTGCTCCTCCTGCTCCTCGTCCTGCTCCTGCTCGTCCTCGTCCTCCTGGTCTTGCTCGTCCTCCTCCTCGTCGTGCTCTTGCCCCTGCTGAAAATGTGGCCCAGGAATGGGAGTTCTGGGAAGTCGAAGAGCACGAAGTTGCCTACAGTTGGCTACGGGCATTCAAAATGTGGCCCGGGAATGGAGTTCTGGGAACTCGAAGAGCACGAAGTGGCCTACAGTTGGCTCCGGGCATTCAAAATGTGGCCCGGGAATGGAGTTCTGGGAACTCGAAGAGCACGAAGTGGCCTACAGTTGGCTCCGGGCATCCAAAATGTGGCCCGGGAATGGAGTTCTGGGAACTCGAAGAGCACGAAGTGTGTGACTGTTGCATCCGGCCCTCCAGAATGTGGCCCGGGAATGGCGTTCTGGGATGTCGAAGAGCACGAAGTGTGTGACTGTTGCATCCGGGTATTCGAATGTGGCCCGGGAATGGCGTTCTGGGATCTCGAAGAGCACGAAGTGTGTGACTGTTGCATCCGGGTATTGAGAATGTGGCCTGGGAATGGAGTTCTGGGAAGTCGAAGAGCACGAAGTGTGTGACTGTTGGTGAAAAACGAGCCCGGCACCTGCCGCCCGGCAACTCCCAACACCTGCCCGGACCCCCCTGTGGAGTGATCTGCTGCTCTCTTTTGATCCCACTAGAAACCTATCAGTCTTCGCTGTTAGGTAAAAATCTCAAGGTGAACCACTCGATCATGGAAGTAGGAAGGCGCCTAAAGCAAATTGGCATCCAACAAATTTAACAATACCTACTTTCAACGACCGGCGTGTACCCCTAAACCCTAGCGTTTCTCAGGACACTCGGCCCTCGATCGCTCAACAAACCTGAATGAACATGCACTTTGGGGCATGAACATGCACTTTCGGAGCTCAGCGCAGATTTCTTGGCTCTGCGCATAGGTGGCCACATGTGAACCCTATCCCCCACCCCCCAAAGATTTCGAAGGGTGGTTGAGGGGTCACTCCACTCGGGAGCTCTCGACAAAGTGAACCCCCACCCACCCCTTGGAAATCGTGGGGGGTGGGGGTAGGGTTTACATCTGGTAATTGAGTGCTGGACACACCTCCCTGGCGCGTGGGGCGCGTCAGGGGCGGCGACGGAGGCGCCCCCAGGGGGGTCCAGCGCAGATCCAAGAGATCTGCGCGGACCGTGGAAAGGTTAGGTGTCAGGCGCGGATTTCTTGCATGTGCGCTGGACCCACCTTGGCACGCAGGCGCGCCAGGGAGTGCGCCGGAGACGCCTCCAGGGGGGTCCGGCGCCGAGCTAATGAGGGCGCGCGGAGCTCTGCTAACTGATGTTTATGCAAGGGTTTGTCCCTCGACTCTCTCCTCCTCCACCTTCTCCTCCTCCTCCTCCTCAGCATCTCATCGTCCTTCTTTTTACCTTCTCCTCCGCACTGCCCTCCCCAGGACGCCCGACAAGCCCAGGACGTCGTCACTGAACCTCCTCTTCTGCTGGGGGTCGGCAGAAGGACTCACCGCAGGGCGCTACGTCGAGATCCGCCTGGGCATGAGGCCGAAGAGCCTGCGAGATCCTTGAGAGCCGATTTGTAGGTCGCCTAACTCCGTGCATCGCACCCCGCGAGGCGCGATTATCTTCGCGCCCTCGCGCCCCCGCGCCACCCCCTTGGAGAATGGCAACCGCTCTGCCGCGGCGCGCGATTACCTTTGCGCCAACGCGGTTGACCTAGCTATTCCAACACTCCCAAAAGGCTCGCATGTTACTTCCATCCACCTGGCTTCGTTCATGCCGTCGCCAGCTGCGTCAAAGGACCATCTGGGGGCCCCAGACGGCTGCAACTTGCTGCAACGCGAAACCAAAGACGCTGTCGAACTTCTGACCATTTCCGATTTGCTCTCGCGGCCGCTCATCGCTCAAACTTCTCCTGTCTCGGAACCACTAGTGGTCTCCCAAATCGGCCCTATTTGGCTCAAGATGCCATTCTTCCCCAGATCCAGATAAGTCTTCTTGCATGGAAGAGGAGGAACCATGGCAAAACCATAACGAAAATCTGAACTTCACGCACATCGGAATTCACTTGCACCCCTTTCGGCTCAATGCTGCGGGCTTGCTGGGCCCGTGTACGACTGATTGTGAGTGTGTCTAGACATGCTGGGTCTGAGGCTGGGTGAGTCTAAGTGTGACTAAGTCTGGACGCGCCTGAAAGTGAGCGAACCTGAGTTTTGGTAAGAGCGAATGCGAGTGAGTCTGAGTGCGGATGGGTATTCGCAAGGAGGGAAGAAAAGGAAGACGTGACAAGGAGGCGGAAAAACTGAGGCGTCAAAATAGTTGGATATGGGGGGTAAGCCGCAAACTTGAACACGTGGCGCTGTTTACATTCACACGTGCGTTGTGTGAGACCTTTTGGCCTCCCAGTCAAGCGCGACGCCCGTTTCAGAAGCTATCGCGCTGCAATTGGTTTCTTTCTCCCCGCTCGCACTCCTTATCGTCAACCACTCATGCCTCTCCCCCAGCAGACCCGCACTCCGCACCGTCAGCGCAATCCTGCCTGTTCCCTAATCGTCAGCATCATCGTCATCCTCATCAGCGCGATCTGCTTCTTCATTGTCACCGCCGCCCCCCGTCTTCCAAAAGCCATACAATCATGTTCATGCAAGGTGATGCGTTGTGTCTGGATATCGCACGGCACAACCACAATCGTCTAAGCTTTAAGCCTTTACAGCATATAATTCGCAGCGCTGCAGAACCAGCTGCTTCCCATCAGAACCCAGGCTGCAATCGCTGTTTACGTTCACCAGCTACATAATTCAGTGGTGTAACGCTGCGCACTCTGGCTCCATCATTACTGCTTTCAGCATCAACCCATCCACATTACTCATAACGCACCCTATCGCCCCTCGTCCCGTCATCATCGTCTATCATACCTTTGCCATTCAAAAAAAACAATTTTAGGCAGGGCAGACCCTCATCACTTGTGAGCGCAAGCGATAACAAACACATGGGGGATGTGAGCTGGGCCCGGCACAGAAACCAACCTGCAATGCTATAGCTCACCAAATCGGTTGCTGTATTTCCGTCCGTGATACTTCTCTGTTTCCTCCTCCGCATCGTCATATGCAACATCATCGTCATGATGTCTCTCCATGTTCGTCAAGCCGCACTTCTCCCAAAACACATCGCATCACAACGTACGCGGCGGCCCTATATCACGCCGGACGAGCTTCACATATTGTTTGTAACGTTGCGCAACTAGGGGATGACATCGTGCGCAGCCAAAAGGTGGCACACATGAACCAAACATTTGAACATTCGACACTCCTCATAGGGTGGTCGTCTGGCAAAATAATATACACTCCTCCTTCTGGCAACACCCAACAACTGAGGAAGAGACTCAGGCTTACCGTAGAAGAGCCTTGTCCATAGATCTCGCAGAGACGTAAAACATATTCAGCCACATATTTAGACGAGAATTAGGCAAGACTCACCAGATCGAGCAAATTACTAAGTCGAGCTGAGCAGTCATAGCTCACCGCTTCGCTTATCTTTATCCTATACGAGACTGTAAGTACAGTGACATCAAACTCGCTACTCCTCGAACAGAACCAAGTTAGTCGCATAACCAGCGAAACACTCAACTGGCTACTTACCAACGTGACCGATACGTCCACTCAGATTTGCTAAATACTTGCTGAGCCTGCTAAGGATTGAGAAACACATAGAGGTATGACAAAGTGTCTTTGAAGAAACTTAGAACAACAATGAAGTCTGTTAGAACTCTCGTAGAACAGAGCTCAATGCTTACAAGAGCCACCCAAAATTGCTGACCCCGAAAATCTTGCAGGAGGGGGGCGGAGCCGAACCTGGACAAAATCGGTCGCAGGACCCCATCTCGGGGATCATCTGGTGCGATTGTTCACCCCACATCTATTTTTCAGTCGCGGGGCCCGAAAACTGCACCCGGAGGACGAACAAGGCGACAAAACCTTCCCGAACCCAGAACCTCGAACCTGCCCGCCCTGGCTGCTGGACAGAACCAATGCTGGACTCTAACTCCCAGACGGCTCCAACTTTGGGTAATCTTCCTCGTGGTCTGCCTGCTCCAACTACCTCGCTATCGCTCGGACGTCCATTCTCCGCGCATTATTTGATTTCGTGCGTGTGTGTTTTCCCCAAGAGGATCCCAGATGCACATCACTGGTACTCGCCGAGAAAACATGCACACGTCCGAATGCTGCCAAGCCACAGGTGTCTGGCCCTGGGTCAGCGGAAGGGGCAGCGCGAGCGCCAGCGTGTCGTTCACGGCGATCTTCGCCCCCATGCTGTTCACCCACTCGCCCTGGGAAGGCAAAGGAGAGAGGAGGCTCTCTGTCAGCACGAGCTCGTCCCCGTCTTCCTCCTCATACCTAACGTGTTTCCGCAGGGTCGGACTCCGCTTTTGGTGAGCCCCACCCAAGCAAAACCAAGCCAACCCTCTGCCTCCTCCTCCTTCCCCTCCCCGTCCTCTGGGAGAGCGAAGTTCGACAGTCCTCAGACGTTATGTTGGCGCCAACGCGTGCTCGTGCACCGAAGCCCTTCAGTACGACGTAGCTGGTGCAGTGAGGCTGGCGCAGGCTGCTTGCGATCGGCGGGACTGAGAACGGGGTAAAACGCACACGCAACCGACACGCGTCCTGAGGATCCGCGTGACGTAAGGGGGAAGAGGACGAGCACGAGGATGATGATTAGACGAGCGCGTTCCAGTAGTCGCAAAGTAACTACTCGCAAATGGCCTGGATAAGCCGCGGGGGACCTCCGATCAATTACATCACAGCGGACATGTGAGTTTCTGACATTTGCGAGCAGGCAGTGGAACGCGCTCGGTGACTGATGTCAACAAACGCCAGCGTACGTACTGCCATGGCCTTGGCCATAGAGATGCCACAAGCAGGGTGCGCAGGGCCTCCTTGACCCCGGGTGTGCCTTCTCAGATTTCGGAGGGACGCCCGAGGGAGAGGCTGAGGAAAAGCACAAGTATCCCAGGGAGAGTATCAGATGTCTGCGCGGGGTCATTGAAGAGGCCGAAGAGCCACCACATCCTCGCTCGATCCTCGATGATCCTCCTCCTCTTCCTCCTCCTCCTCCTTCCCCTACCCCATCCATCCCTCCTCGATCCTCCTCGACCCACCCCACCCCGGTCTCGATGGTGCAAACCGATCGTCCTCCACCCCTTCCTCCATCCATTCTGCCCCCCATCGTCGGTTTCCTCGATCCCTCACGGCCCCGTAGGCTCAAGATCTTCTTTTGCGATCGACACCACCATCGTCCTCACATCGTCGCCATCACGGTATCACAGCGACAATAATCACATCGGCCTCGGCACCATCGTGGTCGATTCTCCTCGGCCCCTTTGGGCCCCTTGTGCACATGACAATCCTCCTCCTTCCCCTCCTCCTCCTACTCCTCCTCCTCTTCGTCGCCCTCGGCCGCGTGGGCTTCGAACGATATGTTTCTCCTTCGGCACGACACAAGAACGAGTCCACCGCGTCGATACCGGGTTGCTTCTGACCATATCTTCAAACCGAATCCCGCCGTGGCGACGAGGGCTTCCCAGGAGGGCCCACAACAACGAAAACGAAGCAAGGGTAGCAGGATGGGTAACCGTTCCTCCTCTGACGAATGTGAAGGGTCTTGGATTCTGGCCCCAACACCAGCACAATGGGTTGCTTCCACCAGGGGAAGATGATCCTAGATCGGGGTACGGGTGGTAATCTTTCGGCGGCCACCTAGGAAACCCGACCAATAACACAGTGACCGAGATCGGAATTCTCCCTCGGTGGAAACACACATCCATGCCTAGGGACCTGCTACGCTCAGCTCCGCTCAGCTTCGCTCAGCTCCGTCCCTGGATGGCATGTCTAGGCATCCAAATGGCCATGCCTGGGCATTGTACGATGACGCGTAGGCATCTAGCCAGTGGGGGGTCCAAAGGTGATGGCTGCGAGTAGAGTGAGCGGGCCGACCCGATGCCAACCTCCAGGCCTCCGAGATCGAGCGCGCGGCGCCTATCCTGGTGATCCAATGCATGGACAACAGATGCGAACCCTCGCACACTTGAGAGAGATGTCCAACACACCCCCGCCCCCGAAATCGATGTTGCGTTTAGCGCAAGGGCTCCTAAGTTCGCGCTTCGCGCTGCGCGAAGCGCGAAGCGCGAATAACTTCGCGCTCTCGCGCCGCCCCCCCAAAGGGAGAAGAGGAGGACGAGGAGGAGGGGGAGGAGGAAGGAGGACGGCGAAGCGCGAAGCGCGAATAACTTCGCGCCCTCCTGGGAGCCCTTGTGCAGCATGGGTGGTGGTTTGGGGGCTCGAATCTATCTATCCACACATGCCTTCTCCACTGCCGCGCCCGGACAAAAACAGAAAACAGAGAACCCGCGCGCAGGAGTCCGAACGAGGGGACTCTAGCGGGGTGGGGGCCGGAGCGCCCCGGGGAGCATTACAAATGCAATGTGGCGAAACACTGAAGAATTCAATTTCTGACACAAAAAAAAACACAAGTCCATCCTCAAGGCACTCCCACTCAACAATTGAAGCGATACCAAACCATTCCGGATTGTTCGTGTACTTCATGATGTCACCTGCCCACCGGTTTCTTGGCCAAGCTTGTTTGCGAAGAACATGACGGGTCCCAAATCAGCGCTTTGCGACCCACTGTCCATTGTTCTCGGCCACTTTGGCAGCCCAGCGCCACTTCCCTTGTTGTTGCATGGTAGCCCAATCCTGTATCCCCATCCCCATTTGGTCAAGAACCCGTTCTGTTTCGTGGGTGGTTCTTTGGATCTACATATCCCAAGGCTCACTGACTGAGTCCGTAACCCGAGGGCGTAAGGGACGAATGGGCATACGCAACATATGCCTCTGAATACGTTTGAGTCGGTGCTCGAACTCGGAACTTTAGATCCAAGGAGCACAACCGTAAATCACACATGAAGAGATAGTGCCATGAAATAAACGTGCCGTGAAGCGAATACGATCGCCCGGTAAGTTCTTCCCCCAACATGTAGAACTTTCTCCAGCCGGCAACGATGCGATTATCGACTTCCGTGCTGTAGGGGTTCTGGAATGTCACTTTTCGTCCCAAATACTTCTGCGACCCAGCTTGCGTGAGTATTTCCACAGGAGGAGCGTGATCAGAAATGATTTTTTCCCATTAAGCCAACATGCCAATGGTGGTGCCCAACCGGATGCACGAGGCAAACCAGGAACCACGCGAGGGCCAACCTGCAATAGGCGAGCCAACACGCGAAACCTTGGCCTGTGCAGAGAAAGTGAAAATGACTTCGCCGCGGCACCGTAGCAGGGCTGTCCTGCGAACGTGGCCGAAACTACGGCTCCCAGATCTCGTGCCACGACCCCGTGAGCCACCACGAGAGCACGCGCACGGACGGGGCAAACTGCGTGCAGCTAGCGTCGAGGCTGGCACGGCCACTGGAATACCACGCAAGAGGTGCAATCGAGAGCGCCTGAAGCGCATGTATAAAGAATTGCCCGGAGAGGGAGAGAGAAGGAGAAGGGAGGAGCCGAGGCGAAGGAGCAGAAAGGAGTAGGAGACATGTTGCGACGCTGCTGTACCACAGAGTGGGCCAATAAATAAACACTGACGAGCGAAGATGGCACAATGAACGAATGACATGCGCGCGCTGAGACTGGCAGGGGGGGCGCGAGCGGAGGAAAAGGGAACATCCAATCCAAAAGAAACCAGGCCCGCCGTTGCGACAGATACCTCACTGCGCACCGCGGGGCCTTCTGCGTGCAAGTGCGGGGAAAGCAACCGCCTTGGGGTGGCTTCGGGTTGCCTTCCTCACGAAAGTCGGAAAAGCCTCCTGCACAGCGAGAGGCTGCCACAAACCGTGGCGCGCACTGCCGTGCGCGCGGTACAGCGCGAAAACACCTATGGCTCGCAAAACGGTGCATGCTGTTCGCACCTCCCCTGCTGGGCATACTGCTGGAAGAGCTGGGAGGTAGGGGGCTACGCCCAGAAAGTCTTCTAGGCATTGCGGCCTTGGAGGCATGCTGAGACCGAGGTGGCGCTGACAGAATCGGTGAAAACACCGGCAGCCAGCGTAGTGCTCTATGCTGTCTTCTCCCGCGGGGCAGCCCAAAATGCAGCGCCCAATCCCCGCCCTCGGAAACCGTCGGGTGGTGACCCAACCGTTGCAAACAGAGCGAGGGGAGGCCGCAAGCACCCGAGGCGGGGCATGTGCCGCCAAAATCTTGAAAGTCGTCACAACCCTGTGGACCCTGCGTCCCGGGAGCGTTGGCATTCTCCATCTATCCAGCATGCGCCGCAGGTGGTAGAAAGCAACACCATCTGGGCGAGCACGGAGAAGCGCGGTCGCTCTGGCCTGCCACCCGGCGTGATCGGGCACAGAGGAAGAGGAGGAGGAGGAGGAGGAGGAGGAGGAGGAGGAGGAGGAGGAGGAGGAGGAAGAAAAGAGGGAGGGAGAGCGGGGAGAGCGTTCGCACTCGGCCTTCAGCGCTGCCTCGGCATGCGCCAATTGAAACAAGAAAAGATTGTCCAACCAAGATCGCCACGTGCGGGTGCTCAGCTGTCCGGCTGCTGCGGCGATCGCCCGTTGAAGCCGCACGCTGCGTTCCTGGACTCGAAGACCCCCGTGCTGACGATTCTCGAACAAACAGACTCGCGCTTTAGCGGCAACGCACCGTGCTCGAAGGTCTGGAAGTTCAACGGGGAATCCAACGTCACGTAGTCTACGAAGGCACCTGGGAGACATCCAACCTCCTGGGCCAGGCATCAGCGCCGCGCACGCCCGGGCCTCGTGGTCCTCGAACGTATCCAGAAGGGCGTCGAATTGGCCGACGAACGTGAGGACGCTGGCAACGAACACCTGGTAGGCCAGCAGTGAAGTGCACAAGCCGGCCCCCGTCGCGCCCCAGAGCTTGGCCCGGTCGAGATACTTGTGAAGCGCGGCTGCCCAGGACTTGTCCTCGCGGCCAGGGCCGAGGACGAAGCCCAGATACTTCGCCCAGAGCCTGATGTCTACTCCTGCCCATGCCGGGGCCGCTCTGGTCAGCAAACGGCGGAAGTCGTCAGCATGGTGGACAGAGAGTGGGACCACCACTGTCTTCGCGAAGTTCAGAGCCAGCCCCGAGATTCTCGCGTACTCGTGGAACAGGACGGCCAAAGCGGGGACAGCCGCGAGGAATCTGGCGAAAACCATGGCGAGGTCGTCGGCGAACGCACGGATGCAGGCCCTCGGGAAAGAGCGCTGCAACCGCCGGAGCAGAACGTCCGAGGCGACCGCGAAGAGGAGCGGGGACAGAGGACAGCCTTGGCGGATGCCCCGTGTCAGGGGGAAGCCGCCGTGCCTCGCGCCCCCCACGACCATGTGGCACTCGTTAGCCTGGTAGAGGACGCGCACGAACCGCACGAGCGTGATCAGAAATGTATTCGGGGCGTGTCGTTCGTCGGCGTCCGCTCTGGTTGTGCTAAATGTTTGTCTTATCCGGGTGAAGCTCTAATCCAGCCTTGGCGGCTTCGCGCCAGACGCATATCTTGTAGCACACACGTCACTAGTCTGAGAGATTTGGCAACCATCTAAACATCGTCAGGGAGTCGCAAATGTGCCATCCGATATTCAGAAAAAACAATGTTGTAGACCGTATGTGAATATTTGCAACTTGAGGTGTATCGCAGGGAAGATGATTTCGGACAGCGCATTGAAAAACAGAGAGCCCAGAGGATCTCCCTGTTCGGTCCCACGAAGAATTTGAAAAATCAAGGTTCCAACTTATCGTCCGTGTACGGTCCTCCTCTCCCCTTGAGTGGCATCTCGCGGGAGCCTCCCATACCATCTCGTCGGCTCTTACGAGCCGGCGCTACATAGACGCTACATCGGCGCTAGATCGACGCTAACCGACGCCAGCCGACGCCAAAGCGGCGCTACCTCATCGACTCCTAGAAGCCAATCGAGGCTAAAAGACTAGGCGAGCGCGTTCCGCTACTTGCGAAGTAACTACTCGCAAATGGCGTGGATCCGTCGCGGGGGCTCTGCGAGAAATGGCATCGAAACAGACACGTGTTTTTCGGACGTTTGCGAGTAGGCACTCTGCGAGTAGTGTTGTGGATGCCATGACAATGGATGGACACCCTCACAATCCGATCATGGCATAACAAACGTGTTAAACATGTTTGAAACATGTTCTGAAAAAGGTTTGAAAGAGCGTGTTGTACCGCTGCTGGCGGAAAACCAAGGTGGGGTCACTGGGGGTTCCTAACCCGTCTCCCCATCCCCTCGAAAACCGGGGGGGGGGTCTCTACCGTTTCGAACCCCCCACCCCCAGTCCATCATGAAAAGGGGGGGGTCACTACCGGTTCGAATCCCCCCCCCCTCGAAAACCAGGGGGGGGTCACTACCAGTTCGAACCCCCCCTTCCCCCCCACGAAAACCGGGGGGGGGGTCACTACCGGTTCGAACCCCCCCTCCCACCCTCGCCGCCAGCAAACGAAACGATGCCCGCTCCTCGGGACAGTTGGAGAATGGTGGGGATGTTGGGACAGTGGTGGGAACGGTGGTGGTGGGGACAGTGGTGCGGGGACAGTGGGACAGTGGTGCGGACAGTGGTGGGGACGGTGGTGGTGGGGACAGTGGTGAGGGGACAGCGGGACAGTGGGGGGACAGGTACGGTAGTGGTGGGGACAGTGGTGAAGGCGGTGGTGAGGACAGTGGTGGGACAGTAGTACGGTGGGGAGGGTGGTGGGGACAGTGGGGACAGTGGGACAATGGGGGCGGTGGGGGACAGCACAGTGGGACAGCGGCGGGGACAGTGGGACAGTGATGGGAACAGTGGGGACAGTGGGACAGTGGTGGGGACCGTGGGGAAAGTGGGGAGAGTGGGACAGTGGTGGGACAATGGTGGGGAGAGTGGGGACAGTGAGACACTGGTGGGGGGCACTGGTGGGGACAGCGGGGACAATGGTGGGAACAGTGGGGATAGTGGGACAGTGGTGGGGACAGTGGTGGTGGGGACAGTGGTGTGGGGACAGTGGGAATGTGGTGGAAACAGTGGGACAGTGGAGGGTACGTGGTGGTGGCGACAGTGGTGAGGGCGGTGGCGAGGACGGCGGTGGGATAATGGGACAGAGGTCAGTAAGGACAGTGGTGGGGACAGTGGGGACATGGTGGGAACAATGGGACAGCTCAGTGGGACAGCGGCGGGGACAGTGGGACAGTGGGGACAGTGGGACAGTTGGGGCCGTGGAGAAATTGGGGAGAGTGGAACCGTGGTGGGAACAGTGGTGGGGACAGTACGACAGTAATGGGGGCACTGGTGAGGACAGTGGTGACGGTGGTGGGAACAGTGGGGACAGTGGTGGTGAGGACAGTGATGCTGGGGACAGCAGTGGGGGATGTGGTGCGGACGGTGGTGGAGGGACCCAGAGTTGTGTGCTGGCGGTGAGCACGGGGGGGGGGAAGGGGTTCGCACCGGCAGGGACCCCCCCTGGTTTTCGAGGGGGGGGGGTTCGAACCTGTAGTGACCCCCCTGGTTCTCGAGGGTGAGGGGGAGGCGGGGAGGGGCTCGAACCGGTAGTGACCCCCCGCCGGTTTTCGGTTTTCGAGAGGGGGGGATTCGAGCCCGTAGTGACCCCCTCCAGTTTTCGTGGAGGGGGGGGTTCGAGCCGGTAGTGACCCCCGCCGGTTTTCTGGAGGGGGGGGGGTTCGAACTGGTAGTGACCCCTCTCTGGTTTTCTGGGGGGGGGGGATGGGTTCGAACCGGTAGTGACCCCCCCTCGGTTTTCCGGAGGGGGGGTGGGGGGTTCGAACCGGTAGTCACCCCCCGCAGTTCTCCGGAGGGGGGGAGCGGGGGAGGTTGCCGGGAGGAAGGGGGGGGGTCCAGCAGCCCAAGGCAGGGGGGGGGGATTTTCGGAAGGGGGGGGGCCCCCAGGTTCCGGAGGAAGAGGGGGGGAATTTCCCACAGTAAAGCGGCGGTGGATCACGCTCTCTCAAAGGTTTTAAAACATATGTTTGTACATGTTGCAGACACCTTTAACACATTTTGAAATATCTGGACACTAATGGGCAACATGCTTCCTCTCAAGATTGATCGCCGCACACAAACAGTAGCGGAACGCGCTTGGTGAGAGACGCCAAAGACGAGACTGCGAGGGGCCCCCCCCCGGCTCCCCGTGCTCGGCTGCCGACGCTCTCCGTGTCCCCGTGCGCGGCCCTCTCCTCCCGGCCCCACGGCCCGCCTGCAGCACCTCCAGGGTGATCGGCGTGGTGGGGGCCGGCCTCGGAGCCACCGGGCGGCACCCACGATGGGCACCCCTGGCGGCCCAGGGGCGACGTTGCTCCCATCGTGCTCGAGGGCCACCTCCCAGGAATCATGTCGAGCACCCGGAAAGAGTGTGCAACGGGTGTCGAAAAAGCGTCGAAACAGGGCCAGAGGAGCGTCTCTCCCGGGGCCCGACGCGTGAAAACCGTGGAGTTTCGCGTTTGTTTTGGTGCTCGAACTTCTTTCTGGTGATCGAGGCTAAACTAGGTTGGGACATCATAACCCAAGGGACCCCCCACACCCCAAGCAGGGGAATCCTGCGCTTCCAACCCGGGCCGAACCTAAACAATGTGTTTCGTTGTCGTTTTGCGTTCGTTTTCCCTCGTCTTCTCTTCAGTCCACCTCTACCGCAAGACGAAATAGAAACGAAAACGGCCCACGAAATCGCCACAACACCGTTTGGGCCCCGCCCTGCTTCCCACAGGGAGGAAAGCAGTGGCGGCGCGCGCCGGCGCACCAGGCGCGCAGAGGGTGCGGAGGGCTCCGCGTCTGTCGTGTTGAGCCTGCGCCTCCTCCTCCCGCACGAGCACGCGCGCGCGCGGATCCAATCCCGAGGGCATTCGCACGATCCCCGCTCAAGGCGCACAAGGTCCTCCGCACACGGCCGCCGCACCAGACTCGCGTGAGTACTCTTCTTTCGTTCCGAACTAATGATTGAAAACCATGGTCACCAAGGGGGGGATCAACAATACCCTGAGATCCGACGTTGCCACAAAGTAGCAATGACAACATCGCAACAAAAATCACGACCGGAGCTTTGACCCTGTCTTTCTGGAGCATGTTTAGAGCCGGATCGATCCGCGAGGGTCAAGGGGCCCGAAGTGAGGACTCCCGGAGGCTGCATTTGCTTCAGACCCCGGCAACTCCGCGTGCATGGCATTTCCCCCACCGCCGCCCCCCACGCCGCTGCCCTTTCAGGCAACGCTGGGCCGAAAAGGCGTGCGCGTGAGTCCCGACTTGCTCAAAATCCAGATGCCCTTTCGGGCCCTCGACACGCCCCCACCCCTCCAAGACGCAAACTTGCCGGCTTCTGAAAGGAAGCTGCCTGCGCGTGGGCGACAGAACCCACGACAGCCTATGCCCACCGCTTTGCGGCGGGAGCGGCGCCAGGGGGGGCACATCGATTCTCCACCACGGTCGCAGGAAGGGGGGGACCACTCCTCGGATAGGGGGCTTCAAAAACAGCAAGGCGGCTTCGTGGCGTGCCGACCCCGGCGCTGGTTTCTGACACCGCGTGGATCGTTCAGCATGGACCAATCGGCGGCTTCTCGATTGACAGGTCGTTCCGGACTAGACGATCCTGAGCCACCGTCGGCGTTCAGCCGTGAACGCCCCCGGCGGGGTCGCTGCCGCGTCGACACGACACGAACCTACAGAAGTAGACGTCGACCGATAAAAGCGTCACATGTTGCCTGTTACCCTGCGGTAAGGCTTCGGGTTGCGCACCGACAGCGCCCACAGGGAGGGGGGCCTGTTGAGGCCAGCTGGGATTACTCGGGGGGGGGCCGGTTGAGGCCAGCAGGGATTGCCCGGGGGCACCGTCTGTGCGCCACCCGACGGGTGACCAGTCGGTGGCTCAAACATGGAGTCCTGAGGTATGGGGTCCTGAGGATAGCTCGGGTTTGAGAGAGCGCGCCCGTGGCGCACTCCCCAAGGGGGGGTTCCCCTCGGCACCCCCCCCTCTTGGACCTGCGCTGCCTGAAGCCCCCCCCCCACCCTTCTGTATTTCTTAGCTTTCCGCCCCTCGGAAACTACCCCCTCGTCCCTTTCGCGCTCCTGAAGCTGCCCCCCCCCTCCTTTCCAAAGGGGGGGGGCTTAGCTACACACACACACACACCCGTTGAGCCTCCCCTGTCGGAAGCCCCCCCTTTGGGGCCAAAGGGGGCGGGGGGCTTGGAAGCCCCCACCCACTTTGGCTAAAGGGAAGACAGCCCAAGACCAAAAGAGCGCCAATAACCAACAGAGCACCGAAAACCGAAAGGGTGCGAAAACCAGAGGGCGCCGAAAACCAAAGAAACGCCGAAAACCGAAAGGGCACCGAAAACCAAAACGGCGTTGAAAACCAAAACGGCGCGCAAAACAAAAGGAGCACCGAAACTCAATGGAGCACTGAAAACCAAAGGGGCGCCGAGAACCAAAAGCGCGCCGACAACCGAAAAAGGCGCGAAAACCAACGATGCGCCGGAAGCCACCAAGGCGCCGAAAAACCAAAGACGCGAACATAACCACAAAGGCGTCGAAAACCCAAGGGCGCCAAGAACGAAAGGCGCGCAGGTAGCCGAAGGGCGCCCACCAAAAGGGCGTCGAAAACCACAGGGGGGCTATAAAAAGTAGGAACGCCACACATTAAAGGGGCGTTGAAAATAAATGGCGCCACAAACCATACAAGGTGCGCCGAAAGCCAAAAGGGCGCCGAAGAAACAAAGACGCAACGATAGCCAAAAGGACTCCGAAAACCAAAGGGCGCCAAAAACGAAAGGCGCGCAAATAGCCGAAGGACGCGCAAACCAAAGGGGCGCCGAACACCAAAGAGCGCCGAAACCAAAAGAGCGCCGAAAACCACAGGGGGGCGAAAAACTGCAGGAACGCCGCAAACCAAAGGGGCGAAGAAAATAAATGGTGTCGAAAACCATAAAGAGTGCGCCGAAAGCCAAAAGGGCCTTCGAAAAAACAAAGACGCTTCGATAACCAAAAGGGCGTCGAACACCAAAGGGCGCCAAAAAACGAAAGGCGCGTAAATAGCTGAAGGGCGCCCAAAAACCAAAGGTGCGCCGAAAACCAAAGGGCGCCGAAAACCCGAAAACCGAAACGGAACCGAAAACTAAAAGGGCGCCGGCAAACAACAAAACGCCGAAAGCCAAGAGGGCCCCCAAAATCAAAGGAGCGCCAGAACCCAAGAGGGCGGTGGAAACCCTCAGCCAGGGATCCCCCAGCTACAACATCCAAACAGAAGGAAGGGGGAGGGAGCTTCGGAAGACCCCCTCCCCTTGGAAAGGGGGGCCCGGGCTGATCCCGGGGCCCCAAAGAAGGGGAGGCCACCCCCCCGTTAGCTATGGCCCCCCCCCCAGCTAGAGCGTACCCACAACAGAGGGGGAGAGGGGGGTAGCTTCGGAAGCCAATCCCCTCTTTTCCAAGGGAGGGGGGGTAGCTTGAAGCTGGGGCCCTCCTTTTAGTGAGAAGTGCGCCACGAGCGCGCTCTTTCGAAGGGAGCCAATGATGGATTTACATTGGTTGACGCACCTCTTGGACCCCATCCCTCAGGACCCCATCCTTGAACCACCGAACCACATCATTTGTTGCCCTGATCCCCATCTGGGTCGATGTCCGGTCGGCCGGCGGGAGATCCTCGCGAAAGCCCGACCTGCCGCCAGACGGGCCCGCTTGGGCGCCGGCCTCGGCGGCGGCTTGACGACCTCTGGGCGGGTGGCGAAGAGGGGTGGCGAAAGGGGAGGAGCAGCGCCGTCGTCTTCCTCCTCCGTCGCCTCCTTCATCCTCTCTTGCTCCGCCTCCTCCTCCTCCTCCTCCTCCTCCTCCTCCTCCTCCTCCTCCTCCTCCTCCATCCTCCATTCTCGAGGGCCTCGGTGGCGGCTTGACGACCTTCATGCAGGTGTCGGAGAGGGATGGCGGCGGGGGCGGAGCAGCGTCGTCGTCGGTCTCTCCGCCCCCCTCTCTCTGCATCCTCGATCGTTCTCCGCCTGTACCATCCTCAACCCCTGCTCCTCCCTGTCGCGCCACCAGGGGTGTCCGTAGGCTGGACTGGGCGTTTCGCCTGAGACTTCCTTGCGATTTTTTGCCCAGAGACTTTAAGCATTGCAACAATGGCGCGGATGGAAGGCCTGTGGATTTCGGAAAAAGGCTCTCGCCTGAGCATCGCGCACAACCGCCTGAAAAGCTTCCGACAGTTACACGGATGGAAGGCCAATCGTTTTCCGAATACTGCTCTCGCCTTGGCACCGCGCGCAACACACATACACTAGTCTTAAACAACCATCCGATAATTACACGGGTGCAGGCCTGCACATGTTCACATTGGGGCACTCGGCTGAAATTTCTACAAACGAATCGCACAACAAGTGTAACGTTGTGCAACGATTGCCCGTATGGAGAACGGTTCCTTTTGGAACTGGAGCTCTCACCCAAGACTCCGCTCGATTCGATGACCAAGATCTGTCACTTGCGCAACATTCAAGTACGCGGATGCAGGCCGGCTCCTTTTCAAAGCGGGCCTTCCGCTGAGCACTCCCTTGGACATCAAGACCCCGCCTGGTTACCTTCCTTACGAGCTCGACAGACGGAGGGAGGCTGCCTTCAAAACGCAGGGGAAACCTCGGCCCCCGATGGCGAAACCGCACGCTCCTGAGTGGGGCAGGCCGATCGGGCCCTCATCGGCGATGCACGGGCGACCGGAGGCCGATGCAGCCCCACCCGGGCCCGTGCCCCACCCTGCAGTGCCCCTGGCTTTTTCGGGTCACGGCTCGGCCGCCCCCCGACGACCCAGGCGCCACCCCCCCCCTCCGAGCGCTCTCCCCTCCGAACGCTCTCGACGAGGCGCCCCCCCCTCCGAACGCCCTCGACGAACGACCCAGGCGCCCCCGACGACCCAGGCGCCTCCCCCTCCGAACGCTCTCTACGAGGCGCAGCTGATGGAAGCCAGCCCCAGGCCCCGAAACTGTCAGAACACTTGGGCACACGGTCGAACACTCCGGGAACTGGCAATGACATAATCATGAACTTTCGGAAGTCCGCGCGGTTTTCTCGGGTCGGCGCTGAACCACCCTCCCTGGCGCGCAAAGCGCGCCAGAGGCGGCGCCGGAGGCGCCGCCAGGGGGGCCCAGCGCCGATCCGAGAAATCCGCGCGTACCTCCGAAAGCTTATGTTCATGTCAGTGCTCGTTTCCTGGAACACTCCATGGGCAGATCCCCCCCGAGCGTCGCCCCCCACTCCCACCGCCGCCACCACCTCGCCATCGCCCGGACGCCAATTCCCCGCGCATGTTTCGATATCGTGCGTATTTGTTTTTTCGTCAGATGATCCCATACTTGTGGATGCCACGACAATGGACACCCTAACAATCCTATCCTTGGATTTAAAATGTGTTTAAAATGTCGGAAAGTGTTCTGAACATGTTCTGAACATAGTTTTTGAATGTTTAAAACATGTTTAACACATGCTTCAGACATCTGGAAACTATTTGGCAACATACTTCTTCTCCATTGACGGTCCTCCACAAGGCTATATGCTCTTCGATGGCCCTCGCCGAGAAAAAATGATCACGACCGAGCGCTACCAGGCCACCCGGCACCCTCGGCAGTCGAGGACCCTAGATCCGCAGACGCGCGCAGGGCTCGCCCTTCATTTGCCTCCTGGGCCTCTCGGGGAGGAGGTGCCCGAGGGCCCTCCTGCCTGCGATGGTGCGGGAAGCGTGGGGGGGGGGGAGGAGGAGGAGGAGGAGGGAGTGGAGGAGGAGGAGGAGGAGGAGGAGGAGGAGGAGGAGGAGGAGGAGGAGAGGCGGAGGAGGGGAGGAGGAGGAGGAGGAAGAGGTGTGGTGTGGTGTGGGGTCGGGCGGACGAAGTCCGCCTGCCGCCTCAGCGGCGGGAAAGGGCCTAGACGCCCTCGAGAAGGAGGAAGAGGAGAGGAGAAGGAGGAGGAGGTGGAGGAGGAGGCGGAGGTGGAGGAGGAGAGGGCGGGGGAAGAGGAGAGGGAGGAGGAGGAGGACGAGGAGGAGGCGGAGGGGGGGAGGAGGAGGAGGAGGAGGAGGAGGAGGAGGAGAGGGAGGAGGAGGAGGAGGAGGACCTCCTCCCTCCTCACCCTCGCTTCCCCGTCCAGCCCTGCAGATGCGGATCGGTTTGTCGGCGAAGCCAAACCCTCGAAAGGCACTGGCCCAGAGGAAAAGAGCTACGGCCGTGCACAGGTCGCAGCGGGGCCCAAGGACCCGTCGAGCCCCGAAAGTCGGCTGCGCGCTGCCGACACAGCCTGACAGGATGAGGAGGAGGAGAAGGAGGGAGGAGGAGGTGGAGGACCAGAGCAAACCCAAGACCCATCAACGATATTGCAATACACCCTCGCTCCAGATGCCCTCGTCGTAGGGCCCTAAACATGTTCATTTGCACTGGAAGAAGTGACCCGTGAAAACTCCTGAACTGTGGCAAAAATCACCCCTGGGAATTCAACGTCGCGCATCACCGCTACTGTTGCGTCTTGGCGATCCCGAATCGCGCCAAAACACCATTCCTTGCACGTCAGCGCCGAATCAACGAAACTGCTGCGCCCCAACAATCCGACATCGTGTCAATGCTACATGTCTGGGACGCTCGCCGTGAGAATCCTTAAGCTTGAATATGCTATGCAACACTTACATCGAATGTGAACGGCGCTGAAACGATAACCGCATTTTCAAAGGAGCCGCCCCTCCATCCGTGAAACTCTTGCATTCTAAAACGACGATGCGCGGCGCGGAAGCAAAAACGATGAAACGGCCGCCCCCCTCCGCAAAATTCTTACAACTCTTTACATTGTGAAAACGGCCCGCCTTTCATACGTGAAACTCGTGAATTTGGTAACGAACGTAACCGGCGCGAAAACGCGAACCACACATTGAAACCTGCCCGCCCTGCGTGAAACTCTTGAAACGTTTGAAGACGAATGTGGGCGGCCCTAAACGAAAGCCAAATTTTGAACACTGGACGCTCTCCATCCGTGAAATTCGATACTTTGATGAACGTGCGATGCGCTAAAACGGGAACCACATGTGAAATCGCCACGCCCTCCAGCCGTGAAAATCGCGCATTGTTTTAAGACGAATGTGGAACTACATGTTGAATTCGGGCAGCCCTCCATCCGTGACACTCTTTGCAGACTCTCAGGTTCAAAGCCATGCGTGGTGAAGAAGTCTGAGGCGAAACGGCCAGCACGCCCTTTCGACACGCCTCGGGGTGCGACACGCAGGAATTATTCACAAGGAGAAGGGATGGAGGTGGAAGAAAAGGAGGAGGAGGAGGATGAACTACCAACGACATCCCAAGCCCGCCCCCCCGTCCGCTCATTCGTGCCCGCTTGCTCTGCGCTGCCCCTAACGATCCTTTCCCTCCTCCTTGCCCGCGTCTGTTCATTGATGTGTGTGTGTGTGTTCCTCCTTTACCTCCTCCTCCTCCTGCTGCTCCTCCTCCTCCTCCTCCTCTGACGAGAGCCAGCCCGCGAAGTGCTCACTCGGCGGCATTTTGCGGCGCTAGGAGGGGGAAGAGAATGAGGAGGAGGAGGAGGAGAAGGAGGAGATGGAGCGAGTCCCCGCTCTCCGCATCATGTCCGAATGCTATGTTGCTCCCATCGAACGTAAGAACCACATCCGAGCCATAACTTCGAGCACCCAGAAAAGTATCGAAACAGTGTCTGCCCGACACGTTAGCGAAATGACATACGAAAATCGCCTCCTGGGGTCCGACAAGTCAAAACCCTGCAGTTTGGGTACTTTCCTGGTGTTCGACGTTCTTTCTCATGATCAATGTTAAAATAGGTCGGAACATCATAATGCGAAGGTAGGGTTCGGGTGGGTCAGATGGGCAAGGGAAAGTGATGGGGAGCAGAGGGACGAGAGCGCGAGAAGGGGCGGCGCAACGGGAAAAGGAAACGGATGGTCGGATTGGGCACCCGAGGAGAAGAAGGAACGTCGCCGCGACCTCTTCGTCGTCGTCGTCCTGTAGGGTCGGCGGCACCTGCCGCAAGGTCTTCGCAATAGAGGATAACCATAAACATAAACGTTTGGAAGTCCGCGCGGATTTCTTGGATCTGGGCCAAAACCCCCTCCCTGGCGCGCGGAGCGCGCCAGGGGCGGCGCCGGATGCGCCGCCAGGGGGTTCAGCGCGGATCCGAGAAATCAGCGCGGAGGGCCAACAAAAATCCCACCAGCCCTCTGGGCGTCGGTGGTTCAGGGAATTTCCTCTTCCACACCTCCGTCTTCCCCTTCGGGGAAGGGTTTACCTTAGTGAGGGGGTCTCCTACAGCGACCATTAGCAGGCCATGGCTGTTAACTTCTTGGCCCGCGGAATGAAAACACAAAAAAACGAATTTGACAGACGAAGCGCCTTGAAATTTTCAAAATTCCGCTGAGCACTGACTTTTGCACGGCCTGTTTTGCATTCGGCTGCTTTGCAATATTCAGAATTCCACGAGGCATTGATTTTTGCCAGGCGTGTTTTGCCATGGGGCGATGTGTCATCGATTCAAAAGCGGGGAACCCCAGGCGATGCTCATTGGTACAACGCCCAAAGGGTTTCCGAAAGAAACAGCGCACATGTTGGATTTGGCGCGCGGCGTACGCGAGTGAGAAAGCAGCCGCTTCTCTAGGGCAGCGCGCGCCTTGAGGGGACGCAAGCTTCAACGTGCGAGCGCGTCCACCGCGCAAGCGCAAACGCTACGGGCGACGGGAAAAACCGCCCGCTGCTCGGCGATGCGCACACCTGTCGCGACATCACTCGAGAGCGTCGCAATCACATGTGTTTCCGTCCAACTTTGAAGACGGCGCTGCGCAACCAAAGCGCGCGCGGGCGCGCCAAAATCGAAGCACACACGCACGCGCACACGCACGCACACACACACACACAAACACACACACACACGATCACACACACACGCGCGCGCGCACACGCACACGCACGTGCACGTAGCGGGCCAAACTTTTGAGTCGCGACGGGCACAAGCTAGACCAGGGCGCGGCTAACATAATTGACGGCAGCGTTGACGGCAGCGCAAACATCTCTCTCTCTCTCTCTCTCTCTCTCTCTCTCTCTCTTTTTCTATACATATATATATGTAAACATTATCATCTGTAAATGGAAACAAAGAAAACAGATCGCGGTATATTGCCCAGCAGCCAGCCCGGAAACGCACCCGAACGGGCTCCGCGCCCCACGGGTGCCGCAGGGAGAATTGTCGAATGCCGACGCGCACTTCCGCGCCGCGAAAGGGCCCCCATGCCGCTGGAGCTTCCGCCACCGCCCCCCCTTTCCCGTAGTGCATGGTTTCATCGTCTCAAACGCGCGGGTCCGCAAGCGATGTTGCTTTGTGGAGCGCCAGACGGCTTCCCCACAATATCCGCGCGCATGTTGGGCTTGGAGCTGAACGTGCAGGACATGAGAAACGTACAAATTATACAAAGCAGCGCGCGGCCAGGAGAAGCGCGAACTTAACCGCCGCGCAAGCGGGAGGAGCATTGGCCGAAGAACGGCCGTGACCCGGCCTCCGTCGGCCTCCTCAAAAGGCTCCAGAAAAATTCATGTTCAGTTGCGGCACTTATATGTCGACTTCTATATTCTGGAAAATGCAGAATTTTCCCGCGCGGGCGAGCGCCGGTGACCCGGCCTCCGTCGGCCTCCTTAAAGGGCTCCAGAAAAAATCAGATTTAGTTTCGGGAATAACATGTTGAATTTTATATTCTGCGCAATGCAGAACTCTCCAGCGCGCGCGAACGCCGGTGACCCGGCCTCCGTCGGCCTCCTTCAGGGGCTCCAGAAAAAATCAGATTTAGTTTCGGGAATAACATGTAAACTTTTATATTGTAGACAATGCAGAACTCCCCACGCGCGCGCGCGGGTGACCCGGCCTCCGTCGGCCTCCTCAAAGGGCTCCAGAACAGAACAAAACAAAAAAACATGTTCAAACGCGGCACTTACATGTCGACTTGTATATTCTGGATAATGCAGAACTATCCCGCGCGCACGAGCGCCGGTGACCCAGCCTCCGTCGGCCTCCTGAAAAGGCTCCAGAAAAATTCAGATTTAGTTTCGGATAACATGTCGACTTCTATATTCTGGACAATGCAGAATACGCGCGCAAGCGCCGGTGACCCGGCCTCCGTCGGCCTCCTTAAAGGGCTCCAGAAAAAATCAGATTTAGTTTCGGGAATAACATGTTGATTTTTATATTGTAGACAATGCAGAACTCCCCACACGCGCGCGCGGGTGACCTGGCCTCCGTCGGCCTCCTTAAACGGCTCTTCAACCAGCCAACCTGCCTACCAGCTGGCGCGCCAGCCAACCAACACACTGGACTTAACCAACCAAACGGCGCACGCGGAGCCTTACGTGTACAAACTTGTAGATAGGCGAGGATCATCGCGCCCCGCGATGCGCGACGCGCGGTGAACTTCACGCCCCTGCGCCGCCGCCCTGGACAAGGGCGGCTCTCCTGCCCGGGCCGCGACGCGCGAGGCGCAATAATATTCGCGCCCCCAGGGGTGACCAAGTGCAAAGGCCTTGGGCGGCCACGCGTTTCAGAAATATGAAAACCCACGGATGCAAAGCACAAAATGAGTATGCAGGCGCACAGTCAAGGTCTTGACCTAAGGTGTGACATAAGGAACTAATGCCCCCACCTCGGCATGCGGATACATGCAGGGGCGACAACGGGGGGGGCCGAGATTGGAGCTGGACCATAACGCAGCCACCGTTCAATTATGTCGAGCCAGTGAGCTCCGAACCGCGCGGCCGAAGGAACGGGGGGGGCTCTTGCGAGGAACTGGACCTCAATGCCCCATACCTTGGCACGCGGATACATGCAGGGGCGACAGCTCCAGCGCGCGCCCCGCAAGGAACGGGGGGGCCTGAGAACGGAGCTGGACCATAACGCAGCCACCGTTCAATTATGTCGAGCCAGTGAGCTCCGAACCGCGTGGCCGAAGGAAAGGGGGGGGGCCCTTGCGAGGAACTTGACCTCAATGCCCCGCGCCCTGGCGCGCGGAACGGGCGAAAGCTCCAGCGCGCGCCCCGCAAAGAACGGGAAGGCCCCGGAGAGGCGCAGGGCTTATACGCGACCGCCGTCGCATTACGTCGAGCAAGCGCAAGGAACCGAGCCCGCCCGCGGAGCCCCGTTCCTTAGACCGTCCGCCCCGATCCACAAAACGAACCCGCGCGTCCGAAATCGCAAGGAACACTGGGGGGGCTCGCCGCCAAAGAGGCAGCGGAACGCATGCAAACCTAAGGAACGTCCGAGCCCCTTTTGAAAAGTAAGTGTTCCTTACTCAAGGCGCTCACTGTGCGCGCCTCCGTCGGCCTCCAGAAAGCTCCACAGAACAGTTCAATTCAGTTTTTGGATTTACAAGGCGATCTTCTTATTGTGGGCAATCCAGAACTTCCTACACGCACCCGCGCCGCGGCGCGCGCGCGCGGTGAGTTCTGCATTGTCCACAATGAGAAGATCGCCCTGTAAATCCAAACATTGCATTTGACTTTTCTTTGAAGCCGTAAGGAGGCCGAGGGGCGCGCGTAGTTCCGTATGTGGACGCTACAGAACTCACCACGCGCGCGCGTAGGGAGTTCTGTATAGCCCACAATGCTATGCAGAACTGCGCGCCCCCGTCGGCCCCCTTACTACTTCACGGGCAAAAATAAATTCAGTCTTTGGCTTTACAAAACGATCTGCTTACGGGGGGCAATCCAACACTCACCACGCGCGCGGGGAAACCAAATGTGAAACTGAATTCTCTGGCCCCAAGGACTCGCCGTACAATGGGCAAATGCGTTGGAAA
The DNA here is from genome assembly GCA_963575745.1 of Prorocentrum cordatum. NCBI lineage: Eukaryota > Dinophyceae > Prorocentrales > Prorocentraceae > Prorocentrum > Prorocentrum cordatum. The sequence continues at coordinate 20,377 of CAUYUJ010003125.1, read as the reverse complement.
CCGCAGCGCGCGCCGCAAAGTCGCGCGCGCGCGTTGGACAATGAGCGGGGAACCATATTGCGCAGCTCAAGGTCGCGCGCGCGCGCCCTTGCGCTGCGCACTGTGGTTTTCTACGCATGTGTCAACGATGTCAGCGTGAAAATCAATAGGGAAAACCCTAAGCAAAATTTAGTTCTCTGAATCCAGGAGATGGCCACACGATTAGCAAATGCGTGGAAAACCACAGTGCGCAGCGCAAGGTCGCGCGCGCGCGACCTTGCGCTGCGCACTATGGCTTCCCACGCATGCGAACTCGAAGTCCAAATCGGGAATGCATCATGTAAACAATATTTCTCTGGCCCCAACAGATGGCCATGCAGTTGATAATTGCGTGGGAAAGCCAGCGCGCAGCGCAAGGTCGCGCGCGCGACGTTTCGGTGCGCACAACGGTTTCGTCCCATAAATTTGTGAACGATGTGAACGCGAAAACCAAACGATGCGCAATTTAATACTCGTCCCAACAGATGACCATACAAGCGGAGACCATAGTGCGCAGCGCAAAATCGCGCGCGCTGCGCACTTTGGTTCCCGCGCGTTTGTCGTCGGTGTGAACGCGAAAACCCTAAGGGCAAACCCGATTTGAAATGTAGTTCTCTGGCCAGACACTTAACAAATGCGCGGCGCCCAATGGTTTTCCACGAACTGTTAAGTGCATGGCCATCAGCGCGCCATGGCTTTCCTGCGCCGGCTGCCGCGGCTTGCTGTGACCAGCGGGCGACCAATAGTGGGCCACGGGTGCAAACGCGCCCAAACGGCTAATCACGGGAAAAGAATCCACGGGGGGCGGGCCAGGGGCATCGGGGCCTTGTTTTCGCCCAAGGAAATCGGGGGGGCGGGGGGGGGACCTCCTGCGGTTAACCCGCGACATTCCCGGCTGCGGGGCCCGCCGCGTGCGCAAAATTTCCATCCGGGCCACTGCCCGATCTCGCGCAATTGCCGGCCGGGTTCGCTGAATTCCCAGCCAGGTTACCAACCAAAATCGCCGCATTACCGGCCGGGTGCGCGGAGTTACCAGCCGGGCGCGCGGGAATTAACAGCCGGGCTACCGGCCGGGCGCGCGGAGTTACAGCCGGGCTGCCGGCCAGGCAAAGGGCCGGCCGTCTGCGGCGTTCTGTAGCGGCGCTGTAGCTCCGCTACAGAATGTGCTGCAAGGTCAAGCTAAGGGCCGGGCTACCAGCCGGGCTACCGGCCGGGCTGGGAGTTAACAGCCGGGTTACCAGCCGGGTTACCAGCCGGGCTACCAGCCGGGCTGGGGCTAACAGCCGGGTTACCGGCCGGGCGCGCAGTTAACAGCCGGGCTAACAGCCGGGTTGCCGGCCGGGCCGGGTCACCGGCCGGGTTCGTAGAATTACCGGCAGGGTTACCGGCCGGGTTCGTGGAGTTACCGGCAGGGTTGCCCGCCGCGTTCGCGGACTTACTGGCTGGGCTACCGGCCGGTCACCAGCCGAGCTATTGGGTGGGCGAGGAGCCAGCCCGCTGGGTACCAGTCAGGGTGGGCAGGGCTGCTTGCCGGGCCAGGCCCCAGGCCGGGGGCGACCGGGCTGCGCTGAACACGGGCCCCACATGGCCTCGGCGCTTTCCCCTCGCGCATAATATGGAATCCCGCCCTAACGCGCGGCGGCATTGCCCCTTGCAACCGTATGTTCGCCTACCTACGTAGTGGCCCATGGCCATAGTGCGTGTGGCTGCATTTCCGCGCTCGCATATTGTGTTTATTTCCCACGCAGAAAGGCCCGCGGCCGCCGCGCGCCGAATGCACAGCTCGCGCCCGCGCGCGCGCGTAGTACGCTGAGCCACTTGGCCGACGTGCTACAACCCCATGTTAACTTGGAAATCCATTCGGCCACCGCTGAAGGGGCCGCTTGAGTTTCCAGGCAAACATAGCGGCCCGTCTATTGTGGGCACAACAGAATTCACAGCTCGCGCCCGCGCGCGCGTGGGCGCGTTGCGCGCTCAGCCACATGGTCGACATGCCCCAACCACATGTTAACTTGGAGATGCAATCGGTCACCTCTCAGGGCCACCTTCGTTCACAGGCCAACACGGCGGCCCTTCTTTTGTGGGTAACCCAAGATTCACGACTCGCGCTCGCGCGGTCGCGGGCGCGCGCGCGCGGTGGCGCATTGTAAATCGAGCCACCTAACCGACACGCTACGAACTCATGCTAACTTCGAAATCCAATCGGTCACCGCTAAGGGACCATTTGAGTTTCCTGGCCACAACATGGCGGCCCTTTCTAATGTGGGTAGTCCAGAAGTCACATCTCGCGCGCGCGGGCGCGTTGTACGCTAAGCCACGTGACCGACATGCTACAAGCCCATGTTAACTCGGAATGCAATCAGTCACCGTTAATTGGCCAATTAGATTTTCCATGCCAACATGGTGGCCGTTGTACGGTGGAAAAAATACAGAGTTCACAGCTAGCGCGCGCGTGGGCGACGTGTACGCTGAGCCACCTGGCCGATACGCGACAACCCCCATGTTAACTCGGAAGTTCAATCGGTTACTGCGGAGGGGCCACTTGAGCTTCCATGCCAACATAAAGGACCCGATATTGCGGGTAGTACGGCTTTCAGAGCTCGCACGCGCCGGGGGGGGGGCGCGCGCGCGCGGGCGCTATGTGCGTTCAGCCACATGCTACAAGCCCATGTGAACTCGGAATTCCAATCGGTCACCGCTCAGGGGCCACATGAGTTTCCAGGAGACAGCGGCCCTTCTATTGTGGGTAGTGCAGGATGCACAGCCCGCGCGCGCGTTGTGCGCTGAGCCACTTGGCCGACATGCAACAACCCCATGTTAACTTGGAAATCCATTCGGCCACCGCCACGGGGCCGCTTGAATTGCCAGGCCAGCACGGCGGTCCTCTGTCGTGGATGATACAGAGTTCACAGCTCGCGCCCGCGCGCGCGGGCGCGTTGTACGCTGAGCTACTTGGCCAACATGGCACAACCACATGCTAACTAGGATATTCAATCTTCTACCGCAACGGGCAACTTTTAGTTTCCAAGCAAACATAGCGGCCCTTCTGGTGTGGATAGTTCGTAAGTCACTGCTCGCGCGCGCGCGCGTGGGCGTCCTTTACGCTGAGCCACTTGTGCGACATGCTACAACCCCATGTTAAATTGAAAATCCAGTCGGCCATCGCTAGAGAGCCACTTGCGTTTCCAAGCCAATACGGCGGCCCTTCTGTTGTGCGCGATGCAGAGGTCACAACTCGCGCCCGCGCGTGCGCGCGGGTGCGTTGTACGCTGAGCAACTTGGCCGACATGCGGCAACCCTGGGTAAACTGGGAAAACCAATCGGCCACCGCTAAGGGGCCACTATGGCTTCCAGGCCAACATGACGGCCACTCTATTGCGTGCAATAAAGAATTTACAGCTTAATCGGCACGCTGCCAACTCATGGTTACTCGGAAATCGAATCAGCCAACGATAGGATTGCACTTCACTTTCCAGGCGATCGTGGCGGCCCTTCTACTATGGGCAACCAAGTGATCCAGAAGTCGCAACTCGCGCGCGCGCGGGTGGGTGCGTTGAGCGCTGGACCACTTGGCCAACGTGCCACGAACCAGTGCTAACCTGGACATCAATCCGGGGTTCCAAGCCAACACGGCGGACCTTCCACTTTGGATCAGGGTTCGCAGCTCGCGCCCGCGCGCGCGCGGGCGCGTTGCGCGCTGAGCCACTTGGCTGACATGCTGGAAGCCACCGCAAAGGGGCTGCTTGAGTGCGCAGGCCAACGTGGCGGCCCTTCTACTGCGGGTAGCGCGAAAATTCACAACTCGCGCGCGCGCGGGCGCGCGCGCGAGGCGCCTTGCACGCTGGGCAACTTGGCCGACATGCTACAAACCCATGTTTAACATGGAAAATACCATCGGCCACCGCTAAGGGGCCACTTGAGTTCTCAGGCCAACGTGGCGGCATTTGCATTGCGGAGAATACAGGGTTCACAGCTCGCGCCTGCGCGCGCAGGCGCGGGCGCTCTGTGCGCTGCACAACTTAACCGGCATGCTGCGACCTTTTGCTAACTTGGAGGTCCGTCGGTTACTGCTAAGGGGCCACTTAAGTTTCTAAGCAAACATGGCGGCCATTCTATTGTTGGTGATACAGAATTCACAGCTCGCGCGCGCGAGCGCAAGCGGGCGCGCGCGCGCGCGCGGGCCCGTTGCACGCTGAATCATTTAACCAAAACGCTACAAACTCGAGCTATCTCGGATATTCAATCGGTCACCGCTAATGGGCCGCTTGATTTCCAAGGCCAGCATGGCGGCCCTGCTATTGCGGGTAGAACTCACAGCTCGCGCGCGCGCGTGGGCGCGCTGTGCGCTGAGACACTTGGCCGACGTGCTAGAAGCCCATGTTAAATTGGAAAAAGAAATCGGCCACCACTAAGGGGCTGCTTGAACTCCCAAGCCACCATGGCGGCCCTTCTGTTCTGGATAACGCAGAGCGGCGGCTCGCTCCCGCGCGCGCGGGCGACTTGTGCGCTGAGCCACTTGGCCGACATGCTACATCCCCATGTCAATTTGACAATCCAGTCGGTCACCGCTGGGGGGCCACCTTAGTTTCCAGGACAGCACGACTGCCCTTCTTTTGTGGATAACGCAGAATTCACAGCTCGCGCCCGCGCGCGCGCGCGTGGGCGCGTTGCGCGCTGAGCCACTTCACCGACGCGCTACAAACCCATGGTAAATCGGAAATCCAATCGGTCTCCGCTAGGGGACCACTTGAGCGTCCATGCCAACATTGCGGCACTTCTATCATAAATGATACAGAATTCACAGCTCGCGCCGGCGCGCGCGCGCGCGCGGGCGCGTTGCGCGCTGAGCCACTTGGCTGGCGCGCTGCAGCCCCGCGCTACCTGGAACACCCATTCGGTCACCGCCCAAGAACCCCTTCGTTTCCAGGCCCCTTCGTTGCCAGACCGCTGAGAACAATGCAGAAATCACACCTCGCGCGCACGCGCGCGTGCGCGTTGTACGCTCGTCCTCCTCCTCCTCCTCCTCCTCCTCCTCCTCCTCCTCCTTTCCTCCTCCTCCTCTTCCTCGCCCAATCCTCCTCCTCTTTCTCCTCCTTTCCTCCTCCTCCTCCTCCTCATCCCCCTCCTCCTTCTCCTCCCCCTCCTCTTCCTCCTCCTCCCCCCCAAAGCTTGCGCAGTCAATGTCATCATACTTCTGCTCGCCCCTTTCCTGCTTCTCCCGTCGCTCCCCCCTTCTTCCTTTTAGTCCTCGTCCTCCTCGTGTTCCCCCCCCCCGCCTCCCCCTCCCCCGCCTCCTCATCATTCTTCTGCGCCCTGCCTGTTTCGGCAAGGGCCGCGAATGTGCATTCACACCCGGGCGTGCCCAGGCTGACCCACGAAATTCAGTTTGACGGCTTCCCCATCAATTTCTCTTCGTTACACGGAATGTTCCCGCACTTCCCTGATCAAGACATTTCGCCTGGGTACTATTGCTGGGTGGACCGTGATGGATACGAACAGTAGCGAAACCAACTACGCGATCAACCGCACATGAAACTACACACGGAACTCCCCACAAACATGTTTCGCACGTGGCGTTCATCGTGCAACAACACTTCCAGAAGGGCGAAAGAGGCGAAGCCTTCCCACAATAAAATCACGATTTCTGAATTCAAGCACACACATCCCTTCAGGGCAAAAACAACAACAAACCATAATTCTGGATTTTCCAAACCATGCTTTCGGACAAAAACGTAATTTTGAATATTACACTTTAAACGTGCCCCCCGGCCTGGCTGTTAGCGTTTTTGGGTGGCCCCCCCTTCCTGTAGACGGCCCCCTCACTAAGGTTTACCCCTCCCCCTACCCCCTCCCCATGGACCTGGACAAGGGGGTTCCGCGGGGTGTCAGAGCGTCCAAAACGGCCTCGGCGAGGCAGCAAAAATCATTGGTTTTACCGAGGTTTGGGCCCCATTTGGGCCTCCTGGGGGGGGCGGGGGCGCAATTAAGGACCCCCCCTTCGTTGACCGATATCATCCAAGATGGTCCCAAGAGAGGCCCAAGAGAACGCCCCGACAAGGCCCCCAAAGGAGCCCAGATGAGCCCAAGAGGCGCCCAGGAGGCCCCAAGAGGTCCCAGGATGGCCCCAAGATAGCCCCGAAATGGCCCCAAGAGACCCCCCAACGACCCCCAAGAGGACCCCAAGCGGTCACAGGGGCTACAAGGAGCCCCCAATGGGACAACAAAAACCCGACACCAGCACCAAGAAAATATCTGTTTCACGAAATTTTGAATTGCGCTTTGGACCAGCGCGAGCCCGCCCTGGCCTGAGGAACAGAATGGGCGAGGAGGGCGGGGGAAGGGAGTCGTCGCGCAGCACGCAGGAGGGATAGCAGGAAATAACAAGTACAAGCGAGAAGTGAAACTAGCGGGCGCTCTCGGGAAGGATGCGGCATCCTCTATGACTGAAGCTTCACTCCCCCCAGCGCCGCCCTCCACCACGCCTCCCCCCGCCCGCTGGTCCCAATCTCATTCCCCCCACCCATCCCCTCACCCGCCCTATGTCCGCCCGCGCCGCATGCCTGACCCTCGTCTGGCCCGAAACCAAAGCCCGACGATTTCGAATCCACCGCTCAGAAATGGGGCGGTGGCCGCCCTTCGCGTCCTGGGCACAAGACCGTGGCCCCCTCTTTACCCAGGCCCACAGCCCGTGGCAACCTTCCGAAATCGTCGAGGGGTTCAGCTCGCACATGGGGCCGCCGTTCCAATGGGTGTCTTGGTGCTGGTGTCGGCTTTTTGATGTTGCCGGGAACGAAAAGCCGGCACCAGCACCAAGACGCCACTGGAAAACTTCGGAGCGCTTTCCCTGTGGGGGCTGAGCGACCCAACGAAGCCAAGAAAGCTTGAGATGGCTCGTATTGCAGACCGAAGTTGCAAGCCATGGGGCTTCCATGATAGAGAAACGTCACATGCAGCTCATGGCATCCCTGAGGCCCACGGAGCTTCCATGGCCCGCGGGGTTTCCAAGGCCCAGAAACCAAATGTGGCCCTGACGAGTCAGGGAGCCCATGGTGCCCGCGCGGCTCGCTGGGCCAGCGCGGCGCATTGGGCCTATGCGCGCTGCGGCGCACGTTCGGCCCAGGAAACCTTTGTGGGACTTGTGGGGTTCATGGGGCTGGCTGGGTTCGCACGGCCCGCGGGCCTCGCGCGGCCCATGGAAATCCTAACGCTCACTTGGGGAATTCGAGACGGCCCGTTATGTTCCCACGCGCTCAGAGCTGGCATTCATCAGCGCGGGACACGCGAGCCCGAAGACACGGGCGACGGCATTCAACAGAGGCTGCAACTTTTTATTTTCCGGTGGCTTCTTGGTGTTGGTGTCGGGTTCCTGTGTGCCGACCCAAGATGAAGGGGTCGGAGGATGTGGCGTAAGCTTACAGAGTTTCGGTTTCCTCCTGACGGCCCAAGACGGCCCAAGAGTACCCCACGACAGTCTCCGAAGGGACCAGACAGCGCAAGAGCGCCCCAAAAACGCCCACACAGGGGCCCCGAGAGGCCCCAAAGAGGCCTCCCAGAGGCCTCCCAGACGCCCCCGCGAGGACCCAAGAGGCCTCAAAGAGGCCTCGAAGGGGCCCCCAAGAAGTTCCCAGAGGCCCGACAACGACTGGTCTGTACGTGCTCCAGACGTGCACCCCGCGAATCGGATAGGAATTTCGCTTTCCTCCTGACGGGCCACGACGACACCAAGACGGTCCAAGATGGCCTTGAGAGGGCCCAAAAAGCACCCAAGAAGGCCCAAGAGGAGCCCAAGACCCAAGAGGACCACCAAGAGCGTCTCCAGATGCCAAAATCATTTACTGTCCTTTGGTTTCTGGAATATGTTAACGTTCTCTCCTTCTTAGACTCTAAGACGTCATGGGCCCAAGCAGCCACCGACATGGCCCCGAAACGGCCCATGAAACTCCCAGGGAGCCCCAAGACGGCCCAAGACGGCCCAAGACGGCCCAAGAGGGCCCCAAGACGGCCCAAGAGGCCCCCAAGACAAGACGGCCCAAGAAGGCCCCAAGAGAGCCCCAAGGCGGCCTCGAGAAGCCCCGTTTCCGCAAGGACAAGACAGCGCAAGAGCGCCCCAAGACGGCCCAAGAAGCCCACTCAGGGCGCCGAGAGGCCCCCCCAGAGGCCCCCTCAGAGGCCTCCACACGGTCCCCACGAAGGTCCTCAAAAGGTTCCCCCCAGAGGCTCCAGGAGAGGCCCCCAAGAGTCCCCAAGAAGCCCCAAGAGGCTTCCAAATTGGCTCCCACAAGACTCCGAGGAGGCCCCACAACGACTGCAATGTGTGTGCTCTGGACGTGCACCCCGCGAAGCGAGAGGCATCTCGGCTTCCTCCTCCCTCTCCTCCTCCTCCTCCTCCCTGTCGTCCTCCTTCTCCTCGTCCTCCTCCTCACTGTCCTCCTCCTCCTCCTCCTCCTCCTCCTCCTCCTCCTCCTCCTCCTCCTCCTCCTCCCTCCTCCTCCTCCTCCTCCCCCTCTTGCAGAAGGGAGGCGAGGACGGGCGAGCCTCTATGGTCGGAACGAGCGCGGGCGGGTCCGCCCTGGGCGGCTCCGGCTCCTGGCAGCGGAACCTCCCCCCCCCCTCCGGGCCGCCTGGCCGCCCGCTCATTCCCTCACCCTCGCGCCTCGGCCGCCTTTAGAGGCCTCCTAGATGGGGTCCCAGTAGATGGGGTCGAAAGATCGCGCCGCATCGCCGATGCATCGGCGATGCATCGGCGATGCACCGCACCGGGGATGCAGCGGCGACGCATCGTTGACGTCGGAGACGCATGGGCGTCGGCGTGGAGGAACTCAGGCTCCGCAGCGAGCCGCATCGCCGATGCATCGGCGATGCGGCGCGATCCTCCGACCCTATCCACTCCAACCCCTCCAGGAGGCTTAGAGCCTTGGGATGAGGGGCAACGCTTGATTGCATGATCATCGGCCCTTGACCATAGAGAAAAACACACCACGTAAACCTAATTTTTCGGAGGCCCGCGCAGATTTTTTTTGATCGGCGCTGGACCCCCCTCTCTGGCGCACGGAAGACCCGATCCTACAAATCCGCGCGGACCTCCCACAATTATGTTTGTCTCGTTCTCCTCCGGAACACAGAACAACGATTGCGTAAAAATTAGCCCGTACCAGAAAAACTGGACTGCCCATGTTTGACCGTCAATGACAGGTCTGGATCTCAGAGCGGGGGAGGGGCGGCTGGGAAGGGACATGCCACAGCTGGACAAAAACCTTACCCCGATCGCTGCGGCGACCTCCAAAATCAACCTGGAAGTGTTGTCTGGGGGCGGATATCGCGCGCCCAACATGAGGGGGGCCAGCTTGTTCTACGATGCTGTCATTTGTTCGTGACGTCGGATCCCAAGGGAGACTGGGCTTCGGTCCGCCCAGGCTGGTCAAGGTCGGCCAACATATGGGGACATCGGCTCTCTCGCACGCAGCGCGGAGCGAATAGCACGCGATCTGCAAAACGGCACGACACGAAACGGCCCACCGCCGAAACGAGACGCAACGGGACTGCTGATGAACGGCGAAGAGAAACGGGTCTTACGCGAGATGACATAGTAACCTTACACGGTGGCTTACGCGGGACGCCAGCGCGGCACGCTATGCTGGAAACGAGGGCGCCTGCGCGCCACCTTGCGCGGGAAGCCAACGCGTCAATGTCGGCGCAGACGACCCCGTGTCAGACACCAGGAGCATATCAATTCGACCAACGCCTCCTTCCCAGGAGCGGACTCGGTTGACAACGTTAGGTGGTGACCAGCTTAGCTGGTAAGCATGGGCCTGGACCCGGCGAGACATCGTCGATAAATCGGCGAGAGGCCCCCGAAAGCACGTCTGCCCGCTCCTGAGCGGGGCGGGCTGTCGGGGCCCGATCGGCGATGAACGAGCGATCGGTGCTCTATGCGTGCGGCCCCTAAGCACATCCCCTCCACCGCGGGACTGGGGGACGGGATAGGACAACGGAGACCAGGTGTTGTTTGATCATGTGTTGAGCCGCGCTGAGCCCTGAAACCGCTTACCCCATTCAAAGAGAACCTGCTGGGGCGGCCTGCTCCTGTGCACTTTCTGAAGAGCCTGACGCTGCATAGGGGGGAGATATGTTGTGGGGTTCCTCGAGGGCCACAATGCAAACGGCCAACGAACTCCCTGGTCCCTGGGTGCCCCAGGAACCGCGCACACCATGAACAACAGCAACAACAGCAGCAACAGCAACAGCAGCAACAACCACAGCACCAACAGCAGCACCAACAACAATAACACCACCAACAACGATGATTGTAAGACTGTTCGCTCGTATCTGCTCGAGAATCATTCAACGTGTATTTCCCAAACAAATGATACCCGCCCTCTTCGTCTTTGGGGGTATACCTGTCTTCCCTGCAGGCTGGGCCCCGGCAAGCGGCGGGGCGGCCGCGGACCGTCGGCCTGACTAGCGGCAGCGCTGACCGGCGGCAATCCGACCCCAAGAGAGACGGACAGGGGACCGACTAAGACGACGACGACGACGACGACAACGACGGCGACGGCGACGACGAGTGAAAGAGAGAGAGAGACCGAGAGCGACAGCGGGGCCGCCTAGGGCAGCGAGGGGGCCACGAAGGGAGACAGCGGGGCCACGAGACGCATGCATATGGGGCCACGACGGGCGCAAAAAACCAGGGGCCACGAAGGGAAGATAATGCGGGGCCACGTAGTGCAGCGATGGGGGCCACGAAGGGCGACAGCGGGGCCACGAAGGGCACGCATATGGGGCCACGACGGACGCGAACGAGCAGGGGCCACGAAGGGCAGATGATGCGGGGCCACGACGGGCACCCACGGGGCCACTGAAGGTAGCAACGGGGCCACATATGGCAGCGAGGGGGCCACAAAGGGCGACAGCGGGGCCACGAAACGCATGCATATGGGGCCACGATGGACGCGAACGAGTGGGGGGGCCACGAAAGGCATACGTAGATTGGGCCGCAGAGGGCAAGGACGGGGCCACCGAGGGCAGCCACGTGGCCACGAAGTGCATGCATATAGGGCCACGAAGGGCAGCGAACAAGCGGGGGCCACGAAGGGCATACATATATGGGGCCACGAAGGGCAGCGAGGGGGCCACGAAGGACTGCAACGGGGCCACGAAGAGCAGCAACGGGGTAACGAAGGGCTGCTGCGGGGACACGAAGGGCAGCGAGGGGGCCACGAAGGGGCGCATCGGGGCCACGAAGGGCAGCGAGAGGGCCACGACGGGCTGCAACGGGGCCATGAGGGACAGCGACGGGGCCACAAAGGGCTGCGACGGGGCCACGAAGGGAAGCGAGGGCAGCGAGATCCCGATTCCTAAATAAGCTGTGAGGGAGTCCTACGAGCGAGCTCGACTCCTTGGTGCCTGAGTGTCGGGAGCGCGGCGCTTGAGTAAATTGCGGGGAATTCCAACCGAAGAGCGCGATTCTCTCGCAAATTGCAAGCAAGTCTCCAGCGAGAGCGCGACTCCAGAGCGCCGAGAGAGCCGTCCAGTAATAAAGTGTAAGGAAGTCCCAAACGAAAGCGCGATTGCTGATACAAATGCGAGGAAGTCTCAGGCGGGAGCGGGGTCCTGGCCAAATTATGTGAAGTTTCAAGCGGGAGCCGTTGTTGTTGTAATCCTGGGGCCAACAACAGAGTTTGAACCCCGTGCCTTGCCCTGATAAAAACAAGGGTGCGAGCCCCGGAGGAAGCACTTCAACTGAAAAAACACAATGGTCACCGGAGAGGGGGAGATCAACAACAGTTATCCTTCAGTAGTGAGAACTCACCAACATCAACATCATCAACAGCATTCCTCCTCCCGAAGCCCATGACTCACATGCAACTGCCAGTCACCCAAGACCAGCAGTGGGCGGGGACGAGGGGATGAACGAACAAGGACCGAGGCAGAAGGAGGGAGGCGTATAGGGAAGGAGCTGCGGACCGCCGCGGACGATAGAGATGTGCCCTCGTCCCTCATTCCTCCACCTTCCCCTCCCGCCTCCTCCTTCCCACGTCCTCCCTCCTTAGGGGGCCACATGCGAACCCTACCCCTACCCCCCACGATTTCTGAGGGGGAGGGTGGGGTTCACTTCGCTCGAGAGCTCCCGAACGAAGTGAACCCCACCCTCCACCTCAGAAATCGTGGGGGGTAGGGGTAGGGTTCGCATGTGGCCCCCTACTCCTCCCTCTCCTCGTTCCTCCCGTCCACCCTCCTCCTGCCCCGTCCTACTCATGCCCCACCTCCTGCCCTACCCTGGAGGCGCCCAGGGAGGTCTGAGCTAGATGGGCCCCAAGAAAATAAACCGCGAGGGGGTGGCGGGGACAAAATCGCTCAAAATCTCGCACCGGACGCCTCCCGGGGTCGAAATCAACAAGACTTTCGAGCCTGGCGAGCTTGTTTGCCACCATCACCACAATAAGTAGGAGGGGGAGGGGGTCCTCCTCCTCCTCCTCCTCTTCCTCCTCCTCCTCCTCCACCTCCTTCCCCCCCTCCAACTTGTGGTGGTGGTGGTGGTGAAAAACAGGCCCACCACAGCCGTAGCGACTAGGCCCTGAAAATTATCCTTCTTGCTTGCTGACAGGAACCAACGGTGGGCCACCTCAGCTCTCCCGCCGGCCCCCTTCCAGCGTCCCTTCCCCCTCGAGGCTGTGCACGACGACGACGGCAAGACCCAACCGACAGCGAAACTGAAACTGATCGAGATCGACAGGCCGAAAGCAGCCTAGAACCTAGAAGATGGCAACGACGCAACCGCGGCACAATAGCCGACCGAACCGAACCGGCCGAACGCAAATGATTGCGACGCGACCGAACCAACCGAACCGCGGACACCCTTCCGCCTCCCTCGCTCCTGCGTCCTCCTCGCCCCCTCTGCGACTCTTCCCACGCGCGCCGCCGCAGCAAGGAGGATGGAGGCAGATGGGAGGAAAGACCGTCGTCCCGCCAGCACGCAGCCCTCAGCCGCTCCTCCCCTCCCCCTCCCGCGCAGAAGGTCGCGCCTCCTCCTCCGCGCCTGCCTCCCTCGAGGCCTCCCAGATGGTGTCCGAGTAGATGGGCTCGGAGGGATCGCGCCGCATCGCCGCCGCATCGGCGATGCATCGGCGACGCCGGTGAGGCATCGGCGCCGTCGGCGTGGAGCAATTTGGGCTCCACACCGGGCCGCATCGCCGATGCAACGGCGATGCGGCGCCATCCCTCCGACACCATCTTCTCGGACACCGTCCGGGAGGCCGCTCACTCTCCTTCTCTAGGCTCAGACAAGTTCACTGGCCATGGCATTTCCCACCCCCCTCCCCTCCGCCGCCTTCTCGAGCACCGCCCGGCCGGACGGGCGTGCAAGTGTGCCCCGACCTGCGCGGAGTCCACGACGTCCCTGCGGGCCTCGCCGCGCCTCCCCCCCCCTCCCCGCAGGGACACTGAGTAAACTTGCCGGGGCCTGAAGGACAACTGCCTCCTGGGAGCCTAGACTAATCCTGCCCCTGATTGACCCCCCCCTCCCCCAGGGGAGCAGGGGCGATGGCGTCAGATCCACGGATCGGAGAACGTTCCTGGAACATGGCCCGCCTGATCTCGCGACGGCGCGCGCCGATCTGGTGTGGAAGCGAGAGCCGTCGCGATAATCCACGTGCCGTGGTCCATGCCTGCGTTTCCTCGACCTCCGGGAGGCCCAGACTAACGCTGTCCCTGATGTGATTTGCAATTCAGTGCCCCCCCCCCCATTGGGACAGGACCTAAGATAAGAGGCCGAAGAAGTTATACGTATCAAACCAAACCATCCTTATCGATACCATCACTAATGCAAAGATGGGAGTCTAGGTTAGGCAACGTTCTCATTGTGCTATTGGGTTAGGGGCTCATTTATTTTCAATAACGACAGAGGCCTCTAATATGGGGTCCCAGTAGATGGGGAAAGGCGATCGCGCCGCATCGCCGATGCATCGCCGATACGTCCGCGATGCGCAGGCGACGTCGGCGATGCATCGGCAACGTCGGCGTGGGGAAGATCGGGCTCCCCATCGCGCCGCGTCGCCGATGCATCGCCGATCCTGCGCGATACTCCGACATCTCCTCCTCCTCCTCCTCCTCCTCCTCCTCCTCCTCCTCGTCCTCCTCCTCGTCTTCTATCCCCCCCGCGTTCCCTGGCCGAGCGGGGGAATGGGGCAGGCGGTCCTCAGCGGCGCGCGGGGGCGGGGGCGCCGGGGCGGCGGCCGCCTCTGCAGGGGAAGGGCGCGGGGGGGGGGGCGGGCGCTGTGGGAAGGGGGGGGGGAGAGGGGGCTGGGGAGGGGAGAGAAGGGATGGGGCCAGGGGCCAGGCGCTGTGTGGGTAGTGGGGGGGGGGGCGGGCGCTGTGGGCGAGGGGCCGGAAAAGGGGGGCGACGGGAGGGGGGGATGGGAGGAGCATAATAGAAGCTACGGGGTCCGCGCGGACTCCTCGGCTTGGCATTTGACGCCCCTCCCTGGAGCGCGGCGCGCGCCAGTGGCGGCGCCGGAGGCGCCGCTGGGGTGCCGCAGTTCCGATGCGAGAGATCTGCGCGGACTGGACTAGTGGCGTGAGGCGCGTGCTCGCGAATAGTGGCTGTTTGGGGTGGTGGATGGCTACTATGGATCTACAGTACATGCGTACAATAAGATGCTCGGCAAGGATGCAAGGGCCTTGGAAGGTAATGTTGACGTTATTCGAACGAGGTTGGCCAGCGAAAGCCGCTAGGGATGGGCCGCAGGGGCAAGGATGTAACGGTACCCTTGGGAGAGTTGGCTATCCTTACTATGCGGGTTGAGTGTGTATCCACGGTCTGAGTTGGCTTCGGAGATGGGATGGAAGTTTCCCCCGTTGCCGAAACATGCTTGCTGAGAGCGTCAACGGTGAAAAAGAGCGGCAACCAGAGGCGGCAAGAAAGACGGCTCTGGTATTGGAGACGTAACCAAGAAACAAACGGCGACGGAAGCGGGTACAGAAACGGCGTCAGAACAATCGGCGGCGACGACAAGGGTGAATAGCCCAGGGGCGGGCATTACACGTGTTCGCCCAGGAGCCTTTTCGAAGAAATAGATCATCGGCGCCCCTGGATACGTGTATTGCTCTCCCCTGGGCTATTCGCCCCCATCGTCGCCTCTGAAACAAACAACGAACACATCAAAACGCAACCGGCGAAAAAACGACCCCGGTATATTTCCAGGGCCCACTGCGGGGCGGGCATCGTTGGAGGGGGAAGGCGCGGAGGGAGGGGGTGGGCGCGGAGGGAGGGGGCGCGGGGCAGAGAAGGGGGGCGGGCGCGGGGCGGGCGTTGCTGGAGGCGGGGAGGGGGCAAAGGGAATCGGAGCCCTGATCCTCCTCCTCTTCCTCCTCCCTCCTCCTCCTTCTCCTCCTCCTCCTCCTCCTCCTCCTCCTCCTCCTCCCTCCCTCCCTCCCTCCCTCCCTCCCTCCCTCCCTCCTTTTCCTGATCCTTGGATGCTGGGGCGGTCGAGTCGCGACCGACGAGATCGGTCGCTGCTGCTTCTGCTCCTTCACAGATAGGGAATCGGGCCCTGGCAGGGATGGGGATGCTGGACCCTGGCGCCTGCCCCCAAGACGGGTGCCTCGGTCGTACTCTGAAAGCTCTGGGGCCCGTTGAAGGCCCCCCCAAACTCGAAAGCAGTGAAAAACCTCACGACTTGTTTCCCTCAGGACCCTTTTTCCCTATGGTCAACTTCAGATGCTGATATCGGTCGAGATGCTGATCTCGGTCGCGACTGGTTTGCATCAAAAGCGGTCGCTGTCGGTCTTGAAGGCTTTGGATTGCCGATCGGTCGCCTCCGACAACGACCAACAAAATCCGGTATCCAATGATCTGGGGAGGGAAAGAAGAGGGGGACCCTGAGACCTGGGCGTGACATGTTTGTTCGGTGCGTTCATCCCCGATGCTTCGGTCCCTGGGACCATCACACATCGATCTGGCTCGGAAAATGAGGAAGTGGGGATCTAGGGCTCCGCTTGTGATTTCCACGATGTTGCATGTTTCGCAATGTCGGATTCCAGGAGCGAAGGGGGGAGAAGAGGGGAGGTGGAGGAAAAGGGGGGGGAGGGGGAGGGGGAGGAGGAGGATGAGGAGGAGGATGAGGAGGCGGAGGAGGAGGAGGAGGAGGAGGAGGAGGAGGAGGACGAGGAGGAGGAGGAGGAGGGGAGGAGGAGGAGGAGGAGGGAGGAGGAGGAGGAGGAGGGAGGAGGAGGACGAGGAGGGAGGAAGTGGAGGAGGAGGAGGAGGAGGACGAGGAGGGAAGAGGAGGAGGAGGAGGAAGTTAGGTGAGGTTCGGACCGCCCCGAAGGGAAGAGACTCGCAGGTCAAACTGCAAAGAGGGGAGACGGCACCCCTCGGACAAGGGAACATGCTACCCTGGGACACGGCACTTCCGCCACTCTGACCACGGCCCGCGACGGGGGGCCGCTCCAAATCCACTCCGCTGCCACCCTTTTTTCGATCCTGCCTCTGACCCGCTCCGCGGGTGCGACCAAGCGCCTCCGCGTCAGGGGCGGAGGGCGCCGTCGTCCGAGCGAGGGTCTTGCTGCGCGGTTTGGGGGCCGCCCCCACGGATGGGGCCGCGGCAGGCCGCTCCACGAGGCATCGGACGCGGCTACTGGGGCCCAAGCCCCCGACGGTACACATTCAGGACCTCGATGCCTTTCCTCGTGGGCCGCTTGCATGGCCCATCGGTGGCGGAACAGGGGGGGAAGGGGGGAGGATAGGAGAGAGGGAGGGGGGGGGGTACGAAGACAAAGAGGAGCAGGGTGGAAAAGGGAAAGGCGGAGGAGGAAGCGTGGATGGGGAGGGGCAGGGGCGACGCGGAAAGGCAGCTTGTGCCGAAGGCGGCTGAGGATGGGGAGCGCGGTTGGAAAAGAGGATGAGGAGGGCCCGGCAGGAGAGGGCGGCGAGGGCGGACACGAGGATGCGAGAGGGCGGCGGACAGGTGGTGCAGCAGGGAGCTGGCAACGACGCTGGAGGCCCCTCTGATTTGATCCGAATATATGGGGTCGGAGGACCGCGCCGCATCGACGATTCATCGCCGAAATATACAGGCGATGCATCGGCGCGGAGATGTCTCGCCAACGTCGTCGTTGATGCATCGTCGACGTCGACGTGGAACAAACAAAAGGCCCCGCATCGAGCCAAACCGCAAATGCATCGGAGATGCGTCGCGATCCTGCAATGTGCACGTTGAGATTCTGACCGTTGGCCGTTGGCAAAAACGCCCTCGTGTCCGCCAGATGTGCCTACATCGCGGGAGCGTTCCCAGCCTGTGTAGGATTGAGTTCCTTCATACGCTTCCTCCTTGACGGCGGTTCCTCACGATCAGCTGCCCTACCGAGTCCTTGGGCATCGATAGGACCAAGGCGAAGCACAGCTGCGTGCTGAGCTTGTTATCGTGGGCATGCACGCTCACGTTGCCAATTTCGTATACGTTCTCCTCGATCTTCTCGAGCACGGCTATGTACCTTCGGTCTTGCGCGATGAGAAACGCCTTGTACTAAACGGTGAACGTCTTCCAACTGCCCCTCTGGCCGTCGAACGGCTTCACCTGGTGTGTTCTCCGGGTCCAGGATATCCGCGCGACCTCTTGTTGCCGCTCGGGCTCGATCGCTCTACCCTTGAAGCTGTCCTCGCATTTCCGCTCGAGCTACGTCTCGCTCTGACGAGCTACATTATTCCATCCTTATCGTCTTCTGCGTCAAACCTTGTTAGGTCTCGCCTCAGCTGCCTGCTCACTGTAACATCCTCCTCGGGACTAAGGGAAGGCGGGTCTCTGCACTCTGCGGGCTTGCGCCAGGCGCTGCCGCGAGACTCTCGGTGCTGCCGAGCCTTGCCACTGCGCGGCCCGCGCTTGCTCTTCCTTCTGCGTGGCGGTGCGGGCTGCCCGCGTCCTCCGCCTCCAGCGGAGGCTCTCCACGCCACCGCGGGAGCGACACCGCCCTGTGCCTTTCCTGCCCGCCCCCGGCCCCGTCCTGGCCGGAGCGCGGGGAGACCCGCCGCCCGGCCGCGGACTCCTGGCCCAGGCGCGGGGAGACCCGCTGCCTGGCCGCCAGGCGAAGGGAGGCCCGCTGCCTCGCCGCTGTCTTGGAGTGCCATGCAGGGCCTGCTCCAGAACAGGAACACGTCGTAGACGGCTCTGCCCTCTTCTCCGACCTTGCCCTGTGCCGAGCGCAACGGCGGCGTTGTCCATAGACGCATCCGCCCCGAAAGTATCGATGGACGCCACGGCACCCAACGTGGCCCTAAGCCCCACATTTCTTCTAAAAACAGGTAGACGTGGCCGTCCAACCGCTGTCGCCGCGCGCGCCGCGGCAAGCTCGCAAGATGCGGAGCTGCCCGCGATCAAATGGTCTCCGCTACCATGCTCGAGTCCCCCTCCCCCCGTGACAGCTGGGGGAAAAAGTAGAGGCTCTTTTGATTGAGTCGAACAAGGGGCTGCAGGACTTCGGGCTCACCCACGAACAGCTCAGATAATATGATAGGACGTCGTATCTCTAAGTGAAACACACACCTCCTTAGCACCATACCCCGCCAATCCAATGTACAGACAGTCCCTTTTGTTTCGACCGCGCAACGATCGATGGACGAGGGGGAGGAGGGAGATGATGGGGAAGATGAGGGATGATGGGAGGAGGAGGAAGAGGAGGAGGAAGAGAAGGAGGAAGAGAAGGCAAGAGGGAGTGGGAGGACGAGGAGGCTACCCCTCCGCCCGGTGGTCCTGAGGGATGGAGGGAGGAAAATCAGTCAAGGATAAGGACCGCTCGTCTTCATCGATGGAGATTTGGGACCGACTCCAGCATGGCGAGCACGGTCACGCTGGGCGCCCACGATGTTCTTCGAGCGCTTGAGTCGGAAGCGGTTCGGCTCGATTAGCCCGCTTGCATTTTCCAAATAAGGTCGGCGCGGCTAATCACGCATCCCTGATTGTCAGGGAGGCGACCAAGGATGAGGATCACCCCATAGTCCCGAGGCGGCCTCCGCCCAAACTGGATATACGCTGAATGAAAGGGATGACGAGTATCAGTAACTATCCGTATAGCTCAGGGAATCACTCGTTTGCCCATCTCGACGGGGATGGCAAGCAGGAGGAGAAGGAGGAGGAGGAGGAGGAAGCCGATGGCAGGAGGGAGGAGGACCATCACCCCCCTCACGTTGCCCTCTGGTTTTCGGGCCGCATCTCGGTCTCCAGCGGCCGTTCGGGGCGATCTGGGTCCCCCGGACTGCCCCTCTCGACGAGGCGCAGCCGCTGGAAGGCGTCCCGAGTCTGGAAAGCTGCCGAAAGCCGACGAAGTCGCCGGAGAAACTTGAACATCGGCCCCCCCCCACGGCGCCGATCCCCCCCCCTGACTGAAGGCGTCCCAAGCCACCCTCCCACCCACCATATCACATTTCTATGCTCAGAAGTTCTCTCCAGAGCCTGTGGCCTGACGGCCGTCGTCAGCTGCACCTGCCCCAAGAGAGACCCCTGGCAACGTGCGAAACATGCAACCGCCGAGGGCCTGGAAGAAACAAAACTGTAAAACCAAGAACGTGTTTCACAAACACCCCAACCTTGGAAAACAAAAACTACCGCGCACGGAATTGCCTGGGACATTGCTCAAATCGCGCCATCGCGCACGTGTATCGGTCCAATTTTATAAACGAGAACACGTGTTTACAAAGCGCACAACAATTTGTATCAACACGAATATACGGTTTATAAAGCGATGTGTGAATACAGAAACGCTACGATTCGTAATCGTCGCCATGTGGGCACGTCGACCAAGTCCATCAGCATTCCAGAACACATGTAAACATCCTCCTGGTGGGTGCGGGGGTGGGTTGTTCACTCGCGACCAACGTCGCCCAGGAGGAAGTGGGGAAGACCCGAGGAGGAGGAGGAGGAGGAGGAGGAGGAGGAGGAGGAGGAAGAGGAAGAGGAAGAAGAGGCCCCGCACCGCGGCGGATCGCCGATCTGGGCTCCAGGGGGTGCTGCGCTCCTCGCCCCCTCGCCTCCGTCGATCCTGTCCCGCGCTACCGCCTCCCCCCCCCCTCTTTCGGGGAGACGTAAGACCCGGGTACGGGGGACTCGGAAATCCCCGGCGAGGTCGTCAAAAAAATGACGAGGCCGAGCCTGCGTTTTGACGAGGCCTCCCGCTGCAGACATCCCACGAAACTCCTCCTCGTCAGAATCCGAGTCGCGGTCGTCAAAAAACGATGGCGAACCCGAGTCCCGGCAAACCCGGGTCTTACGCCCCCCCCCCTCTTCCGAGGCGGCCACCGTGTGGACCTTCCCCGGCGGCTTCCGCGGCGGAGCGCTGCCGCCGCACACGCCACCGCATATCGAGGCCTGCC